>JAJOZX010003557.1:12500-489194 GCA_023014485.1 Bathynomus jamesi | reverse complement strand
ACCTTCGCGAGCGCAGGGTTAATTTGTGGAATTTACGCTGCGACCGTTCGGGTTGCGGCAGCCTGAAAAGAAGAGACAGTACTATGAAATAGTCTTCCTAAACGCGCAGCTCCAACGTCATTAAAATGAAGTTCATCTTCAAGGAACAAGTCCCTCCTGCCGTAGAAACTGTTCCAAAAATTTGCAAAATTCTCTCCTTCCTGTTGGCAAAGAGACTTTAGGTTATTGTTAATATAGGTCGCCTTGCTGTAGAAATCGCTTCGTTGGATAATTCGAGGAAGTATACCTGTTAAAACAATCTTATTAGTTTTCTCCTTTAGTCGCTCTAATAAGTCCCTGTACCTAGCCAGCAGTTCTTCCGATCTACAATTTAAAACGTTACTAGTACAGACATGAATAACATACGTTGTGTTCTCAGTGGTACCGTCTGTAAAATGGTCAACACTATTAGTTATATCCTCCACCTTTGCACCAGGGTAGCAGTAACGGCGCCTACGACGAGGGTTTCTCCCAGAATTCCTCGAGCTGCCCTCGAACAATGGAATCGCCAATGAGTCGTATTTCCGGTTCATCAGCATCTTCGAAACCTAAAACAGAAAACTTATTGCTTGTTATTACTGGTAGACAAGTCTTTGCTTTTCTCAATGGGGCTCCATTTCGCACTCGAACGTAGGGTTGGGAACAAGGGGAAGAGAGAGGCCTATTAGTACTATTTATATTATTGTTAGAAACTGAGGCACATATACATATATATATATAATATATATATATATATATATGTGTGTATATATATATATATATATATATATTATATATGTGTATATATATATATACATATACATATATATATATTTATATATATACATATATATATATATATCGTAAAGAACGACGCTTGTATAGGAGATATTCCGCGCAAGACGAGAGAGAGAAAACGGAACAAATGAAAAAATGAAGTACCACCTGGGAATCGAACCCGGGATCTTCCGATTGCCGGTCAGACGCGATACCATTACACCATGGACTTCACTCTTCCAAACGCCGTAATTCTTCTACATACTCGCAGAAACCAATGCCCCAAGGGGGCACCTCCCGCATGCCGTAACATTATATACATTCAACTGCAAAGAACACGCAGTATAAATAACGTAAAGAACGACGCTTGTATAGGAGATATTCCGCGCAAGACGAGAGAGAGAAAACGGAACAAATGAAAAAATGAAGTACCACCTGGGAATCGAACCCGGGATCTTCCGATTGCCGGTCAGACGCGATACCATTACACATGGACTTCACTCTTCCAAACGCCGTAATTCTTCTACATACTCGCAGAAACCAATGCCCCAAGGGGGCACCTCCCGCATGCCGTAACATTATATACATTCAACTGCAAAGAACACGCAGTATAAATAACGTAAAGAACGACGCTTGTATAGGAGATATTCCGCGCAAGACGAGAGAGAGAAAACGGAACAAGCGTCGTTCTTTACGTTATTTTTACTGCGTGTTCTTTGGAGTTGAATGTATATATATGTATATATAATATATATATATATATATATATATATATATACACACATTTTAACGAAAATCACAACTTAACCTAACCAGTTGTCAAGGGCATAGTTGTTCCTGAGGAACATCTTCATGTATAAGGCCACTGAAGCGACTTAAAGGACAAATAAAACAAACAATTCATTCTGTGGGATATAATGCCCGGTTAGGTCAAGTGTATGCCCTTGACAATTGGTTAGGTTCGGTGTGATATTTTCGTTAAAACTAACGAAAATATCATAACTTAACCTAACATAGTTAACCTGACGGGGCATTATATCTCATAGAATGAATTGTTTGTTTTATTTGTCCTTTAAATTTCTTTTTTTAATGTAATTGAACTAATATTTGTCTTCATGATTCCCCCCTTTTATAGTCCGCCTTGACCTCACATTCGTCCCCAAAGATAAAGTCAAGTTATTTCAGGTCAGGTTACCACAAATTCAAGTCAGATCAGGTCAATACAAATATGCAAATGGCACAAATGCATATATGTAGGAAACTTTTAATCTCCTACACGATGCTGCCCAGTTCATGAAATGGGCAAGATTTAGTTTGCCCAGTTCAGGAATTGGGCAGTCAGATTGCTTATTTCATGAACTGGGCAAACTAGTTGCCCAGTTCATGAACTGGCAATTTCACAAACGGGACGTAACATATATATATCATATATATCGAAACCTATCGAAACTCTCTCTCTCTCTCTCTCTCTCTCTCTCTCTCTCTCTCTCTCTCTCATATATAGTGTACAGTAATGTAGAAATGTGTGTGCACCCATTTTGGGTCTCCCATTTAAAGGTGTTTGCGGGGCAAGTGAAGATCATGAGTTTTTCAATACCTCACAGTACTATGGGGGGCACCGGACGGCAGAGGAATCTCTTTAAATGGGGTGTGTAAGGACAGAGTATCCCCTAACCCAAGATGCTGCCTTCCTATATCCCACAACACTTGTGTTGAGCTGTGGGATCTATCCCCACAAAGCCTTAATTTTACTACCTTAAACTATACCCAATCTATCAACATATGCGTCTATTCGATTTTTAAACATGTTTATAGACGTGCTACTAATTACTTCTACCAGCAAACTATTCCAGCTATTTACTATTCTGTGCGTAAAAAAGTTTTTGGCAACTGTTGTCTCGAACCTTCTACTTGTCAACTTACACCCGTTATTTCTAGTCCTATTATATTGAGATATTTTGAAAAAAGCTATCTCTATCTACGTTATCGAACCCATTCATAATTTTGAACACCTGGATTAGATCACCCCTTAGCCTCCGAGTCTCGATTGTAGTCAATTTTAACCCCTTAAGCCTAACCTCGTACGTCTTTGACCTGAGACGAGCAACTAGGATGATTATCTTAGTTGCTCGTCTTTGAACTCTTTCGATTTTGTCTATATCTTTGCGCATATGCGGATTCCAAAATTGGATCGCTTACTCCAAATGGGGTCTAACTAATGATTTATAAAGAGGAACTATAATATTGCGCGATTTGTACTAAAAATTCCGAGCTATAAACCTAACACTTTGTTCGCCTTATTGACCGCTGCTGTACTTTGTTGCTACTTTTAAATCACCAGTGACTATAACTCCTAAATCTTTTTCCTGCTCTACGCTTGTTAAATCTTTCCCTGACATACTATACGCAAAATTACCGTTACGCGAACCTATATGTAAAATTTTGCACTTATCGACGTTAAATCTCATTTGCCATGTGACTGATCAATCAACGATTTGGTTCAGATCTTCCTGGATTTTACTTTTACCTTCATCAATAATTACCCTACCACCCAACTTCGTGTCATTCGCAAACTTTGAAACTGTACTGACAGGCCGACATCTAAATCGTTAATATATGTAAGAAAAAGCAAGGGGCCCAATACAGAACCCTGAGGAACGCCACTCGCTACATTAGCCCAACACGACTCCGCTCCATGTATGTAATGTATGTACGTAATATATGTATGTGTGTAATGTGTGAATGTGTAATGTATGAATATGTGTAATGTATGAATATGTGTATAATATGTGTGTGTGTATAATGTGTGTATGTGTGTGTGTAATGTGTGTACAATGTGTGCATATGTATAATATATGTATATAAAATTTCACGAAAGTTACATGTGAATAATATTTATGATGAAAACAACCGAGGAGGAAAAAGGAACACAGATTGGTGTTCCAGGGCTTTCAACTAATGACATCCTCAGTGTTCCTGAGGATGTTATTAGACGAAAGCGCTTGAGCACTATTTTGTTTCCTTTTTCCTTCGTGGTTATTTTCATCATATATATATATATATGTATCTATATCTATATATATATAATATATTATTCATGCACAAGAAAGGAATCGAACATCTAGTGAGATGTTCCTCAGAACCAATCCTGTATAAAATGTTTAACATTTACCGTGCTAAAAAAGTTTAAAAATACTCTCAAACTGTTAAAGGGCATGAAGTATTAACCTAACTTCTGTTGTAGCGTTCGCATAAAGAATGAAGTTTTCCATTAGAGTCTAGGCTTAAGTACCCTCATCTCTCTCTATACCAGTACACAGATAGTTTTCAGATTTCACCATAATTTCAATTCGATGTGTACTCGCACTACATATTTTGACTAACGACTACCAACAGATTTCGTTGTTTGTTAATGAGAAAAACGAATGATTTTTATATCCCTTTGCAACGATGAAAATTATGAGCTCTTCCTTCAATGTACAAATAAGTATATTCGGCAATTTATATTCCAGACGTTTTGAAACGTATTATAACGTTATTGAAATTTTGTTATCCTTGACCCATTTGTATAATTACGGGAAGCTGCTGAAAATGTGGATTAGTAAACTATTGAAAAGAAATTATATTAATCAGGGAAGCTAATTGTTTACAAGTAATGTTTTAAATTTATAGAATGAGCATCAACAAACATATTTAAATTAGAACTCTCCCACTCACTAAACCAAAACCCCGTTTTCTGTATTGCCGATGTGTGGAGAAAATGGATTTTGCAACATTTAGGGTAACACTGAAATTTGATTAATGATTATAGGACCATCAGATTCATTTTAACAATCTTGCATATTTCAACTATTTTAAAATAAACATACGCTTATAAAGATATTATATTTCATGTTTTCGTCAACACATTCTGCACTATAAAAATGCTTCTGTTTTAAATTCATCGTATAATGGAATTCTTGTTATAATTGAATGCATATTAATTTAGGTATTCTTCAAAAATATTAAATTAACTACAGTAGGAATAAATCATCGATTTTCACTTCTGAATAAAAATATTTAAAATATATCCTCCAATGTTACATGATAAAGCGCTTTGAAATTAAATTTTTACATTTGAAACCCTATAAAAGGAGACGTGTTTACAGCTACCATAGCGTGCAAAAGTTACTATATAAACGTTATTATGTATTCATATTCAGATGTTTCCGAAATGTTCATTTTCGCCATCACGTACAGATTTTCACAAAATATCATATTACACATTGTAAGTAATTTTCATTAAAATTGACTCGCCAGGACTTCAAAGAAATGGAGGAGAGATATCAAGGAAAGTGGGATATCAGCATGATGGCTGATTACTGCTGGATGTTGAAATAGGATACTCCAGAATTATTACTTAAAAGAAAAGGAACAGCTCGTACATTCGAGACTAAAAGGCAAAGATCTCATAAGAAAACTCGGGCCAAATAAAGATGGATATGTAATTGACGTTAATAGCCTTCTTTCTTTTTAAAGTTGTTTGCATTTGTAATTAGCATAACAAAGCAAAATAAGTACCTAATGTAAATTGAAATAAATAAAATTTATTTTTGTTGTTGATTTTCCCTTCCAGTTTACAGAAAATCCTAACGTGATAGATGAAAGTTTTAAAGCATAGCACGGGAGAGAGATTGGAAAAAATAGAGAACTTTAAAGATAAAGCAAAAGTTTAAGAGTAAAGAGATAAGGTTCCGAGTGAAATTCGACAATACTCTTATATGGTATAAATGTTTCTAACGGGAATTTAAGACAAAGTAAGCAGCTGGCCTCTTTAAAAAGAGCCGATTGAATTATTTCGAAATACGTTAGTGACATTTCACCCCATAAATTAACACTACGTCTAAATGAAACGTTTAGTTTCATCAGAATTAAGGTGCTTACCCGCTAATTTGAAAACAATACTCAAAGTACCCCTACATTTCTGCCCTGAAAATGTTTTAGACCGAGATTATCAAAATCTTTATTCATATATATATATATATATATATATATATATATTATATATATATATATATATATATACTAACGTTGCAAACATTAAATGGTTCATTGGTGAATTAATGATGTAAACCGTTTTTAAAATATGAACTACAGATGAAGTGAAAACCTAATGATGATGCAGTCCTAGATTAGGTTAAGCGTTGTATTTATAGCCTTGAGGTGTGCTTCGGTCAGGCCAACTAATCTTTTACGTGTATTGTCGTTCATCGTTTCCTATGTTTTTCCCCCTTTATTGCTCATTTCTCTGCGATATACGATCTATATATTTGTCGTTGATAAAACGTCGTGTTAGGACGCCTCAGTAAATATATAAATAAGCCGTTGCGGAACTCGATACCTTTTTTTTAAATTGTTGGTATGGATATTAACATTATATATATATATATATATATATATATATATATATATATATATATATATATATATATAGTGGTGGACCTGATATCCGCATCCGCGGATATCCGCATAATTTTTAACATCCGCATCCGCACTTCTGACTGCGGATATTATCTCTAATAAATTATGCAATTTACAATTAAATTAGCTTATAAAGTAGCTTATAAGGCTCAGTCATGCACATTTCATGTAAAGTATTAATTACACTGGTCAACACTCATTTTATTGCCAATCATATTAGAGTGATTTTGGGGTAACTTTGTGGTGCTGATTCCGAATATGACATCGGTTTTGCTAGATTGGCTCTAATTTATGAGATAATTGGTACCCCATTGAAACACGTAAAAATGCAAAAAATTTAATGTTCAGGCGGAGCCTACTTACTGGTTGGGTGGCCGATGACTTATATACGGAGGGGGAATATTCTAGAATGATCGCGGAGTAAACACTAAGAATATTCGCGTGTCTCACCATCTAGAATGTTCCGGTAGTTTCCCATATGCACGCGTTATGGTTACGTTTCCTATTAATTGAAGGTATTCATTATCTCAAGAACTAGAGCCAAATCGGAAAAACTACTTTCATTTTGGAATTCAGCAACCCCAAAATACCCTAAATTCGTACGAATTTCCTTGGCAACGAAACAAAAAAATTTTTTTGTTGAGCTGTGTTATTAATGAAAAATAACTATATAAACCTCAAAATATAAATACCTGGTAACACAGAAAATTTAATTAAACTTGTTTCATTGAATTTTCTGTGGCTGAAACTCTTGAGTTATTTTTATCATAATGAAAACATGAATATTAATTTTAATTCTTATGCATTGCCTGCCATAATAGTAATATCACGAAATTTGAAAAATTGTCATATACTGTATTCATAATTCTATATTATATTGATAGATTAACTAAATATCCGCATCCGCGGATATTAAAATTAAAAATCCGCATCCGAAGATGTTGAAAAACTGACATCCGGTCCACCACTAATATATATATTATATATATATATATATATATATATATTTGAGCAGAAAGCAACAGACAAGGAAAGAAACATCCATCAAGTTGGAAAGGGACTATATTTTGTATATTGCAACGTTTCAAGCACAAACTATGCTCATCCTCAGGCAAAAATTCTAAAAAGTTAAAAACAATATTAAAAACCATAATGACATTAACAAATTAAAATAGGGAAAAAATCCACAAGCATTAAAAACAAAGTCACACTAAAAAAATTCTAAAAAGTTACAATTAAAAACCATAATGACTATTATGAAACAAAAGCGAACAATTAACAAGCTTTAAAACAATAAAAGTGACACTAAAAACGAACAATGAATATTGTTTTAAAGCTTGTTAATTGTTCGCTTTTGTTTCATAATAGTCATTATGGTTTTTAATTGTAACTTTTTAGAATTTTTTTAGTGTGACTTTGTTTTTAATGCTTGTGGATTTTTTCCCTATTTTAATTTGTTAATGTCATTATGGTTTTTAATATTGTTTTTAACTTTTTAGAATTTTTGCCTGAGCATGAGCATAGTTTGTGCTTGAAACGTTGCAATATACAAAATATAGTCCCTTTCCAACTTGATGGATGTTTCTTTCCTTGTCTGTTGCTTTCTGCTTAAATTGAAATTGAAGCTTGCCAGAAGCGGCCTTCACCAATATGTATATATATATGATGAGTGGAAATGTTGTTCCCCCTGCAGCTAGAAGTGAAGGGACCACGAACACGCCGGAACGATGCGTAGAAAGTACTCGAATGTTTGTTTCCGTGAAGGAAGGCGAGGAGGATCTTTTTTTTTGTCATGAAGGAAGGCGAGGATGAATCCTTTTTAATTTTTTTAATATTTAATTTTTTTAATTTTTTATTTTTTTATATTTTTTTTATTTTCATTTTTTTCCAAGGATGAGGGGCCCCGCACGGGGCCCTCAAAAGAGAAACCCCCAAATGCCCTTCATTAAGGACGGTGAGACCTTATTTGGGTGAGGAACTTAAGGAAGGGGGCCCCCTTATAACGGAGGCGAAGGCCTTCAGTGGCCTATCTAAGGGCAAGTTTCAAAGCATCCGAAATTCCTCGACCCAAACGCGGCTATACTACTACTGTTGTTGTTGAGGCCAGCAGCTTAAGTTTTATCATGGAATAGTGGAAATTTTATACTCTTAAAACGATATATCTTAATGTTGATACTGGTTTTAGTATAGCTATTTGCGGTTCAAAGCTAAATGGGACTCAATCTTGAATTAAGACGTTTGTCCATATTTGGGTTTATAATTTTAAAATACATTTTCAGTTTGTGTATTTAACTTAATCAGATTTTTATGACTTAATTAAAATATACGTTCATGAGTAATTATTAATATTATTGGTTTATTTTATTTTTAAGATGTTTGGTCGTTCATTTCGATAATTATGCGCAGTTTGGAATATAAGATTATAACTTATAACCGAAGGCAAAGCTCCATTCATGCAGAATTTCCCTACTTCCTGTAAGTTTGTACTCCGTCCGCTATCCTCAAAGAAGTTGGAAATGACTTGAGTTTCGTGAGGAAAGGCCAAGTTAGTTTATCTCAACAACAGAACTCCTTTACTTATATATTTAATTAATTAATATGCATATCAGCCATTGAAATTAACCACTTGAATATTATTGGAGTTAAATATAAACATGGAATAAGGAATAATCTAATTACCAAATTAATTATAAATCAGTAAAATAATAATTATTAAAATTAGTTAGGTACTTTTCCGTTATACCCCGCAATTTCTCCTTTCCCGGTTAGGTCAACTGTACGCTCTTGACAATTGGTTAGGTTAAATCGTGATATTTTCCTTAGCATTTCGTTAAAATATTCGGAGTAAGTGTAGTTTACGTCCCCCTAAGGGGACGCAATCTACACGAGGTCAAAGTTGGGGAACGTAAAGTATAGTAGGATCTTTAGGAGACATTTTTTAAATGAGTCGGATCACCTGAAGATCAGGGTCTCCAGCCTTCGTTAGTTAGCCTTATAAGGCTAACTAACGAAGGCTGGAGGCCTTGATCTTCAGTGATCCAATGAATCCATGAAACAAAACGTTAAAGCTAACGAAAATATTAACATATTACGACTTATCCTAACCAATCGTCAATTTATATATATATATATATATATATATATATATATATATATATCCTTCCACACAAAAAAAAGTGGTTGGTAGATAAATGGGTACCCTGGGTAGCCTAGTGGTTAAGACGCTAGGCTGCTGGTGGGGCGTGGTTCGGATTCCCCGTTAAACTGTAGGTCTAAGGTGGAGTGAAAAACTTGACCTTCGTCAGAATGAACAATTCGGGCGGAAGCAAACCAAAGGTTATATACAGTATATATATATATATATATATATATCTATATATGCGCCTCGGTGGTGTAGTGGTTAGCGTCGCTGACTACGAATCCATCGGCCCGGGTTCGAAACCCGGTGACGGCAGCCGGCGCGCAGCAAAAACCCAGATGTTCATCCTTCCACACGATAAAGAAAGTGGTTGGTAGATAAATGGGTACCTTGGGTGGCCTAGTGGTTAAGACGCTGGGCTGTTGATGGGACGTGGTTCGGATTCCACGTTAAACTGTAGGTCTAAGGTGGAGTGAAAAGCTTGACCTTCATCAGAATGAACAATTCGGGTGGAAGCTAACCAAAGGCAAACCAAAGGATATATATATATATATATATATATAATAAATTGACGATTGGTTAGGTTAAGTCGTAATATTTTCGTTAGTTTTAACGTTTTATTTGATTAGGTATACGTGGACAAAGTTAGGGAACGCAAACTACACTAGGATAATGTTGGGGAACGTAAACTACAGTAGGCACCAGAGGGGGACGTAAACTACACTTGCTCCAAATATTCGTTAGTTTTAACGAAAATATCACGACTTAACCTCACCAATGTTCAACATACCACATGACATACTGGTAAACGGCTTTTAAGCTCAATCCCCATTGTGCCTTTATCGATCGACTCTGCATTCATACATCGCACATGAATTGCTTCTTTTGTCAACAGGAAACAAACAGATAACTATAAAATCTTTTATGGAAAGTGTAAATATTTTGAACTCAGATGGAGAAAATAAATACGCTCCAGATCAGTTTCTTTATTCATATAAAATTTAAATATTTTAATTAATTAATAAAACACTGATAATATAATAGACTACGAGAAAATTCACTGTACTCTATAAGCACAGTCATGGATTTAAACTTTGTAAAATACTGTACTTTCTCCTCTTATTGTAAAATAAACCTTAATATTTCACTCAACTGCACATACGAAATACAATACCCTTTTCATTCAGCATAAAACTATCATATCATATATTTTAAATAATTACTGTAAAATATGAGGGTATAACCCCTATCCATCAGAAAATTCTCAGGTTAACCGTCTCTTACATTACAGTAGTCAATCACAGTTGTTTACGAGTACATTAATCAATCCCTTTAACCCTAATTTTCCAATCCAAAATAGCCAATTTGTCGCAATTTGAGATCACCTGAAGATCTTCCCCCCAAGTAGAACTGGGGGGGAAGGTCTTCACGTGGATCGGACTAGGGGGGGGGGGAGATCTTCAGGTGGATCGGGCTGGGGGGATAATCTTCAGGTGATCCATATATATATATATATATATGCATGCATGCCAGGTTAGGTTAACTGAATGCCAGGTTAGGTTAACTGTATGCCCTTGATGATTGGCTAGGTTAAGTCGTGATATTTTTGTATTTTCATTAAACTATCAAAACTGTGGGGAGTATCTCCAGGAGCGGACTGCGGTGGAGTATCTTCAGCTGGAACGGGCTGGGGGGGGCGGAACATCTTCAGGTGATCTGCAATTTGTCTTGTGTTTCGATAACTCCACCTAATCACCCCTTCGTTTTTGTCTTTAGAAACGCACTGCTTAAAACCATTCCTCACCCTTTTCAGATACCACATGACAAAGTTCTGTTTGTAATTTTTGTGTTTGTAAAATCTGTACTAAGAATTTCGCCATTTTTGTGTTTTACAAACCACGTTTTAAGCATTTGGGCAAAAATTCATCAGTAAAGAAAAAATAAATAGTGCAATTTTTCATTTAATCCTTTACATATAACATTGTTTTGCTACGTATAATTAATTTTCGTTCCTCGTTGAGCCGAAATAAATATTATTTGTCAAGGAAGTCAAGTTAAAGTATAAAGGTTGAAAGCTAAATGTTAACTATAAAATTAAAGTTACATATAAAATTAAACGGTAAAAACTAAGTCTGAAAGTTGAAGTTCATTCGCTGACTTCGAGCTGGGACCGAATGCAGCCATATCCTACCTCTATCTGACTGTTACACATTATGACCGAATCGCTTGCAAGGAGCATTTGAAAGAAGTTCCAGAAGAGTAAATTTGCTAAAACGACCTATAGAGATTTCTCAATTTTTAAAGCGATTTCCTTCGGATCTCGATGGAAATTTTGGAAATTAAACAACAAGAATGAGAGCGGATATCAGAGTTATGAAATGGTTATGAAACCTTTAAAGGCGCGGAAAAATGTAATGATGGAGATGCTTAACCTCCTTTGTAACATCTAAGGTTATGTAACGGAGAAGACCAGCAGTTTTTAGAGGGATCCGAACCACGGGTCGCTACACAATCTGGAAGCATCTAGCCCAAATGTCGATTTATTATGTAAGTATTACCTACATTCACGATCTCCATAACCTCTTTATCGGGAGCGTTGGCATAATCCCAGACTTC
Organism: Bathynomus jamesi; assembly: GCA_023014485.1. NCBI lineage: Eukaryota > Metazoa > Arthropoda > Malacostraca > Isopoda > Cirolanidae > Bathynomus > Bathynomus jamesi. The sequence goes on along the minus strand of JAJOZX010003557.1, from coordinate 477,184 downwards.
ACTATAACTTTGTGCCAAATGAACGTTCCCTTTGCCAGTATTCTGTGCAAATTTCCCCCAAAGACAGTGCAAAGTTGTGTTTAAACAAAAGCGCTTGCCAGGATTCTAAATAATTTGGGAACGGTCAAACTGTATACCTTCATGGGCACGTTAACGCTGAATATAAGCCTTTTTTTCATCTTCGGTATCAACTCCTCGCGGATATCCCGATGCTTCTACCTTATCCTTCAAAAAAGCGTTTATATATGGCGTGAAAATGTTGGGTAGCTTCTGAAACCTCCACACATCATGTATCTTCAATATTCTATACCCATGGCGAACGACTAGGGCCAGCTCAGAGATTGTATATACACCTCTGATCTTACGCTGGTTGGTTGTATGATTACAATCATCGTTGGTTTCTTCTGCGAAATTCACGCACAGGGTAAACATGAGCTTGTGATCATACAACGACGGGTAAGATCTGCATCTATAAATCGCGAGGGGGGAGCACGTCTACGAAAGAGAGTCCAAAGTAGCGCTCACTCAAGTTAGCCGAGAACTACTCGATGGATGGCATGGTGGGACCCACCAGTTTTTCAGGCGCACCTACGGGGTACGGATTGTTCTTCATCACGTAGGGGTATAAAGAACAGAAGTCGTGGTAATGGAATTTCATGACCTCCGTAGGCGGAAAGTATAGCTTGAATGGGTTTGTACGCCCTCCAAACAAGTTATCACCGTATTTCAGGGGGGTCCAACACCAATGAACGTTTGATGGCCCTTATTTCTTCACGGTACTGGTCATCTGTTTTCATCCGTGCATCATACTCGTGCTCCCACACGATCTTGTGAGTGAACTGAGTGCCTATAAGTTGATCGCGGATACGGGTCCATACAAGGCTGTCGGCGGGGGATCTTCCATGGAGGTCCCCTGTGACGGCACACTCAGGGCGTGGGCATCCATGCCACCAGCAGCCGTTAAAGGAGTACAGTCTTTTCACCAGTGATTGGATCCTCACTTAGGCCATCAACCCCATGAACACGACATTGACCCTAATGGGTACTTCCCCCATGTTGCGGGCGTGTTTTATATATACCCCGGTCTGTTGCTGTAGGTGTATGAGCCAGTAAAGAGCCTTGTGCCCATAACTGCGGGGATTGTTTCTGTGAATGATGGCTAAGGTGTCTTTAGGCATGAAGTTATTCTTGAACACCGTAAAGCATAATGAGGCGATCGTGCTTGCGACCTGCAGCGGATCGCATTTTAAATGGGCTATGCAGATCCTTCTAAAGGCCTGGAAACATACTCTAAGCACGCGCACATCATTCACGCAATAACGTTCACACTCATCAGCTATATTGTATGGACTAGCTTCATTAAAATTGTTGTAGTAGCGGTCAAAATCTTCACGCTCACTATCACTCATGTTGGTGTAGTTAAAGTAATGTTTGGGTGGAGGTAGTCCTACGTAATTTAAAGTTTTGGTAGTGAGGAATGTGTAAGGGAAATGCCCTTTTGAAACTTCAGCGGCTACACCCATGACCTTTGGTAGCTTTGGTAATTTACAAGGTGTGAACAGCAGGGTGTCTTTAAACTGTACATTACCTCTTATCTGTATTAGTTTGTTGCCTCTTTTCAAGGGATCACCTGTAAATATCGCAGAGGACTCGTGTTCAAGCAATTCCTTATAAAGGAAGTGTGTGTCAAATTTTGCCCCGTTGTGGGCTAGAATATACACACTAATATTTTTTAACTTGTCCACTAATTTGACAATATAGGATATAGAGAGTTTCACAGGGCTGTCGTGTGCAATCATTTTAAAAACGTTTGTCCGTTTACTACGTTTGACACTCATCACACTCGATCTCCATGCACTCATCATAGATAGTCTGACTTACAAGTAAATATGGAATAACCTCTTTGGTTTCAGCGTTCGTGTAAGTTTGTATATCGTAGTACATGGTTATACAAGGGCTATTTTAGGCTTAGCATCTTTCATACAACATACATGCTTCACTCCATCCGCCTTATATTTTTCATGACATGTAGGACAGTGAATTTCATCGCATTTATGTTTGAAATTCCCCCAATTATCCATCATGTGAAACGGCAAATATGCATCAAATAGCCCCACGTCGACTTTTGGTACGAAAGTTAGCTATTAGGGTGTGTTTTCATGTGCTTTCCTCAGAAATGCTACTCATTTGCCCGGCATTTAAATGAAAGAACGAAAAAAATCGTTTTTTTGTCGTTTTATTTTCAAGTAAATACGGGACAAATGAGTAGCATTTCCTGAATAAAGCACATGAAAACACACCCTCATAACAAAATTTCGCTACCGTTATTGCTAACCTAACCTAAATGAAGAGATTAAAAAAAATAAAGCGTTAAACTAACGAAAATATCATGACTTAACCTAACCAATCGTCAAGGGTGTACAGTTGACCTAACTGGGCATTCAGTTGACCTAACCGGGCATTCAGTTGACCTAACCGGGCATTCATTTGACCAAAGCGAGCATTCAATTGACCTAACTTTGATATACTGTACCTAACCATTAATCATCCTACCGAATGCTAACATAAAAAATTATGAACTCGAGGTGGGGCTATTTTGCGGCGCTAACTGTAGGTATTGCTCAAAGTAGGATTGGGAAAAATGTTTTCGGAGGAAAACGCTTATGAAAGCTAGATTAACACTTGCCGGAATGTGTGACTTCGCTAGCCACGTGCCCTTGAAGAGAGATATTGAGTCCGTAAATTTGCACGGAAACAAACTCTTCTGCTTGTTTTTTGGAAATTTGCGTTTACACACGAAAACGTCTCGGTCACTACGGAAATAAAGGGGCTATGAACACACTGGACAGTTTCGCGTACGGGGAACGACACCGTGTTCTTGAAAAATGTGAACCGCTCGTGAATCGTCTCCTAAAATTTTCACATGTTTCCGCCGCAAAAATTACCATAAAAAAGAACGGCCTTTGATACAGCTGAGGTCTAAGTTTTTCTGACTAAACGGTCGGGAAAAAAACTTGGTAAGTTCTTTAAAATTCCTAATTAGCTCTCATTGGTTCATTAAGGTGTGGTTGTTTTTGAGTGTTTAATAGATTTAAAATTCCTAATTAGCTGTTATTGGTTCATAAAGGCGTGGTTGTTTTTGAGTGTTTAATAGCCTACTATGGTTAAAAAATGGTGCACTGTGATTGGTCGTCCACACATTTCCAGAAAATTGTCTCAGAGCGAGGATGTCTTATGCCTGCTGGCAGGTCGCGAAACAAAAAATGGTTAAAACTTAAAAAAATCAATAACTTCGTTCATTTTGAATTGCGGGGAGTCTGGCTTTCAACAAATTTATTCTATTGCTGTATACTACCGAATGGTAACATAACAAATTATGAACTCGAGGTGGGGCTATTTGCTGCATATTAACCTGTGAAACATATCGCACTTACAAATCTTCATTTTTCTGCAAGTGCCAAATGATTTATGGAGTTGAAAGCATTTATTATTGAAAAATGTACGTCTACACGTACCATGTAGCACTCCTTACAATGTTTCACTATATCATCTGTAAATTCGAGACATCCCTTACACGAATCATGGTGCCTTCCATATTTTCGACTTTTATCATAACGAGCGTAGAGAGTCCTTATATTACGGATTGGTAGATACGATGTTCCTGACAATCCTAAAATAAGTAGAGGTCTTGTACGATCTCTCAAACAGCTTTTAAAAACATACACAATCCTACGACGATCATCCATTCCAAATACAACTGTACGAACATTCATTTCCTGCTCGACCCTACTCAGCTCTTCAGGACCCATATTACACTCAAACTGAAGCTTACAATCTGAAGCCAGTTTACGGGCACGTTGCACAACCGTAGGCAACCAAATTTTTTGCGTCCATGTATTTAGTACAGTGAACATATGAGCTAAGACTATTGCTATAAAGCCGCACCACGATCGACGTTTAAATGCTTTCTGTAAATAACAGGAGAATTGAAATTAAGAGTATAAGGTGTGGCACTATGACCCGCAACCCGGAATACTCTGCCAATATCTATCATGAAGTTGTCCATATTGAAGGATGTACTACTTTGAGAGGCCTGCATTATAAGGCCCAAGATATATTCTATGTCTACAGCTGCCAAGCGTCTGGCCGGTATTACTACCCAAAATCATCTACGTCCCCGTCATCTGAACCGAACCTGAAGGACAACCTCGTCCGGACTTCACGTTCGTCGCGGTTGTGAAGGGCAAACTCCACAATACGTTCAACTCCGCGTCGTAGTCCAACACCGTTGGTATACATGGATCCTTGGTCAACCCTGACCACGTACCGACTTCTAGTCAGGGCTGGGGTTGGGTTAGCGGTGAGCACCAACTCGAATGTTATACCTTCCTCCACAGCACGAGAAGCTGCTGCTGCTAGTATGGAGGAAGTACCCGGAATTGAACAGGAATAAGGGGGTATATTTGAGGGAGGTACTATTGTGGGGGTTGTGTCGTAAGACGTAGAGGGTTGGGGCTCTATTACTGGTGTTCTAGCAACCGGCGCAATCCTGGAACGCTTTATACCTGACATGGAGGATTCTTCATCATGTTTCCGCTTTGAATTGTCGCATGGGGTATCGCGGGGGTGGATTCTGTGGCTACACGGTCATCGGGGGTCATATGTAATACCGATGATGTGGGCTGTACAGTGTACATCGTCGTCATTCACGGTTCTGTGGAAGAAGAAAAACAAGAATATAAGGAGCAGCACTTAAATTTTATTATATTTTGTAAATGGCCCACTTAGGGGTGTGACGTGTTAGAGATGGAATCTGTAGAAAAATTCAGGTTTACAAGCCCCTCCACTAGGGTGGCCCACTTTTCAATTTTTTTTTTAAAGTATAGGTTATCGTAGTTTTTCCCATTATTTGGCACTACACTAGCACATTGGTACCATTTTTACAAAAATTGATCAATATTTAGGGGTCTCGCATCGACCTTGAAATTACGAGGTTTTTTTTTAAAATGCGTACTTTTTAACTTTTTACTGAATCAAGATAAATCATTAAGTAGGGGTGTTTTCTGAATCCTCTTGATGAGAGAAGTCGTTTGGTGTGCCTTCCAATGTCATATGACTAACGGTTTAAAAGTTGTGCCTGTATACAGGTAATACCAATGTGCTAGTATAGTGCCAAATAATGGGAAAAACCACGATCACCTATACTTTTCAAAAAAATCAGCAAATAGCAGACAAATAAAGAAGAAAGAAACCATAACTTAAACATTCACTTTTGCATTGTATTGACCACTATCACACGTCACTGGCTGCAACGTTGTCCCTCTGTGCTATGTCATCGTGGCGAGTGATGACTTCTTGAAGTCGCCGAGCTCTTTCCGGTTCTTTTCCACCACTTGCAGAAGATCCTGCAGCTGTGCCTCGTCCTTTGTGACCGTGTTCGCATAGTCTTGTATCAGTTGGACTCCTCTTTCAGCGACGTCATTGGTGACCTGGAGATTAGAGATCACATCCTTCAGACGACAAAAGTCCTCGTTCTCGTCCCACTTATCAGTTGGCAGGATGAGCCACGAAGACCCATACATCTTCAGACCTGCAAATAAGAACCAGGAGGACTCGTCGATCAGGTCGGGGAGTAGCGTCATCTCGTCGACTGAGACGTTCTCGTATGTGAAGTCTTTGGGTACAGGGAGGTGGGACAGCTTCTCTGCCATCTGTTGCTTCACAATGCCATCCACCTTGTTGCTGCATAGAGCGAAGATGACGGTCTGAGGCCTCAGATACCAGAAGTGCCGCCTCATCACTGCCAGTGACGCTTCTGCCACCTCGCTGTCCACTGCCCTATACCTCAGAAAACGCTGGTGTAGTACCAGGTCATTCAACGGCGCATCAGCTGCTACAGGGGCCGCCAACCAAGCTGGTACGTACAGAAGAGCGATGAACACCACGATCCTGTGCAGTTTGTCGACCAGCTCGGCGTCGAGCTCCAGCTGCCTACTGAACATCAGCAGTTTTGTGTAGTAGATGACCTGAAACAGAATAGGCACCATCGTAAGTAAGACAGGTTTATTGTTACCAATTACTTTGTTTGCGTTATAATGAAATGTTTATCTTTGAATAACATTTAAACTTATCTCTAGATTATTTTTGTTTGAAAATACTAACTTTAGCCATCCATCTTGCGTGGTGGTAGGCTCCTGGGCGCATGAGGTGAATGCCACGGCGTGGTTGTGTCCCGAGTACCAGGAGCGTGATCTCCGCCACTTCCCGGTAATCGTCTCTGACGAAACCAGAAGCTGTACTCAGGAAGCTGACCGCCGCGTCCCGGAGTTCTATTAGCCACGTACTCTCCGCCAGATTCTCGACCTGCAGCTTGCAGTAGGTCGAGAGATCGAGCTCGTCCCATCTTCAAAAATAATAAACAAGAAAACTGTGAGAGAAAACTCTGAAGTTCCGGTTTGGCTTGCTGTTTTATAAACTAGTGGAATATCATGTGTGTCCTAACTTTACCTTGCACAAAAAATGAACTAACCTTCTCTTAACTGCTGAAACAAAGGATCAGTTGGTGCCGTAGTCCTTCCGAGCAGGGTGACGGCTACTTCCCCCACGAGAAGCTCTAGGACGTGATGACGGCATCCCAGCTGGAGTAGCGGTCGCCCGAGCATGTTTTCCAGCCGGACAACTGCACCCTGCACCCTCCCCGTGTTGGTGGAAGTGGTGTCGAAGCAGAGTCCGATGACGCTCTCCTCACATCCCCAATCTTCGAGAGAATGTATGGTTGCCCGCGCCTGCGACAGTCCAGTGCCGTCAGCAACAGCTGGGACTGACAGCAACTTTCCTTCTGTGCAATGAGGAGCCCCGGAGATGAGAATTGCTTGGCGGTGCTCCGCCGTTCCAAGGAAGTTCTGAAACACATGCCATATATTTCAATTTCATGGTTGTAAAGTAACCTATTTTTGTTCACATTCAGTTCTCTTTTTAATTGACATTATGCTTCATGAATCTCATTACTAAATTGATAGCTATGAAAACTTAATCAACTGACCTTGACCATTTTGCCATCCCAGTGGACAACAGTGTGCCTCGGTGGCGTGAAGGAGTCCACAGCCGTCGCCACTTCACGACGATGTGACACTCTTCCCCGGCGAGCCGTTTCTTTCGAGATGCTGAACTGATTGAGGTCTGCTGGTGGATCCGCCGAACGTGTGATAGCAGCCACAATGCTTACTACCTATGTAGAGAATGGAAAGTGGAAAGGAAACTGTCAAGAATACATGTGGGTTACGGGACACTTTAAAACTGACGCTATCGATGAATACTATACACAATACGCACCTGATTATTGGACATGCGGAAACGATCAGCCACTTCCATGACAGCAGGTGCATTAAGGATGCGGCGAGGAAGATTGACAGACACACTTGGCTCTTTCGGCAGGGGGAACGCTAGTTCTGTCTCCGACTCTCCTGACATGCCAGCAATGTTCCCTCTAGGGTGTGCGCGTGTGCGCGCGCACACACGTTGTGAAACCCGCGCACACAGCAAAATAAAATGCGCACAGGCTCAAGCATATCATGAGTCACGACAGTAAATGAAGTAATTTAAAAAATTTCAGTTTAATGAATTCTATAAAGAACAAATTAAGAAACCGCTTGAAAGAAAATCATTTGGACATGCTTATACGGAATAAAAGTTACCTGAATGATGACGGATGTATTAATCTTCATGGAGTTTATTTGGAATGGGCAAATGCTAAAGATCGTAGGGAGAAATCATAATCATACTTAAATGAAAGGCACTTTCATTTAATGTTACTTTAATTATATTTTATTTTATTGAATATTTTTTTATTCCTATTTTGTGAATGGATAAAATCATGTATTAATCTTGATAGTCTATTTTAAATTGCTAAATGCTAAAAATTGTTTTGAGAATTGGTAACTAAAATAGTCATTTTCAATTAATATTATTTTTATTTTTCTTTATTTGGTTGAATTATATTTTACTATTTTTTATTTTATTCCTATTTTTAGAATGGATAAATGTTTTCTTTTTTAAGATATATAATATTGTAAACAGTTTTTTAATATCCATTTAATAGTACCGTAATGATCAAGCTATCACCTTATGGAAATAATATTTATTAAGTATTTAATATTTATATATATATATTTAATTTTGAAGATAATAGCACTCAGAAAAGTTTGCACAATTTTTCACCATGAATCTAAATGTATGCACAACGAAAATTTCTTGCGCACACGGATTAAAAAAAATTAGAGGGAACATTGCATGCCAGTATTATCATTCTCCATGGCCTCATCTCCGGTTTCGTATGCACACTTTGAGGTTTGCGGCTCCTGGCGAGGACGATTTCTTCCTTCCTGTAGCTTTCTTTTTACAGCGAAAACTTTATCGTTCCCGCTCATCGTTGCCACCCGAGGACCACGTTGATCGAGGTAGAAGTCAATGTCTTCTTTCTTGTCCTTGTCGGACAGCAGTCGATTCTTCTTTATATCTTCGACAGCGTTAGATGCTCCGATATCCCACAGCTTGTCCACACTGTCCGAAAACTTCTGCCGTTTTCTTCCGGCGTCAGTTTCTCGTTTTCTGCTCTTTTGGAGTAAGTGCCACTCTTTCCACAATGCCTCTAGCTTCCTTTCGCAGTTGAGCTTTGTGATTGTTTTAATGCGGGCCATATTCCAAAACTTTAAGACGTTGTTTACGGTTTCTTTGAGTGCGTCTTTCCTGTTAGCAGTGTACTGGATAACACTGAAGAAGTATTGCAAAACCTGCCGTGTTGTTGGCAATTTGCTACCACTGATGGAGGACGACGGTTGGCCAACTAAAAAAATTTCCGAGGCCGATCTTAGAGAAGGTAGCGATGTTATTTTCGCCTTTCCGTTTGATGACTCTCTATTTGTAGCTTCAAGAGTCCTTCCAGTTATGGTTGCCATCGATCATCGATTTGTCCATGACAAAGGATGAGGAACTCAGACAGAATTTCAAAATGTTATGATCTGCAAAAAAAGAAATAGGTTAGGTACCTGGCACAGGCATAGTGCATTTTCTAATTACCTATATACATTATACATTCCGCCCGGGTATGGTGACTCATTTTTTTAAAAAGTATAGGTAATCATGGTTTTTTCCCATTATTTGGCACTATACTAGCACATTGGTATTACCTGTATACAGGCACAACCTTTAAACCGTTAGCCGTATGACATTGGCAGGCACACCAAACGACTTCTCTCATTAAGAGGATTCAGAAAACATCCCTACTTAATGATTTAATCTTGATTCAGTAAAAAGTTAAAATGTACACATTTAAAAAGAAAAACTAGTAATTTCAAGGTCGATGCGAGACCCCTAAATATTGAGCAATTTTTGTAAAAATAGTACCAATGTGCTAGTATAGTGCAAAATAATGGGAAAAACCACGATCACCTATACTTTTAAAAAAAAATTGAAAAGTGGGCCATCCTACCCTCCACATGTATTATATCTGGTCCTACAGGATGTGGTAAAACTGTGTTTATGCTTAAAATCATTAAAGATAAGGGGGAGATATTCTCAAAATTTGTGCATAGAGTAATATGGTACTATTCGACGTATCAGTCAGTGTTCAACGAGTACCAGGATGATATTTTTTTTCCACAAATGGGTATATGACGTTAATTCATTAAAGGGAAATGCGCATTCAGTCACTGTAATTGATGATCTCATGTTGGAAATGGATAAAACGTTTGCCGAGACATTTACAGTGTTCTCCCACCATCTTAACATAAGTGTGTTCTTCATCAATCAGAATCTATTTTTCAAAAATAGATACATGCGCGATGTGTCGTTAAATACACCATATCTAGTGTTATTCGCGCAACGTAGAGATATGTCACAAATTGGGGTATTAACCAATCAAATGTTCCCGAATCAGCGTAAGGAGTTTTTGGAAGTTTATAAAGAAGCCACAACTCAGCGTTACTGATATTTGCTTTGTGACCACCTGCGAAACACGTTTAGGTGCTTCTAAGAACGAATCTATTCCCAAACGAGCCTGAAACGATATATATTCCAGAATGACAAAGTGGCAGTAGAAATATCGTGAATTAATGAAAATCTATCAACGATTGCCCCGGGCACTGCAACAGATGTTTGTTAAAAGTATCGACTCCGACTTTTTAAAATGCATCTGTGAAATCTGTCTTAATGTTATAAAATGTAATGTGCCAATGAAACTCCCCTCAGAAGGCTCGCTTACGTCGTTACAAGAATATAATACGTGCGCTCGCTCGTTTAAATCAAAGTGCGGGGAAGAAAAAGCGAATTATTGAACAGAGAGGGGGATCATTCCTCCCCATCTTATTTTCAGTTTTGGGAACTTTACTGACTAGATTAATATAATGAAGAAAGTGGTAGTGATTCCGTACGAGGTGTATGCTTCATTGCAAAGTTCAAAGATTCCAGACACGGCTCTAGAACCCGGTAAAAGCAAGCTTAAAAAATGGAAAGCGAGTTGTTAGCCATATTAAAAAGTGGAAAGTCACCTGATGAGAAAAGGATCTTGTACCAAGAGGCTTTGCAGAAATTTCTTCATGAGTACGAAGATTATAAGTATCCAACAGAGCTCCCCGTGGTTATTAGGCACAGCGCGAGCAATGCTGAGCATAGCGACATAGGACCTGGGCCCAACGTTAGAGATAACCAACCAAAGAATAACGGAACGCAACACATCGAGCAAGTGTTAAACAGCAGTCTCCCACATGCATTGCGGAATAAAGGCTTGTCTTTATAATCTATTGAGTGAGGACCCCATCATAGAGTGGACCGATACAGGCGAGGTAATTGTTGAAGGAACAAGGTTACTGGGATCCAACATCGTCGACATTGTCCATGATCTGGTAAGAAAGTCGGACAGGCCCTCTCCAACAGGATGGAAACATATCAAAGCAAGACTGCAACAAATAAATGTCCTCAAAACATTGATAGGAAATCTGAATAGGTTAAAAGACTTGAATCAAATCTCTCATGTGTCACACCTGAGTACGATATCACCCCCAGCAGTAGTATTTCTGAAGAGGAGAAAGAAGCGAACAAGTAAACGCTATTATGACATTTCTAACCCCGCCTCCTATGGCGGCATTAATAGACTGTACAGAGGTGTTTACAATGATGGAGTAGGGAAAAAAGATGTTGAGAGGTTTTTGCGGGAGCAGGATGCTTATACACTTCATAAGCCGGTGAGAAGAAGGTTTAAAACGGCCAAGAGAACAGCGGCTTCGATTGACTCTGTTTGGCAAGCGGATTTAACAGACATGCAAAGATATTCAGTGTATAACGACGGATACCGCTACATCCTATTCATAATAGACATATTCTTTAGATATCTCTGGCTAATTCCTCTGAAAAATAAATCGCCTGAAACAGTTGCTAATGCTACCAAAACGTTGATGTTGAAAGAAGATAGGATTCCTGGCTAGTTTTGTACAAATATGGGAAGAGAAGTTATAGGCCGCGCTCTACAGAACATGCTGACAGAGTTTAATATCAGTTACTACACTAGCAGTTCTATAGATAAGGCCTCTTCCGCTGAAAGAGTTCAACGTACCATAAAGGAACGCATGCATCGCTATTTTACACATAAAAACACATACAGATATATAAACGTTCTTGGGTCATTGACCTCGTCATACAATCGTTCACACCATCGTACGGTTGTTACAACACCTAACGAAGTTTTAGAAACAGGTACGCGCACAGAGGTGAGAAGAGATGGAGCACCACCACCACACTCTACGCATTTCAAAATCAGTGAATATGTAAGGCTATCACGTTCGGGAAATAAATTCGCGAAGGGATTTGAGCGAGGATGGACACGTGAGATTTTTAAAGTTAGTGCTATGAGACCTAAAGTGGAGATAATGATGTATTACGTGGAAGATTTGAATTGGGAAAAATCGCAGGAGGCTTTTACCGCGAGGAGTTGCAGAAAGTGACATTTAATTTAAGAAAAAGTGTGTTTAAAATTGAAAAAAATTTTGGCAGCAAAGGTTGAGGGAAGAGAAAAATGTACCTTGTGAAGTGGCTAGGGTATCAGAAAGCTTCAACACATATATAAAAGCTGCTGCAATAATGAAGCTTAAATAGTATGCAACATGGCGCCTAACCATTTCTATATCACACTCCCTTCCTCTTCTTCTCTGTCTGTACATCCTAACAACACCCTGGCTAACTTTATGACAGAACTCCATGGCTTCATTGAGTTGGAACGTGATTTGTACGTTGTTGTTGTTGTTTAGCCGATCAGCCCACCCTGATCGAGCAAGCCGGCGGCACGCAGGTAACCGATCGCCCTCTTCGGAGTGGACGAGAGGTTCAGCGCACTAGTGATGTTGTGTTGTGTTCGTTGTTGTGCTAGAGCGGTACAGTCTGTCATAATGTGTTCAATTGTTTGTGGTGTGTCCTGGCACAGGTGGCAGGTGTCGTCTATGGAGTTGTCTAGTCTGTGTTTATATGTTATTAAGTTGGAGTGATGTCCACATCGGAATCGTGCTATGTTAACTCGATCCGATCTGCACAGGCTGATCTCTGACCTGTTAATGGGTGGCGGCTTCGCACCTAGGACCGCATTCGGACCGAGTCGTGTCAGTGCTTTGTGGGTTAGGTGTGTGTGTATGTGTTTTCTGTACTGTGTGATGTCTGTGGGGCGTGGTATGGAATGGAGTATTTGGTTATAATGTCTCTCTGGTGTTACCTTAATGGTGCGAGGTGTCAGTGCGTGATTGTACATGTAGTGGCAAGGGTGTTGTGGGTTAGTTGTCGCTGCTGCCATGAATTGTGTTCCCCTCATGTCTAAATGTTCCCTAACTTTCAGTATTTTTGTTTCTGTGTGCAGGTGTTCTATTGGTGGTGTTTGAGTGCATCCTGTAATGATACGAAGTGCGTTGTTTTGTATTGTCTGTAAGGTGTTTATGTGTGTGTTTGAGATAATGGGTGCCCAGCATGGGCTAACATAGTCCATAACTGAGCGAATATATTGTTTATATGAGTGATGTTGTTTCCTGCTGGTGTCCAAAGTTTGTGCCTGTTAGTACCCTAAGCGTGTTAAGTCTTGACGTACATTTGTTTTTAATATCCTGAATGTGGTTTGCAAAAGATAATGATGTGTTGTATGTGACCCCAAGTATTTTGGTCCTGTGAGTGTGTGGAATGTTGATGTTGTTTAGTGTAAGCTGTGGAATTACCTGGTGTTCTTTGTGTTGCTTGTAAGCAAGGTGATGGTTGATTTTGTGGCGCTACTTTGAGTCTATTATGTGTGAGCCAGTCTTGTATACTGTTTATGTATGTTTGTAGGTTATTTGTAGCGGTGTCGATGTTGTTGTGGGGGATGTTAGAGTGATGTCATCTGCATATGATGATAATGTAAGCTTGTTATCTATGGGTGTTGGAATGTCATGCATGTATAAGTTGAAGAGTGTTGGTGAGAGAACAGAGCCTTGAGGGACCCCATTCGGGAAAAGCTTGTTTTTGGATGACTTGCCATTAAATGTGACATGTGAGTATCTTCCTGAAAGATTGTTGCTCAGCCACCTTTTGGTGTTATTGTGCAGGTTTGTGTTGAGTATTTTGTTTATGAGAGGGAAGCGTGGGATAGCATCAAATGCTTTACTAATGTCTATTGTTGCTAATAGTGTACGTTGAGCTGGTCGTCTGGAGTTGATGCCATCCATGATGTGCTGCGTGAGGTTAGTGAGTAATGTCGTGGTTGAGTGGTGAGGTCTGAATCCATGTTGAGTAGGCGATAGTGGAATGTGTGGGTTGGTGATTTGTAAGATTAGTCTTTCTGTTACTTTGGAAGGTGTGCATAGTAAAGTAATGGGTCTATAGGAAGCTGGTTCTGTTGGATTTTTGTTTGGTTTGAGTAGTGTAATAATTTTACCTTGTTTCCATATGTCAGGAATAATACAGTGTTGGTATGAATATGTGCTGATATTTGTGAGAGCTAGTATTCCTTGTGGGCCAAAGTGTTTAAGGTGTATGTTAGATATGTTGTCTGGTCCAGTAGCCTTTGAATTCTTAATGTTTTTGATGATCTTGGTGGTCTGGTCTGTATTGAAGGGTATAATGGTTGTGTCGAGTCTGTAGGTTTTCTTGTGTCTGGCTGTTTGTCTGTCTGCATGTTTCTGGTTGTTGTCTTTGTTTAAGTGACTTATCTTTGCGTAGTGATTAACTAGAATGTTAGTTTGTTGTGTGTATGTTGGGATATTATTTTGGCTGCGACAGATAGCCGCGTGTGAGGTGTGAATGTCGCTGTTAGAGTGGGTAATGCCGTTTATAGTCTTGTATAGCCTGGATGTATCTGTGGAGTGGTTTAATGTTGTTATGAATTCCCTGAATGTTTCTGTTTGTTTTTCTTTGAGTTTGTTGTTTATTTCTGTGTTGAGCTGTTATATCTCCTATTTTATGGCTTCTGTGTGTGGGGTTTGTGTGTTATATTTGAGGTTGTTACGTTGCCTTATAAGGTGGGCTATTTCTCTAGTGTAATTTGGGTTGTATTTCCTGATGTTGCCCTTCGGTATGTATTTGTTTGCATTATTGATGATCTGATTAAATGTCTTGAGTGTTGTATTGATGTTTATGATGGGTGTGCTGTTCAATGTGGTGAATCCTATCTCATTTGTACGTAGTTGGTGTTTGTGAAGTCCAGCTAGTCGCCAAATTTTTAACTCTTGAAAATGAGCAGATCATATTTCTGATCCTTAAAAGAGTCGATGAGTATAAAAAATTAGGCATAACCTTAGACAATGCTATGCGATCAGTCCTGTTCGGTGAGGTACAGTACTATAGTACAAATGTAACACCACGAATCGGTCATTATGACACAGCCGTGGACATTGTGAGGGGTTTAAACAAGTCTTGAAAAATCGTACCAGACAACCGATTTACTTTTTGAAGTCGTAAACATAGACACGCCTGCACGCACGATGACGTTAAAATCAACGCTTTTTAGAGATATTAAAGGCAAAGAGCTGTTCACAATTGTGGCCGAGGATCGATATGGTGCAGCCCTCCAAAAAGATACCTTTCACGAGGCACAACATGACTTGTCCAGCTTAATGTATCAGTGAAGATGGAGAATTTGGGTGAAAGCTGCCCATCCCCAGACATCTGCTATGTTTACAGCAATATCGTAGAGCATCAATTTGGTGGGGACACCCAGGCGCGCCTGCTGCGCATTGCACGCATCCCTAACCATAACGGGAAAAGTTTTAGCATTACATATGACAAGCCCCATTATGTGAATGTTGCAACTAATCTATTAACCAATATCTCAATATATATAAGAACGATTAAGGGAAAAATTTCCCATTCGGTGATGGGAACTTAACAGTGAAGCTACACTTTCGTCGCTTTCAATTATAATGACCCGAAAGCCTTTCACAGACTATCGAGGGGTGAGATATCAGCGTGGAAGTGGGCTTGGATCCATTTTTTCAACCATACTACGCACCGCTGTCCCATTGTTGAAGAGGTGGGCTAGATATCTCGGAAGAAAGGTGTTACAATCAGATTTAAACGCGGTAGAAGACATACTGGGTGGAATTAAGCCTAAACAAGCTATAAAAAAACATTTAAAACGTACAAGGGACGAAATCTTCAAAGACGCAAAGAGAAAAATGCGTGGTGGTGGAAAGAAGAAGAAGAGGGCTGTCCGGAAGGAGGGCTTACCAACACGTGGCGCTAAACGTAAAAGGACATCAAAAAAGAAGTGTTTTAAGCGTATGAAACCTATGGCTGATCATTGTTTTAGCTGATATAAGCTGAGGACACTACTGTCACGAATCATAGTCTGATTACTACTTGTCAAGAAAGGTGGCACTATTTCTGACTCGTCATGGCGCGTTCATCCATTCTTGTAGCTCAGTGTTGTACATCGGAACTGCCCCTCTTTGATATGCCTTATACACAGGTTTCTATTGAGTATAGCGACTTCAATTAACCCATTAAACACAATTAGTTCACCGAATGCCCCTATAGAATTCGTGATACCCAGCTCAGGCCCATACTTTTTGATCCAAGCTGCATGCACGTGTACGCTAAACTGCATATAGCCCATTCAGATGGAACGGACTGCGATGATAGTTACTCTGCATACCCTGAAACCAACTTCCTACACTCCATATTCAGCCAGTGTGAGGTGTATTTAATTCAGTTTAACATCTCGCCAGGAACGGGTTTTTATCACCTACGATCCTCTCTGGAAAATGCTATCAACTTTTCAAAAGAAGCGAAGGACACCTTTTTAACTGCCGAGGGCTATTATCAGACTAAAGATGAAAATGGTATAAAGGAAAAATTGAAAAATTCTAAAAAAAAGATATACATGTGTTTTGGACGTCTTTATACAGATTTCACATTACAGGAGAAACTGCTTATGAATGGCATCGATCTGAAACTAAAGCTCAACCGCACGAGTTCTGAGATCTGCATAAATGTGGGACCTGATTAAAAAGAGGGGCGCAAACCTGATTCACATCATGGAACCATATCTGCATGTACGGCGAGTGAAATTAAGTTCTCCGAAATATGTAGAAATTGAAAAAAATTTAATACACGGAACAGTAAAATATCCAATTAACAGAGTACAGATCAAGCTATACAAGGTGCCTGCCGTGTTGGCCTCGAAACACCTAGAAAACGTGGCCCTGGGAGTTCTATCTAAAAGGATATTAATTAGAATGCAGGATCTCGCATCGTCGAATGGAAAATGTAAAAAGAGCGCCTTTAAATTCGAGAATTTCGGCCTTAAAAATATAACTCTATACGTAAATGGCGTTGCATTGAGGGGACTATCGTTACGGACTACTCATCAGACGCTGTGTTCCCGCTCTGCGCGAGAGCTTATAGTAATCTGGCCCATATTGCCGGTGGCTGTGACGGGCTTGGATTTGGCGTAACGCAGAAAGAATTTGTCGAAGAATTTAACCTTTACCCGTTTGATATTACCCCTGACTTATCTGCTGCTGTAAATACACACTTAAGTCCACAACAAAGTGGGAACATCTCAGTCAGATTGGAATTTGCCATCCTATAGACGCGCCCATTAGCGTACTCGTGTACCTCGAATCACAAGCTCTAATAGAAATTGACCGCTTCTGGAACGTTGTCACAGACTTTTAAAATGGACGCAAATACACTCCAGAAAGTAATGAAAAGTGACTGAATCACACGCTCTAAATTTATGGGTGTGTTTGCGAAGAATGAAACAATGAAAGTGCCAACTACAAGAGATTGGTGTAGTCTTTTCGTCAACACTGACATTGTTGGTAATACGATAATTCTTTGGTTTGTAATCTATTTTAAAAGTAGGGAAAGAATGTACTATTTTCATTCACTCGGCACTCAACCCTGGAGTGACCCTATTGTTATACAATTTATCGAACAGATACATGTCCCTGAAATTGTCTCGAGTCCTTACCGTTTCCAAGGATATTTTAGTAATACTTGTGGCATGTATTGCCTTTCATTTCTCATGCACATGTCACGTGGGAAGAGATTTATAAATTTTTTAAAATGATTCGATTTGTGCGAAACTGAGATGAATGACGAAATGGTATGCAGAAAGATAAAAAAAAGGCTCCCATTTGTACGCACTCGTTGTATTGTGTAAATTTTTACGTGTATATATATTTTTAACTGTTTTGTGTAAAGATTTACGTGTATATATATGTATATATATATATATATAATATATATATATATATATATATATATATATATATAAAATTATAACTGTAAAATGTCTTCATTAATGTTAGTCTTATTTAACGGACGTTAGTTCTGTAAGCCATATTGTCCTAAAACAGGCTTTCTACCACTTAATAAATTAAATGAAAACACAATGCGTTGTGTTCTTAACCACAAAAAACTTACATTAGTTCCTCGATGACCTGGCATTCGTTGAACTGGATGTGAGCCAATACCTCGACCTCGGTATTCAGGTCACTGGGCTGGCTGCGCGGTAGAGCCTCCAAATCATTTAATTGCCTTTCAACAAAACTGTCGCGAAAAGTAGCTATAACACGATCAAGTGCTGCATTGGTCCTTAAGGGAGAAATTAATATGATTAGTTCATGTTGAATCTTTTTTATTTAAAGTTAAATTAAATTAAAGTTTAATTAAAAGTTACAATAAGAGAAAATACCGATTAGGATGCCTGGCAAATTATAATCACAAAACAGATATCCTGACAGACAGGTTTCAAAAGTAAGCATCGAGTAATCTTAAAAGTTCTTAATAATTCTAAAGTCCTACCTGTAGAACTTTCTGTAAATTTATCAGTAACAATCGTTTAATAAAATTTCACTTTCAATTAATAAATTTCGCTGTCTAAATGACGTTATCAGGAAGGAAGATTAACTGGGTGTGCTTCGCATCGTCTGCCGGTATCAAGTCACGAGCCCGGGTCCGCAGGCAATTCTGAAAATTTTAGTAATCCTAAAATCCTACATGTAGAACTTGCTATAAATTTTTAAGTTATCAAGAAATGTATTATTAAAACCATACCATATATATGTCGAAATAACCACGAAGGAAACAGAATGGGCAATAATTAAAAACCTATTGTTTTTCACCAAAATACATACAGAGGAACATATAATATATATATATATATATATATATATATATATATATATATATATATATGAATAGAGACCTGGCCTCGACCTCTGGGCAGATATCCTTTCACTTCGTTTTATTACGGCTTTTTATAAATTATAACACTTGCACTGAATGATACGATGTATATAGCCCGAGAATAAATCACAAACTAGTTTATTAAAACGTATTTATTACGGCTTTTTATAAATTAACTAACACTGGCACTGAATGAACCGAAGTATATAGCCCGAATCACAAATTAAGTTAATTACTTACATTATAATGTCGTTTTCAATGGTCGTTTCTTTCTCGCCATCACAAATTTCTGCAACAGTCTGCGTTGAAAGTAGGGCGTTCCGGTCTGCAGCTGCGAAAAGGTGGAGCGCAGCCGCTGCGTAGAAATCTTCATCTTCAAACAAATCTGGAGAGATGTAAAGCTGCTGTGAATGGCTCATGAAGAGATATTTCGGTAGTACTCGCTGATAGTGCAACTGATGAGGATTCCAGATGAAAATGCTCCCTTTTATAGACGGGGCCTAATTGTAAACACCCACAATACCCGAATCGCGAGTTTCCTATTGGCTATCGGTAAAATTTGGGTGGGACATAACGTGTGAGAGTGCTGTCATCCACCAACCAGAGGTCATGGGGTCCCGTCCACTGTGTTGTGACTGGCTATCCCGTGATTAACTTTTTTTGTAATAAGGTTTAAAGATATATTGGCGTCTTAAAGGTAAATTTGCATTCAAACAAAATAATTGGCCAAAAGAGGAAAATAAATAAGTTACCCCTAATTTAATTTGTATTTTGTTTTAAAAATCATATTAATGCTTCTTATGTTATAGTTTATGGATAAAATTGTGCATTATGATGAAAATTTGTATTGAAACAAAATAATTTGCCAAAGGAGGAAAAATTAATGTTACCCCTAATTTAATTTCTATTTTGTTTAAAAATTCATATTAATGCTTTTTATGTTATAGGTTAAGGATAAAATTGTCTTAAGGATAAATTTGTATTGAAACAAAATAATTGGTCAAAAGAGGAAAATAAGTTACCCTTAATTTAATTTTTTATTTTGTTTTAAAAATCATATTAATACTTTTTATTTTATAGTTTAAGGATAAAATTATGTATTATGATGAAAATTTGTTTTTGCATTAAACTTAGTTTATCTTATTCGAGTTTTTGTTTAAAAGATCGCCCCCAAAATGCCAAATTGGCCTCGTTGTGGGAACACCACGAGAAGCTCAAAAGAAAAACTATTCGCGTTGCCTTTTTTTGAGACCTTGTCGGTCTACTCCCCATAAAAGTATGTGTTTATGTTTAATGGCTCTGTCTATTGGGTCGTATTTAGAGACCTTGTCGGTCTACCGGGAGCTGGTAAGTAAAGCGGTGATGGTAGTTGTGGTGCTGTGGAGGTGGTTGGGTGGTTGTGGTGGTGTAATACTGCTCGTATATCTTTTGCTATTGGGGCCTTTCATGCATCAGTTTTATATATATATATATATATATATTATATATATGTGTGTGTGTGTGTGTGTGTGTGATAATAGGGGCTTTAAGGGCGTACAATCGGAGAGTGTATGTGCGTTTGTGTGCGCTTTTAATTCGTTCGAAGGTTATTAATATATACAGGCCATTTATGCCTCTAAGAAGTCTTCTAAGCCAACTGGCTGATTAGGAACTTATAAGACAGCGGGCGCTCGGCTGAAGTCACAATATGTGCTTGGCTCCTGCCAAGAGAACACACTTCTCTCCTTCTCCACTCTCTCTCTTAGGTTAAGTATACCCCCTTTGGGGGGGTGAGGCCGTCCCAACTTCTCCCCCAAAGAGGTTAGGTGGACTCCCTAGCATGCTGGGGGAGTTCCCCTTCATTGCAGCTTGGGGGATAACGACTCCCTCTTGTTGCATAACCCCTCCCCCTTGTTGCATAACCCCTCCCCCTTTGTTGCACAACCTCTTGCAACACCCCCTTGTCGCATAACCTCTTGCAACATTCCCCTTTTGTTGCACACCCCTTGCCATGTTTTCCCCTCCCCTTTGCAACATTGATCATCATTTGCAATTGTATTGCACTCTCTCCTTTTGCGCCCATACTACTTATGACCACTGATGTTCTCCCAAAGCTACTGTATTAACAGTGGTGTTCCTCAGGGTTCTGTCCTGTCACCCACTCGTTTCCTTTTATTTATTAATGATCTTTTAATTCGCACTTCCTCTCCTATTCAGTCCTATGCCGATGATTCCACTCTTCACTTCTCCACCCGCTTTCCAAAGCGTCCCTTTCAACAGTTACTCCATGATTCACGTAGTACGGCTATGGAGCACTTGACCTCTGATTTTTCTGCTATCTCTGATTGGGGCAGAGAAAATCTTGAGGCTTTAATTAAATGCCTCAAAAACTCAGTTTCTCCATCTGTCTACTCGTCACACTCTTCCAAACGACTATCCCTTTATCTTAAACAACAAACAACTCAATCCTTCCTCTTCTCTTAACATTCTTGGCGTTTCTTTTTCTCTTGATCTTTCCTGGAAAGATCACATATACTCTCTAAAACAGCTTATAAGAGGTTAGCTGTGCTGTACCGCCTCCGCAGTTTCTTCACTCTCCACTCAATTCCTGTCTCTCTACAGGGCTCTTGTTCGCCCCTGCATGGGGTATGCTTCTCATGTGTGGGGTGGTTCAACTCACATAGCCGTACTTGACCGGGTGGAATCAAAGGCTTTTCGTCTCATCAATTTCCCGCCTCTTGCTGATTGTCTTCAATCTCTCTCTCTCTTCGCCGCAATGTTGCCTTACTCTCTCTTTACAATCGCTATCACAACGGACATTGCTCTTCTGAACTCTGTAACTCCATGCCTCCTCCTTTAGGGAGAACACGCAGTACCAGACTTTCTACACTTTCTCATTCCTTTTCTGTCCACCTATCTAATGCAGGGGTTAATCGGTATTTTCAGTCTTTCATCTACTCAACCAGTCAATTCTGGAACAATCTTTCTCAATCCATCTTTCCTCCTGTCTATGACCTCCTATCTTTCAAACGCAGTCTCTAAGCATCTCAAAAAACCCGGACCTTGATTTTGGCTCTCTTCTTCTTCTATGACGGGGAGGGGCACATTTGCTGGCATTTGCCCTTGGCCCCTCTTTCCTGCATAAAAAAATAATAAATATATGCATATATGCGTCAGACATAAAACAAAATTTTAGAGACAGTGTAAAGGAGAATTAAAGCACACGAATGCAATGATCTGCTTTATTTATCATATATCTGTATCAAGCATAAAATAACAAACCAATCAGTAAAGATGAGTTAGAAGGGTGTCAGGAAATGATTGCCCCCCCCTGTACAGAAGAAACTGAAAGGAATAGAAAAAAACAGACAAAACCACGCGAAAGAGCGTTTAATTTTGAATAAAAAACACTTGTTTTAATATCGGGTGTTGCCCCCATTTGCAGCTCTGACGGCCATTAATCGACGGGGGTATGATCCCAGAAGTGTCTCAAAGAGATCGGTATCATGACTCATTTCTTCAAGGACTTCGTTGATCTTTGCAGTCATAATTTCTGTTGAATACCGATTCTGAATGGGTTGTTCCAGCATTAAGGACTCCACCCGATCCTTCATGATGGATCCGACATGTTCACAGACATTAAGATCGGGAGAATTGCCAGGCCATTCATTATTTCCGAAAAAATCAATGTTATTGTCCTTAAGCAGTTGTTGAGTCGCAAGTGCTTTCATACAGGGGGCTTTGTCGTGAAGAAAGGTTGCCTGTTCAACATCCAAACACACTCGGGGTCTTTCAAAAACGGAATTACATGTTGGGCTAAAATTACATTTCGAAAATAAGGCCCATCCCAACTGGTTCCTCTTGGTTTGATAACCCAGATGAGCTTCCGAATAGAGAACATAATGAAAACACCCACACATGCTGGATTTTTTACTATTTCTCGATACTTCTGGTCGTCTGGGACTTCATCAGGAGTTGTTGCCCAAACCCGATCATTCTGAAAATTTGGTTTTCTGGAGACATAAACGAAGAATTCATCGCTGACAACCAAGTAAAGGAAATCGTCTTCCGTCCATTCCTCAAGATAATCACAAAACCATAGCCGATCTTCAATATTAAGATCACTCTTCCGTGGCTTAGCTATTTCATGCCAAGCACTCAAGCCTTGGCGAACTCGAAATTGATGCACAAGTTGCCGATTGACTATCTTACCACGACGGATAAGTATCTCTTTCGCTACCTCAGAGCAGCTCTTCTTTTGGCGCCGTGATGCAGCAAGCACAATGTCTTTCGATTCTTGAGATAATTTCTCCGGTCTTCCTCCTCGAAATTCTGTTTCACAATCTTCAGGATTCTTATTCCAATTCCTTTTGACAAAGTCTTCTGATCTTTTTAATCTCTCAGCCACCCAGTGTCGAGTTATGAAAGTTGCACCAGCTTCCTTTGCTTCACGAAATGTGACAGCTCGAATGCGGTCAAGAACTCGCTTTTTCTCTGAATCGTTCAAAATAGATGATGCCATGGTTTCTGTGGGGAAAAAAATGGTAAGAATTAAAATCACAGGAATAGAATATAATGGTGTTTATTCATATTTTAACGCTCTTTCAAGTGGTCTCGCCGGTTTTTATCTATCTCTTCTAGTTTTTGCTCTACAGGGGGGGGCAATCATTTCCTGACACCCTCAGTGGGCGAAAAACCTAAATAATACATAAAAGGCATATATATATATATATATATATATATATATACTGTACGTGTACGTATATATATATATATATATATATATATATATATATATTAGGGCGGGTCGAAATTTTATATTGAAAAGGTACATATTGTGAGGGGTTTGAATGGAACACAGGAACCCCCTCATAAATTATTTTCGCTGTTTAAAGCCTCCTACCCCTGGCACAATTTTTCTTTTTTTGACCTATATTGAAGAATATTCCATTTATAAAAGACTTACTCTATATTCAGGTTTTTTGATGACATAAATCTTTATTAACGTATATTTTATTTAATTAATTTTCCTAATACTGTACATTATTAAGTACAATATATTCAGAAGAAAAAATTAGGGGCATAATAAATGTGCTAAAATTCAATTCACTTTTTCATTGTTCCTTATCACATCAAAAGGGAAGAAATTTTCAATATCATTAGGAAATTTTATTTCATATGTTTCTTACTCATTTCATCGGCCTTCCATTCAAACTTGGGCAGTTTTCGCCTTGATTCTAATGAATTTAAGATAAACTTTTGACGGTTGTCATATCCTACTCTTTCCTGACATGCCTTTGTTATTAGGTTCACTGCCCTTTCCACACTTTGACTGTGGCATGGAAAAGAAGCTATCTCCAGTGGCTTACATCGAGCCTATAGTAGCTCATCGTCGCTAAAATTGTTTAGCAGCGGGTTCGAGGTAGGGCTTAAAACCGGTATTGAAATACCGGTATTAATACCGGTATTGAAGAAGTACAAATAATACCGATACCGATATTATAGGTTTTCGGTATTGACAAAAATTGCTATTGTAAAATTTAGGCAATTTAGTCCTCCGATGGGCAAATAAACTGTTTTTGGAGGATTCGGAGAAAAAAAAAGTTTCGGGGTATTTTGCAGTTAACCTCTTTTTTTCGTTTTCTATTCCTTTCTTTCAAAGAAAACTATTTATTGCACTAGCTTTAAGAGTGATTCATTCAACTGTAGCCATTTCTTCAACAGAGTGGGAAATTATTGAAAACCTTTATGACACCTTACGTCCTGTTGAAATAATTCTTAAAGGGTTATGCTCGAAAGATGCATCACTCCTGACAGCTGAATCATCAATGAAATTTATTTCAAAGAAACTAGGAGAGAAAAATAATCCAATAGCAAAAGAGTTAAAAGATTGTCTTAGAAATCGTTACATTTCAAGAAGACAGCAAGACATTGTAGGTTTAATCAAATATCTTCATAATCCCGAAGTTTTAAAAGTTCAAGAAGAGGAAAGTTTTTCTGTTCCATCAAAATTAGTTCTCAAAAGAACTGCAGAAAGGCTCCATAAAAGAC
Organism: Bathynomus jamesi; assembly: GCA_023014485.1. Lineage (NCBI taxonomy): Eukaryota > Metazoa > Arthropoda > Malacostraca > Isopoda > Cirolanidae > Bathynomus > Bathynomus jamesi. The sequence continues at coordinate 452,458 of JAJOZX010003557.1, read as the reverse complement.
TTTTCCCTAAGAATGTGGTTGATTTGGAGATAGAAATGGAAGAACAGGAATTTCCATGTAACCCTGAAAATGTAGCTGCAAATAAGACTGAAGTGGAAGCAGATTCATTACTGAGTGAATACATGCAAGAAATGGACAAACTAGGGAAAGTGCCATCTAAAAAAAATTCCATTGATTTTGATGTTACTAATGAATTTAAAAGCTTGGAAGTTACTTTAGAGAGAAGTGAGAATTTAGAGAAGCTGTACAAGGCACTGCTTTCAATTAAACCTACAAGTGCAGAATCAGAAAGAGCCTTTTCTGCTGCAGGCCTATTTCTGACGAAACTGAGATCAAGTCTATCTGAACAATCCCTAGATGCTCTTTGTTTCCTCAAAGCATACTTTCAAAATCAAACTAAGAAATAAATATTTAGATACTAATAATTTCTATCTACCCCAGTAGTTGTATAATAATATGCTAAAAAAAAATTCAAATAATATTTTTATTACAATTTAGTAATTTACTGTATAAACTTTTTCGAATAGAATGCCATCTATTTGGAGTTGGGTCATTAATTTAGAGTAAATATGGTGAGTACTGCAAGTCCCTCAGACTTGTGGGAGGGTTGGTAGGGTGGCACCATAATAAATCAAAATAAATTATTTTTTTCATAATACCGGTATCAATACCGGGATTAGCATAATTGCCTCCAAATACCGGTATTGAAAATTTTCGGTATTATGCAAGCACTAGTTCGAGGCAACTCAAAGTTTCTGGTACCTAAAAATCCTGTTCTTGAAAGGATGATTTTCTGAATATCTTGCTCCCTAATTTCTAGTCTCTTGTCAGTTACCACTGATATGAGTATATTTTCTGGGTGGGCAAAGTAGGCGTTATTCTTTAATACTGGTTCTATGATTCATCTATTTTGTTCATCTAAATTTCGAAGCAAGCACATTAAATGCAAAAAGTTATATGCACCATCAGTTGCATTAGGATGATATTTTATCCAAAACCACCCTGGAGCATAGAACTGCATAATAATCTTGACTATATCTTGAAGGTTTTTATCGGGATTTGGTGTTGAAATATATAATAGAAGGACCTTGTTGGCTAGAGTTAGCCAGCGAGCATGGTGAAGTGTACCTGGGGATCGAGTGGACAGATCTTGAGAAGTGTCTCCAGTTTGCATTGCCAGACACATAACTTATCATACATATTATTAAGTTGGAATTTCTTTAATGTTTCCCTTTACGCGAGAATATTTCACTACCTCCAATTTTGTTAAATCTGTTTTCAGTTTATTCCCAGTTGAACCCATAAAAGTATTTGGACCAGTTGTTTTACCATCAATGGCTTTGTAGACGTGCATAAAAGGCAGCTCATTCAAATGCACGAGGCACACCAACCACTGCACTGGTCTGGTAAGATGAATTTCAACCAGTTTTATGGCTCCACCAATTTTTCCTGTATTTACAGGAGTACCATCACAGAGTGTAGCTTTGATAGTATCTGTGCTGTTCGAGTCTGTAATAATAGTTAGCAACTCTCCTGCTATACAGCGAACAGTTCCATTATCTGGTGTGACATGGTCTACATAGATGCTTCCCGGTTCTTTCAGAATAACATAGGGTTCTTCTTTTATCTCTCCACTTTTAGTTAATGTAAGTAGTATAGCCGCAAAAGGGTAGAGTGCAGGAATGTTGCAAGTGATTACGTAATGTTGCAAATGGGGGTGGGGGTGTTGCAAAGGGGGGTGGGGGTGTTGCAAAAAAAAAGGGAAAAAAAAATACCCCAAAGGGCCCTTTGTTGCCAACCGGGGTTGCAAGGGGCATGCAACTTGGAGGTGGAGTTCTCCCCCAAGCTATTCCCCCCAAAGGGCCAGAAAGGAGAGAAAGGAGGAGAGAAAGGAGGAGAGGTGTTCACCTGGCAGGAGCCAAGTGCATATTAAGACCAGCCGAGTAGGCGTTGTTTTATAGGCTCCTAATCAGCCAGTTGGCTTAGAAGGCGTAAATGGCTTGAGTTGCCAGATACCACTTTTTAGCGATACCATTGTATACATTATTATATTTCTTAAAAGTTGGTTTAGAATACCGGTAGTAGGTTTAGAAGGCGTAACATGATATAATCAAGTAAAACCACATTGCATCATTCTGTTTTTTATATATAGAAAATAAAATACATTTCAATAATAATTGAATATGCAATTATCATAACAGTACAGGAAATATATACACACAATTATGGAGATATATATAAAATAAATATAATATAGAAATAATATACATTTCAATAATAATAGAAATATGCATATAATCATAACAGTACAGGAGAAATATCACGCAAAATATATAAATACATTTCAATAATAATAGAAATATGCATATAATCATAACAGTACAGGAGAAATATCAGCAAAATATATAAATACATTTCACTTTTTTTTCAAAATACTAAACTCGGTCTTAATCGAGTTTACAATTACATCATTATTGCTCTGCATTACGCAGTATATGCGGCTTAATAATATTTCACCGCTTAAAGTATAGGGAAACCTGTATTCGATATGAAGGGCTTTCATATCGTTCAGTACTATTTTTGTTCCCACTTTACAACCGGTTGGTAAGTCATCTTTAAATACGTCTAGAATACAATCAAAAGCACGCACAAAGAGTTCATCGTTAGCTACATTATTAAACACAAGTTTATAAACACGCTTTTCCAATCGAGGGTTTATTTCTACCGACTCGAGCTTTTCAATCGTGAACTCACTCAACATAGCGGCAATTGAAATAATCTTCTAAATCGTTACGACAACTGCGCGTTATATAAAGAAATAGTTCTTCAGGGTGAACGGTGTAGGTGAGCTCAGCCTTGTACCGATCAATTGCTTTGTACCAAAGTTCATGGTATTTCAAAGAGTCTAAACTTTTTAAATAAACGTCCAGCACTAGACCATTCTCACCAGCCCTACACTCGGTAAACCCATCGAGCAGAGCGGTGTAGGCGTATTCAAGTACTGTATCAAAATAAAGCATGTCCGTAACACGCGCGTCTAATATAGGTTTCAGCTTGCGGAATCCGACGATTTCAAACATTCTGTCGAGGATGAAACGGTTTCGCGTAGGAACAAGAGCGTTATTATCAGAAGCATTCTTCCACATCAGCCGTATATCAATGCACGGCCGATCGTTATTTATACACAACGTACATACAACGGCGTATGAGGGTGCGTCACTAATCTGCTCTCTTCTTGTACCTACGTTAGCAGGTATTTTATAACGATCTTCACTCCACTTCTCAACTATCACGAAGATTCTATTCATCTCCTCGACACTTAAATAAACCCGTTTGTTTGTTTGTCTACATTCCGTTTCCAGTACATAGCTAATGGTACCGGAATTACGCCTGAACACGCGCAACGATTTCGTCACGGACACATCGTACGAGGCGTTGAGAATGCTGCTCAAAGGAAGTTCCATCGTATTCGAGGAGCGCACGTCCACTCGGTTCAAGCTCTGAGATAACTATGAGCCGTGTGAGGCACGCAGGTAGGCAGGAACGGTTCGACGGGCGGCTGACTCGATGATACGTGAATGGGCTTGTTCGTATGATCCGCGAGTCGTACCGAATTGTTGTACATATTTGTTTTTCCGGTACAAGAATTTAATTTCATCACTACCAGCCTACGCACCAGACATTTTACCTCAGGATAAGAACTAGGAACATTTTATGTTTTACTAAACATCTTCACACTCCGGCGCACTATTTGAGAGGAACATATGCTCATATTTTTCCTTTCTGCCCATCAAACGATACTCGTCTCTAAAGTCTGTTAAAAACTCACGCAGGGCACTAGCCACAACCTCACTACGAACCTCATCATGATATACGTTAATATAGTGATAAAAATACTTAAGATTGTCCATGATCACGAGATTCACATTTTCAGTCGTAGGGTATGAGTAATCGACATGGTGTAGCATGACGTAATACCGCTTGTCACACCACCCATCCGCAAGACTCATTATCCATACCTGCTGCTTCTCTTCTGCACGCGTTGTTTCTTTTACTTCACGGTGTATGTGAGACTTTATAAAGTTTAGCTCTGCAGTATACTTCAGCACATCGTCTGTGCAACGAAAGCCTTCAACGGTCTCACCAGAACATCCGTAGAGTATTTGTACATCTTGGAACTTCGCACAATCCAATGTGTTTTTAAAAGAGGTATAGGAGGGAGGAATAGGAAGTTTTTCGGTATCCACCACATCCTGACACTTTGCTGAATACCATTTCATAAACGTTGTACAAGCAATATTAAAGGTAGCCATTTGAATACACGTCTGATCTGAATACACGTCTGATCTCTCGGGCTTACTGCAGTCGACTGACCACGCAGGGACTCCCAGATAGTAGCATGACTCACGGTCTTACAGTGGGCGGAGCTTAGAACTTTCACCTGGCACACACACACACACACACACACACACACACACACACACACACACAAAGGAGAAAGTGAAACGCTAATTGAAACATGATTTATTTAATAAACGAGATATTCAAGTTATATATATTTACAAATACGATTTAATAAACGAGATATTCAAGTTATATATATATTTACAAATACGTGTAATAAATCAATAGATACTTTACAAATACGATTTAATAAACGAGATATTCAAGTTATATATATATTTACAAATACGTGTAATAAATCAATAGATACGATTATATACAAGACAAATACGTGTGAGTTAACAATAGAAGCATCAACGTTTGGTATCCAAAGGGTACGGTATCATAGGTACCAGGTAACTGGTAACGTTTCCTATAGGTGTTACGGCACACCTTCGTACCCCTAAGTTCCTTCACGCCCCCCAGCTTCTGCGCCCGAAAATTGTGGGTGCCTACAATTAGTTGGGGAGGTTGTTCGCCCTCATCATCGTCCAAACATACTAGATCCTTCAACGATTCAAAGTTAACAACCCGCCGATTCGCATGGTTGAGCGTAATACCCTTTGCCTTCACGATATATTTCATTTCCTCCCCCACCCTGACCCGTACCCCATAAGTCTTAGGTCCTGTTGAGACAAAAGAGTCGGCGTATGCGTTGTCCCCATACTCATCCTTGATCTCATCAGTGAGCTCGCCGAGGAACTCCCCAATAGCGGGCATGTATTCACCCTCCCTCTCTGTGAATATCACGCTATCTGTATCGGCATACAATACTCTCCGCCCAAGAGAATGCAATAGACCCCAAAGTTTTATACGGGCGTAGGCTGTTGTGAAGCTGGCCACAGGTATGTTTGTAACCCTTGAGGTATCTGTGGCAAATTCAGTGTTGTTGTACTTTATTATGTAAGTATTACCTACATTCACGATCTCCATGACCTCTTTATCGGGAGCATTGGCATAATCCCAGACATCGCTATAACTTTGTGCCAAATGAATGCTCCCTCTGCCGGTATTCTGCGCAAATTTTCCCCATAGACTGTTTAGACACAACTTTGCACTAAAGCGCTTGCCAGGATTCTTTACAATTTGGACACGATCAAGTTGTATACCTTCGCGGTCGCGGTAACGTTGAATATAGGCAGACTTTTCATCTTCGGTATCAACTCCTCGCGGATACCCTGATGCCTCAACCTTATCCTTCAAAAAGGCGTTTATATATGGTGTGAAAAGGTTGGGTAGCTTCTGAAACCTCCACACCTCATGTATCTTCAGTATTCTATAACCATGGCGTACGGCTAGGGCCAGCTCAGGACTTGTATATACGCCTCTGATCTTACGCTGGTGGGGTATATGGTTACATCGCCGTTATCCTCTTCCGCGCACTTCACGCACAGGGGAAACATGAGCTTGTCGTCGATAACGACAGGTAAGATCGGCATCCATAAATTGCGTGGGGGGAGTACGTCTACGAAAGAGAGCCCAAAGTAACGATCATTCAAATTTTTTGAAAATTCATTGATGGAGGGTAGGCTAGGTCCCACCAGTTTCTCAGGAGCGCCCACGGGGTACGGATTGCTCTTCATCACGTATGGGTATAAAGAACAGAAATCGTAGTAATGGAGCTTCACGCCCTCCGTAGGTGGAAAGTATAGTCTGAAAGGATTTGTACGTCCTCCAAACAAGCTATCACCACATTTGAGAGGATCCAGCACCATTGAACGCTTGATCGTGTTTATTTCCTCACGGTACACCTCGTCTGTCTCCATCCGTGCATCATATTCATGCTCCCACAAGACTTTGTGAGTGAACTGTGATCCTATAAGTTGATCGCGGGTGCGGGTCGATGCAAGACAGTCGGCAGGAGACCTACCGTGGATATCTCCGGTGATTCCGCACTCAGGACGGGGGCATCCATGCCACCAGCAACCGTTAAAGGAGTACACAGTCTTCACACCAGTGACACGGTTTTCACTTAACCCATCAACCCAAAAAACACGTCCATTAATCTTAATGGGTACTTCACCCGTGTTGCGGGCGTGCTTTATGTATACACCTGTCTGTTGCTGTAGGTGTATGAGCCAGTAAATAGCCTTGTGTCCGTAACTGCGGGGTTGTTTCGGTGAATAATGGCTAAGGTGTCTTTAGGCATGAAGTTATTCTTGAACACCGTAAAACATAATGATGCGATGGTGGTTGCGACTTGCAGTGGATCGCATTTGAAACGGGCTATGTACATCCTTCTAAAGGCCTGGAAACATACTCTAAGCACGCGCACATCATTCACGCAATAACGCTCACATTCATCAGCTATATTATAAGGGTTACTTTCATTAAAACTGTTGTAGTATCGATCAAAGTCTTCACGTTCATCCATACAGTCAAAATAATGTTTGGGGGTGGTGGGCCTACGTAGTTTAAAGTCTCGCTGGTGAGGAAAGTGTAAGGGAAGTATCCTTTGGAAACTTCAGCTGCTACTCCCATCACCTTGGGTAGCTTTGCTAATTTACAAGGTGTGAATAATAAAGTATCTTTAAATTGTACATTGCCTCTTATCTGCATCTGTATTAATTTGTTGCCTCTTTTCAATGGATCACCTGTAAATATCTCAGAGGATTCGTGTTCAAGCAACTCCTTATAAAGGAACTGCGTGTCAAACTTTGCCCCGTTATGGGCGAGAATATACACAGTCATTTTTTTGAACTTGTCGGCTAACTTGACAATATAGGATACAAATAGTTTCACAGGACTATCGCGGACATTCGTTTTAAAAACGTTTGTCCGTTTACCGCATTTACTCATCAATGTATGTGGGAGGGTGCTTTTTAATGCATGTTCGATATGTTGTGTGGCTAATCTTTTTGGTTGGTCAGCTGTATCGTCGGGCTCAGATCCTATATCGCCATGTCCATCGTCCCCCGTGCTGTGCCTAATAACCACAGGAATCTCTGTAGGGCTCTTATAATTTTCGTACTCGTGAAGAAATTTCTGCAGAGCTTCTTGGTATAAGATTCTTTTCTCATCAGTGTTTTTTCACTGTTTAATAGAGCTAGCAATTCGCTTTCCATTCTTTTAAGTCTGCTTTTACGGGGATCTAGATCCGTGTCTGGATTCCTTTGCAGTGAAGCGTACACCTCGTGGGGAATCACTACCACTTTCTTCATTATAGGGTGATCCAGAGAAATGGGCCCCAAAAGAAACCCCTGTAACTCTTAAAGTATAAGTCCTTTTATAAAATCATACACATCATTCGAAAGAGGATAGTTACAAGTTTGTACAGGATTGTATAGGTTTTGACAATACAAGACAAGATAAGATACCAAACAAAATAAAAGTGTTAGTTAAAACTAACCCTTCAAGATGACTGCATGGACTGTGGAACAGCTGCGTTTCATAACTGAGCAATATTATGAGCATGGAAGAAGTGTAGTTTCAGCTCTTAGGTGATTTTGACATCGGAAAATTTGTCTTGAAAGATCTTTGAGCTGAAACTACACTTCTTCCATGCTCACAATATTGCTCAGTTATGAAACGCAGCTGTTCCACAGTCCATGCAGTCATCCTGAAGGGTTAGTTTTAACTAACACTTTTATTTTGTTTTGTATCTTATCTTGTCTTGTATTGTCAAAACCTATACAATCCTGTACAAACCTGTAACTATCCTCTTTCGAATGATGCGTATGATTTTATAAAAGGACTTATACTTTAAGAGTTACAGGGGTTTCTTTTGGGGCCCATTTCTCTGGATCACCCTATTAATCTAGTCAGTAAAGGACCCAAAACTGAAAATAAGTTGGGGAGAAATGACCCTCCTGTTTGTACAATAATTCGTTTTTTCTTCGCTACAGTTTGACTTTTACGAGCGAGTACACGTATTATGTTCTTGTAGCGGCGTAGGCGAGCCTTCTGATGGGTTTTCATTGATACATTGCAATTTATAACGTTAAGACAGATTTCACAGATGCATTTTAAAAAGTCGGCATCGATATTTTTAATAAACATCCTCTGCATTGCCCGGGGCAGTCGATGATAGATTTTTATTATTCACGGTATTTCTTTAGTCTCTTTGTCATTCTGGAATATACACCGTTTCAGGCTCGTTTGGAAATATATTCGTTCGCAGAAGCACTCTAAACGTGTTTCGCGGATGAAGGTCGCAAAGCAAATATCCGTAACACGTGCTTGTAGCTTCTTTATAAACTTCCAAAAACTCCTTACGCTGATTCGGGAACATTTGATTGGCTAATACCCCAATTTGTGATACATCTCTATGTTGTGCGAATAAGACTAGATATTGCGTATTTAACGACACATCGCGCATGTATCTATTTTTGAAAAATAGATTCTGGTTGATGAAGAACACGCTTATGTTAAGATGGTGGAGAATACTGTAAATGTCTCGGCAAACGTTTTATCCATCTCCAACATGAGATCGTCAATTACAATGATTGTATGTTCATTTCCCTTTATCGAATTAACCCCCCCCAGCATATAACTTTATGCACAAATTTCGAGAACATCTCTCCCTTTTCTTTAATGATTTTAAGCATAAACACAGTTTTACCACATCCTGTAGGTCCAGATATAATACATGTGGATGGACTCGTGAATCTGAATTTTTCTACAGAGTCCATTTCTAACACGTCACACTCCTAAGTGGGTCATTTACAAAATATTACAAATTTTGAGTGCTGTTCCTTATATTTTGCTTTCTTCTTCCACAGAACCGTGAATGACGATGAGGTAGAGCAGCCCATCATTGACATTACGGATGACCTCGACGAGAGTGTAGTTGTGATCTCCTCCCCTGCCAACGAACCCTCACCAGCGATACCAGTAGCACGTCCAAAGCGGAGGTGTGAGAACCCCACGTCAGGTATAAAGCGCCCGAAATACGCGCCTGTTGCAGCGGTAATAGATCCCCAACCCTCAACCTCTTACGCAACAACCCCCCCAGCAGCACCTCCCGTTAATATACCCCCTTATTCATCCGCCGCCCCCCGTTCTGTTAAGTCTACAATAATAGAGCCCCAACCATCAACCTCCTACGCAACAGGCCCCCCAGCAGCACCTTCCGCTAATATATCCCTTAATTCATCCGCCGCCCCCCGTTCTGTTGAGGATGAAATAACGTTCGAGTTGGTGCGCTCCGCAGCCCCCACCCCAGCCTTGACTAGAAATCGGTATAGAGTCAGGGTCGATCCTAGAGCCATGTATAGCAATGGAATTGAGCGCGGGCTACGCCGGGTTGTACAGCGTATTATAGAGTTTGCTCTTCAGAATTGCGACGAGCGTGAAGTCAGGACGAGTCTGTCCTTTGGATTCGGGTCAGATGACGGTGATGTAGACGATTATTGGGTGATAGTGCCATTTAGACGTTTGGCGGCTGAAGATGTAGAATATATATTAGGACGTATAATGCAAGCCGCCCAAAGTAGTATAGCCTTTAATATGGACAACTTCACGGTAAATATTGACCGTGTATTCCGTGTTGCGGGTCATAGTGCCATACCGTACACTCTTAACCTCAATTCTCAAGCTATTTATAGACGGCATATAAACGTCGATCGTGGTTGCGGCTTTATAGCAGTAGTCTTGGCTAACATGTTTACTGTACAAAATACACGGGCTCAAAAAATTTGGCTGCCTACGGTCGTGGAACGTGCCCGTAAAGTAGCTGTAGACTGTGAACTTGAATTTGACTGTAATATGGGGCCTGAAGAGCTGAGAAGGGTAGAACAGGAAATGAATGTCCGCATAGTTGTATTTGGGTTGGATGATCGTCGTAGGACAGTGTATGTTTTTAAAAGCTGTGTGAGAGATCGTACAAGACCCCTACTTATTTTAGGATTGTCAGGGACAACGTATCTCCCCATCCGTAATATAAGGGGGCTTCACGCGAGTTATGACAAAAGTCGAAAATATGGGAGACATCATGATTTGTGTAAGGGGTGCCTCGAGTTTGCGGATGATATTGTGCGACATTGTAAAGAATGTCACATGGTATGTGAGCAGTGTAAAAGCACCAAATGTGAAAGCCGTGTAGTTGAAGCTGAGAAGAGAGACTGTGATGTGTGTAGACGCACATTTTTCAATAATAGCTGTTTTGATTTCCATAAATCATTTGGCACGTGCAGGAAAATGAGAATCTGTGAATGTGGTATGTTTCACACAATGGATAATTGGGGGAAATTTAAGCACAAGTGTGACGTAATTCACTGTCCTACATGCCAGGAGGAATATAAGGCGGATGGAGTAAAGCATGTATGTTATATGAAAGATGCTAAGCCTAAAAAAACCCTTGTATAACTGTGTACTACGATATAGAAACATATACGAACGCTGAAACCAAAGAGGTAATTCCACATTTACTTGTGAGCCAGACCATCTGTGATGAGTGTATGGTATCGAATGTGACGAGTGCCCCAAATGCGGTAAACGGACAAACGTTTTTAAAACGAATGTCCGCGATAGTCCTGTGAAACTATTTGTGTCCTATATTGTCAAGTTAGCCGACAAGTTCAAAAAAATGACTGTGTATATTCTCGCCCGTAACGGGGCAAAGTTTGACACGCAGTTCCTTTATAAGAAGTTGCTTGAACACGAATCCTCTGAGATATTTACAGGTGATCCATTGAAAAGAGGCAACAAATTAATACAGATGCAGATAAGAGGCAATGTACAATTTAAAGATACTTTATTATTCACACCTTGTAAATTAGCAAAGCTACCCAAGGTGATGGGAGTAGCAGCTGAAGTTTCCAAAGGATACTTCCCTTACACTTTCCTCACCAGTGAGACTTTAAACTACGTAGGCCCACCACCGCCCAAACATTATTTTGACTGTATGGATGAACGTGAAGACTTTGATCGATACTACAACAGTTTTAATGAAAGTAACCCTTATAATATAGCTGATGAATGTGAGCGTTATTGCGTGAACGATGTGCGCGTGCTTACAGTATGTTTCCAGGCCTTTAGAAGGATGTACATAGTCCGTTTCAAATGCGATCCACTGCAAGTCGCAACCACCATCGCATCATTATGTTTTACGGTGTTCAAGAATAACTTCAAGCCTAAAGACACCTTAGCCATTATTCACCGAAACAATCCCCGCAGTTACGGGCAAAAGGCTATTTACTGGCTCATACACCTACAGTAACAGACAGGTGTATACATAAAGCACGCCCGCAACACGGGTGAAGTACCCATTAAGATTAATGGACGTGTTTTTTGGGTTGATGGGTTAAGTGAAAACCGTGTCACTGGTGTGAAGACTGTGTACTCCTTTAACGGTTGCTTGTTGGTGGCATGGATGCCCCCGTCCTGAGTGCGGAATCACCGGAGATATCCACGGTAGGTCTCCTGCCGACTGTCTTGCATCGACCCGCACCCGCGATCAACTTATAGGATCACAGTTCACTCACAAAGTCTTGTGGGAGCATGAATATGATGCACGGATGGAGACAGACGAGGTGTACCGTGAGGAAATAAACACGATCAAGCGTTCAATGGTGCTGGATCCTCTCAAATGTGGTGATAGCTTGTTTGGAGGACGTACAAATCCTTTCAGACTATACTTTCCACCTACGGAGGGCGTGAAGCTCCATTACTACGATTTCTGTTCTTCATACCCATACGTGATGAAGAGCAATCCGTACCCCGTGGGCGCTCCTGAGAAACTGGTGGGACCTAGCCTACCCTCCATCAATGAATTTTAAAAAAATTTGAATGATCGTTACTTTGGTCTCTCTTTCGTAGACGTACTCCCCCCACGCAATTTATGGATGCCGATCTTACCTGTCGTTATCGACGAGAAGCTCATGTTTCCCCTGTGCGTGAAGTGCGCGGAAGAGGATAACGGCGATTGTAACCATATACCCCACCAGCGTAAGATCAGAGGCGTATATACAAGTCCTGAGTTGGCCCTAGCCGTACGCTATGGTTATAGAATACTGAAGATACATGAGGTGTGGAGGTTTCAGAAGCTACCCAACCTTTTCACACCATATATAAACGCCTTTTTGAAGGATAAGGTTGAGGCATCAGGGTATCCGCGAGGAGTTGATACCGAAGATGAAAAGTCTGCCTATATTCAACGTTACCGCGACCGCGAAGGTATACAACTTGATCGTGTCCAAATTGTAAAGAATCCTGGCAAGCGCTTTAGTGCAAAGTTGTGTCTAAACAGTCTATGGGGAAAATTTGCGCAGAATACCGGCAGAGAGAGCATTCATTTGGCACAAAGTTATAGCGATGTCTGGGATTATGCCAATGTCCCGATAAAGAGGTCATGGAGATCGTGAATGTAGGTAATACTTACATAATAAAGTACAACAACACTGAATTTGCCACAGATACCTCAAGGGTTACAAACATACCTGTGGCCAGCTTCACAACAGCCTACGCCCGTATAAAACTTTGGGGCCTATTGCATTCTCTTGGTCGGAGAGTATTGTACGCCGATACAGATAGCGTGATATTCACAGAGAGGGAGGGTGAATACATGCCCGCTATTGGGGAGTTCCTCGGCGAGCTCACTGATGAGATCAAGGATGAGTATGGGGACAACGCATACGCCGACTCTTTTGTCTCAACAGGACCTAAGACTTATGGGGTACGGGTCAGGGTGGGGGAGGAAATGAAATATATCGTGAAGGCAAAGGGTATTACGCTAAACCATGCGAATCGGCGGGTTGTTAACTTTGAATCGTTGAAGGATCTAGTATGTTTGGACGATGATGAGGGCGAACAACCTCCCAAACTAATTGTAGGCACCTACAATTTTCGGGCGCAGAAGCTGGGGGGCGTGAAGGAACTTAGGGGTACGAAGGTGTGCCGTAACACCTTTAGGAAACGTTATTTGTTACCTGGTACCTATGATACCGTACCCTTTGGATACCAAAATGTTTGATGCGTCTATTTTTAACTGACACGTATTTGTCTTGTATATAATCGTATCTATTGATTTATTACACGTATTTGTAAATATATATATAACTTGAATATCTCGTTTATTAAATCGTATTTGTAAAGTATCTATTGATTTATTACACGTATTTGTAAATATATATATAACTTGAATATCTCGTTTATTAAGTCGTATTTGTAAATATATATAACTAGAATATCTCGTTTATTAAATAAATCATGTTTCAATTAGCCTTTTACTTTCTCCTTTGTGTGTGTGTGTGTGTGTGTGCACAGGTGAAAGTTCTAAGCTCCGCCCACTGTAAGACCGTGAGTCATGCTACTATCTGGGAGTCCCTGCGTGGTCAGTCGACTGCAGTAAGCCCGAGAGATCAGACGTGTATTCAGATCAGACGTGTATTCAAATGGCTACCTTTAATATTGCTGGTACAACGTTTATGAAATGGTATTCAGCAAAGTGTCAGGATGTGGTGGATACCGAAAAACTTCCTATTCCTCCCTCCTATACCTCTTTTAAAAACACATTGGATTGTGCGAAGTTCCAAGATGTACAAATACTCTACGGATGTTCTGGTGAGACCGTTGAAGGCTTTCGTTGCACAGACGATGTGCTGAAGTATACTGCAGAGCTAAACTTTATAAAGTCTCACATACACCGTGAAGTAAAAGAAACAACGCGTGCAGAAGAGAAGCAGCAGGTATGGATAATGAGTCTTGCGGATGGGTGGTGTGACAAGCGGTATTACGTCATGCTACACCATGTCCATTACTCATACCCTACGACTGAAAATGTGAATCTCGTGCTCATGGACAATCTTAAGTATTTTTATCACTATATTAACGTATATCATGATGAGGTTCGTAGTGAGGTTGTGGCTAGTGCCCTGCGTGAGTTTTTAACAGGCTTTAGAGACGAGTATCGTTTGATGGGCAGAAAGGAAAAATATGAGCATATGTTCCTCTCAAATAGTGCGCCGGAGTGTGAAGATGTTTAGTAAAACATAAAATGTTCCTAGTTCTTATCCTGAGGTAAAATGTCTGGTGCTTAGGCTGGTAGTGATGAAATTAATTCTTGTACCGGAAAAACAAATATGTACAACAATTCGGTACGACTCGCGGATCATACGAACAAGCCCATTCACGTATCATCGAGTCAGCCGCCCGTCGAACTGTTCCTGCCTACCTGCGTGCCTCACACGGCTCATAGTTATCTCAGAGCTTGAACCGAGTGGACGTGCGCTCCTCGAATACGATGGAACTTCCTTTGAACAGCATTCTCAACGCTTCGTACGATGTGTCCGTGACGAAATCGTTGCGCGTGTTCAGGCGTAATTCCGGTACCATTGGCTATGTACTGGAAACGGAATGTAGACAAACAAACAAACGGGTTTATTTAAGTGTCGAGGAGATGAATAGAATCTTCGTGATAGTTGAGAAGTGGAGTGAAGATCGTTATAAAATACCTGCTAACGTAGGTACAAAAAGAGAGCAGATTAGTGACGCACCCTCATACACCGTTGTATGTACGTTGTGTATAAATAACGATCGGCCGTGCATTGATATACGGCTGATGTGGAAGAATGCTTCTGATAATAACGCTCTTGTTCCTACGCGAAACCGTTTCATCCTCGACAGAATGTTTGAAATCGTCGGATTCCGCAAGCTGAAACCTATATTAGACGCGCTTGTTACGGACATGCTTTATTTTGATACAGTACTTGAATACGCCTACACCGCTCTGCTCGATGGGTTTACCGAGTGTAGGGCTGGTGAGAATGGTCTAGTGCTGGACGTCTATTTAAAAAGTTTAGACTCTTTGAAATACCAGGAACTTTGGTACAAAGCAATTGATCGGTACAAGGCTGAGCTCACCTACACCGTTCACCCTGAAGAACTATTTCTTTATATAACGCGCAGTTCTCCTAACGATATAGAAGATTATTTCAATTGCCGCTATGTTGAGTGAGTTCACGATTGAAAAGCTCGAGTCGGTAGAAATAAACCCTCGATTGGAAAAGCGTGCTTATAAACTTGTGTTTAATAATGTAGCTAACGATGAACTCTTTGTGCGTGCTTTTGATTGTATTCTAGACGTATTTAAAGATGACTTACCAACCGGTTGTAAAGTGGGAACAAAAATAGTACTGAACGATATGAAAGCCCTTCATATCGAATACAGGTTTCCCTATACTTTAAGTGGTGAAATATTATTAAGCCGCATATACTGCGTAATGCAGAGCAATAATGATGTAATTGTAAACTCGATTAAGACCGAGTTTAGTATTTTGAAAAAAAAGTGAAATGTATTTATATATTTTGCGTGATATTTCTCCTGTACTGTTATGATTCTATGCATATTTCTATTATTATTGAAATGTATTTATATATTTTGCGTGATATTTCTCCTGTACTGTTATGATTATATGCATATTTCTATTATTATTGAAATGTATATTTATTTCTATTTGAAATGTATATTTATTTTATATATATCTGCATAATTGTGTGTATATATTTCCTGTACTGTTATGATTATATGCATATTCCTCAATTATTATTGAAATGTATATTTATTTTATATATATCTCCATAATTGTGTGTATATATTTCCTGTACTTTTATGATTATATGCATATTCCTCAATTATTATTGAAATGTATATTTATTTTCTATATATTTATAATAAACAGAATGATGCAATGTGGTTTTACTTGATTATATCATTTTACGCCTTCTAAACCTACTACCGGTATTCTAAACCAACTTTTAAGAAATATAATAATGTATACAATGGTATCGCTAAAAAGTGGTATCTGGCAACTCAAGCCATTTACGCCTTCTAAGCCAACTGGCTGATTAGGAGTCTATAATAATGTATACAATGGTATTGCTAAAAAGTGGCATCTGGCAACTCAGTCTTCGATTAGAATTAAATGAATACATGGCGGTATCAGGCAACTCAAGCCATTTACGCCTTCTAAGCCAACTGGCTGATTAGGAGTCTATAATAATGTATACATTGGTATCGCTAAAAAGTGGTATCTGGCAACTCAGTCTTCGATTAGAATTAAATGAATACATGGCGCTATCTGGCAACTCAAGCCATTTACGCCTTCTAAGCCAACTGGCTGATTAGGAGCCTATAAAACAACGCCTACTCGGCTGAAGTCTTAATATGCACTTGGCTCCTGCCAGGTGAACACCTCTCCTCCTTTCTCTCCTTTCTGGCCCTTTGGGGGGAATAGCTTGGGAGAGAACTCCACCTCCAAGTTGCATGCCCCTTGCAACCCCGGTTGGCAACAAAGGGCCCTTTGGGGTATTTTTTTTCTTTTTTTCCTTTTGTTTTCCTTTTTTTCTTTCTTTTTTTCTTTTTTTTGCAACACCCCCACCCCCCTTTGCAACACCCCACCCCCTTTGCAACATTACGTAATCACTTGCAACATTCCTGCACTCTACCCTTTTGCGGCTATACTACTAATGTATTATCTTTTCTTCCATCAAATCCAAGGCACTCCATTTTCAGATTTTCGGATTTAGACCTAAAAGTATTTGTTTCACCCATGCGATTTCTTTCTCTTTCTAATTTCTTCCTGTCAAGCATGTTGGTGTGGTTAAGGATCCCCATATCTTTTGAAGCTGCATTGACTATTGCAGCTGCAGCTCTACAACTTACACGATAACGATCTGCTGTTAATGCTAGGTTATTATAGGAGTGCCTGTTCTGAATATTCTCAGTCAATTCTAAATCGGCCTCATAACCTACATCCTGACTCTGAATCCACATCCGTCTTCTTTGGTATTTTCTATAAATTCCGATGGTAAAACATTAGTGGCTTCAGTCATTTGAGGGGTCCCGCGTCTTAAGGTACCTAAGCGCCAAAATTAAAATTTGCCAGAAATCGCCTCCAAAGTTCAGCAATATTTTCGCCATAGTATCTCTGTTATTAATTGAGCTAGAACGTTCATTTTTGGCTAAATTAGAGTTCTAAGTATGCTAATGAAGATGTTGATGAGTTTTTGGAATAGATTTTCATATTTTATATTTTATATATATTTTTTTTTATTTTTTATTTTCTTATTATGCCGAACTTTGGGTGAACTTTTGGCTGGCGATAGAGGTGAAAAAAGTAGTTCGCTTCATAAGGTTTTTAACCATACTTCTAGTGTCGTAAGGTCATTATAACCCAAACCACGCGATAGAGGAAGGGTGAAAATAATGATATCCATCAAAAACACGTTTCGCCTGTGGTGGCGCTTAAGTATCGTAAGAGGCGCGACCCCTCATTTCTTCTTGTGCTTTTAGTTGACGGTTTTGTCTTTCTTGGGCTCTTTGTAAAGATCTCTTCTTTGTTGAACTAGCTATGCGATCAATTGGTCCTAACTGATTTTTTCTTTGTTTTTGACCAACAAAAGATTCCCATTCTGCCATTGGTATTTTATCCTTACACCTGCAAGATTTCCTATCAATTCCCTTACCATAGCATTCACAAGAAGATATATCAAACATTTCATCATACTGAGCTACTTTTAAGGCAAAACTTTCATTTCTTCGATGTAACGGCACCTTGTTCAGTTTGAGGCTTCTTCTATTAGTCGACTGACTTTAAGAAAGATACCTTTGGTGATAATCGTAGGAAAAGAAAATTTCATCCAAATGTCTTCAATATCTTTTCCAACAACTCTGTAACAATCATTAGCAGTTGCTGATCCTTTTGATTTAGCTTCTTCACGACGCGACGGCGCACAAAAAGGTAGTGTCTCAAAACATCTGGTTTTGAAGTGAAGGAGTCATGGCTGCTGGGAATTCCGGAGGATATCCAAAGGCTGCATTTGAGGATTTGCTTCTAGTAGTCATAGTTTATATTCAGAAGTAAAATCAAATTATATGTAATTTATAATTTATGATAATTCAAATTATAATTAAAGCCAATGCAAATTATTTCTGTTTATCCGAAAAATTATTTCTATTTATCTGAAACATAAAAATATCAAGCATTAAACAAATAACTTATCATGTAACATATAACATTAAACATTTGCAAATATGAAGGTAAAAAAGGGAGGAGGGGCATGTGACAGGGATAGTAGGGTAGCACATGCTTGATTTTTTAATATTTTTTAAAGTGATTAAAAAAAACCTTCCCACAAAGTGTACTTTTTAAGAAATAACATTTTTTCCAATTTAAATATATGCAAATATGAGGGTAAAAAAGGTGGGGTATATGCTAGGGGTAGCAGGGGTAGCACATGCTTGATATTTTAATATTGTTAAGATGATAAAATTAAACTTCTTACATATGTATTTTTTAAGAAATAAAAAATTTACCATTTTCAACCCGGCCTAATATATATATATTATATATATATATATATATATATATATATATATATATATATATATATATATATATGAAAATTATTTCACGAAAGTAACACGTGAAAAATATTTATGAATAAAACCACGAAGGAAAGGAAACAGAAAGGTGCTCAAGCGCTTTCGTCTAATGACATCCTCAGGAACACTGAAGTACATAAAGAGTTACACCCTATATATAGGTTACAGAAAAAAAAAATAATATATATATATAATAACGAAGAGGTAAAAATAAAAATTAAAGGATTGTGGGAGGAGCCAAATTTGTAAGGAAAACTACCGATGTTTAGCACGAGATCAAATGAATTGTTTCCAACCAATGTTATAGATAATTTTAAAAAAAAATATATAAATTTATACTGGAAATCTGCCCGGGTTTTAGCACTCTGCCCTCTGTTTAAGTTCGATGTATATAAAAATAAATTGAAAATAAAAGTTATTAGAGTAGCATACAAGTTTACCAAAGATTTAGCGTTCTACCCTTCTTATCTAAATCTGTTCTGAAGGAATTCAAAAACAACAGGATCGAGTGAAAAGACCTTTGCTTATGTTGAAGTTATTTGTAAGTTGGATAATGGCAGACTCAAGAATATTTCTATTAACAATGTTGCTAGAGTGAAATAAAACTGAAGCATTATTCCACTCAATACAATGGGATAACGCTGACAAATGGACAAAAAGGGCACTGGACGACTGTCCTGTTCTAACGGAATATTGATGCCGTTTTATACGTGTGTGCAAATCGTTTCTCGTCTGACCTATGTAAAAGGAATCAGTCCCCCCGAATCACATTGTTTACAACCAATTTTATAGATAATGCCTGAATTAGGTTGGGGTATTTTTTACTAGGATATTTTTCACAATATTGTTATATGAAAATACTACATTAATATTCAAAAGTTTAAGTACATTAGCAATGCCTATAAAGCCCATGAAAAATGTAAGTACTAAAATATTTTTTGACAAAGTACGAGTGTTATTATTCACACGATAGAAAGTTCGTTTTGTCTTGTTGAGACAAGATTCCATAAACGCAGATGGATAACACAGATCACTTCCAATACCGTTGAATTTTTCCAATTCGGCATCGATGTATTCCGGACTAGCGATCCTAAGGGCGCGGAGAAACATTGAAGAAAAAATGGCCTTCTTAGTAGGGGTGTCATGTCCCGAGTAAAAGTGTACGTAGGGCAAATTGTTTGTTTTTTTCCGACAGATACTAAACTTAAAACTGGCTTTCCCTATGTACACGCACATCCAAAACGGATTGAGTTGTCTTGTTCCACTTCTAAAGTAAACTTAATGGAGGGGACTTGATCATTTAACTGAAGGAGGAAGTTATCCAGGTCACGATGCATGGGCCAGATACACAAAATATCGTCGACGTACCGCAACCAAGGGATACCAACTCCCAGGATTCTCGGAATGTAAGTAATTTCGAAAAACTCCACATAAATAAACGCATTCTCAAAGATCATAAGGACTTAATTCCGCTTTTCATGTTCACTTCACCTTCTCTGCCCTACCTTTACGGTCTTATTAAAACCCACAAACCTGGCAACCCTATGCGCCCTGTTATTAGCTCGGTAGGCTCTATTACTTATAAATTCTCCAAATGGCTTGTCAAAGTCTTGTCCCCCATTTTCGGAACTACCTCTGATTCACATGTAAAAAATTCCATGGATCTTACTAAAAAATTGAATGCACGTACTGAAACCAACGATAGATTGATCAGTTTGACGTTTGTTCATTGTTTACGAAAGTGCCGATTGACGATATGCTTGACTTTCTCTCCCAAGAATTACATAAGTATGACCTGCCACTACCTTCACACATTGTTTTGGAACTTATTAAGCTCTGCATCAAAGACTGTAAATTCACTTTCAATAACGAGTATTATCAACAAGTTTTTGGGATGGCCATTGCGAGAATCCTGGGGGTTGGCATCCCTTGGTTGCGGTACGTCGACGATATTTTGTGTATCTGGCCCATGAATCGTGACCTGGATAACTTCCTCCTTCAGTTAAATGATCAAGTCCCCTCCATTAAGTTTACTTTAGAAGTGGAACAAGACAACTCAATCCCGTTTTTGGATGTGCTTGTACATAGGGAAAGCCCAGGTTTTAAGTTTACTATCTATCGGAAAAAAAAAACAATTTGTCCTACGTACACTTTTACTCGGGACATGACACCCCGACTAAGAAGGACATTTTTTCTTCAATGTTTCTCCGCGCCCTTAGGATCACCAGTCCGGAATACATCGATGCCGAATTGTTAAAAATCAACGGTATTGGAAGTGATCTGTGTTATCCATCTGCGTTTATGGAATCTTGTCTCAACAAGACAAAACGAACATTCTATCGTGTGAATAATAACACTCGTACTTTGTCAAAAAATATTTTACTACTTACATTTTCCCTGTCTTTTTAGGCATTGCTCATGTACTTAAACTTTTGGATATTAATGTATTATTTTCATATAACAATATTGTGAAAAATATCATAGTAAAAAATACCCCTACCAATAATTCAGGCATTATCTATAAAATTGGTTGTAAACAATGTGATTCCTTTTACATAGGTCAGACGAGAAAGGATTTGCACACACGTATAAAACCATCAATATTCCGTTAGAACAGGACAGTCGTCCAGTGCCCTTTTTGTCCATTTGTCAGAGTTATCCCACTGTATTGATTGGAATAATGCTTCAGTTTTATTTCATTCTAGCAACATTGTTAATAGAAATAATCTTGAGTCTGCCATTATCCAACTTACAAATAACTTCAACATAAGCAAAGGTCTTTTTCAACTCGATCCTGTTATTTTGAATTCCTTCAGAACAGATTTAGATAAGAAGGGTAGAACGCTAAATCTTTGGTAAACTTGTATGCTACTCTAATAACTTTTATTTTTCAATTATTTTTAATACATCGAACTTAAACAAGAAGGGCAGAGTGCTAAAACCCGGGCAGATTTCCAGTATAAATTTGTATTTTTTTTTTTAATTATCTATAACATTGGTTGGAAACAATTCATTTGATCTTGTGCTAAAAATCGGTAGTTTTCATTACAAATTTGTATGCTCCTCCCACAATCCTTTAATTTTTATTTTTACCTCTCCGTTTATTTTGTATATATATATATATTTTTTTTTTCTGTAACCTATATATAGGCTGTAACTCTTTATGTACTTCAGTGTTCCTGAGGATGTCATTAGACGAAAGCGCTTGAGCACCATTCCGCGTTTCCTTTCCTTCGTGGTTTTATTCATCACATATATATATATATATATATATATATATATATATATGCATCTGGTATAAAATAACAATACATCCAGTAGAGACGAATCGTATATACACAACAGTTGTAAAATCAGAATATACAAAACTTATTATTATTATTATTATATATATATATATATATATATATATATATATATAATATATGATTCAGGAATAAAATAACATTTTTCAGGCAGTGTAAAGGAACTTGAAGATCTGTTTCCACCACGCTTAATTAAAAATAATAAACTCTCCCATATCAATAAAGATATATATATACACACGCAATAATTAATGAAACTCCGAACAGACGCAAATAATCTAATCACTGCGCTTTAAAATGTGCATCCTCGCCTACATTATATATATATATATATATATATATATATATATATATATATAGTGTGTGAGTCAAAAGTCTGGAAACATAGGAACTATGCTTTTCAATGTAAATATACATATATATTTGCATTGAAAAGTATATATATATATATACACATTATTACATATATATAAACACCCTGTATATATATAAAATTATTAGCATATGTCTAGCTCGTGTCATATAAAGTTTAAAGCATTCAAATAAAATCAAATAATCATATATCCATTTCTTTTCATTATGTTTATCGGAAACTGCGAAAAAACGAGTGGTGTTTCAGCTTTTTGCGTATAAATATGTTTGGGCATTTAAACGTAGTGTTAATTTTAGCATATATACTCCAAAAGATATATGAGCATATGTTTGCTGCCCAAATGCGTTAAGACAGATCACGTATCGGTAGATCCAACACACATGTTATAAACATGTAAACATAATTGTCCATAACATGGAACTGCAAAAAATAATTCAAGATAAAGCCTCCCGTCTGATTCATTATCTGAAATGTTTGCAAGTGTTTGTACAGGGTGTTTATAAAGTCCCTATCTATTTCAGTGAAAACGTAGCAAAAAGGCTAAAATTCAATAACAGTATAGTAGATGGCATACATTTAATGAATACTTAATAATGTGATTCACATGAGCACCATCAGTATGTCTACAGAGTTCGAATCTCTCATGAGCATTGTGGAACACATTTTGGAACATGACAGGGGTTATTTTTGTAACTGCTGTTACTTACGATACGAGCATGTAGATAAGTTTTTTCCTTTTTGGAGCTATTGAAGAATAGGGACCCCAGCCTTCTTTAGTTAGGCTTATAAGGCTAACTAACGAAAGTATCAAGACCTAACCTAACCAATCGTTAGGTTAACTGTACGCCCTTAACGATTGGTTAGGTTAGGTCATGATATTTTCGTTAGCTAGCCTTATAAAGCTAACTAAAGAAGGCTTGGGTCCCTATTCTTCAATAGCTCCAGTTTTTTTTTTAATCAATCTTTATTCATACTTTTTCTTTTCCAGAACTTTCGTCGGTAGCTTAATTAAGTATATATATATATATGCATTTAGTATAAATTTGGGTTAAAGGAGACTGTTTCTGCGTTTGAAGAACATTTTTGCGGGCTTGTGCAGGTGACGTCACAATAAGCACGCGGTAGACTTACGTTTTATTTATTAATTGCTCCTTACTTATTCTACGAGACGTACGTCGTTATTAGATTACTATTATTAACTCGATAGTAATTTCCAAACACTCGTTTTTATTAATTAGTTAATAGCATGGCACCCCCGTCAAGTACTTGCAGTCGTTGTAAAGGAAAGTTTGCCGCTTACGTGTTTATTTTGGCTAATAATAATGATCAGATAGTTTGCAGGTGGTGCTCAAACATGGAATTGCTGAGGAACGAGCTAGAGCGTGAGAGGGAGGCCAGAGTGAGACTTGAAGAAAGGGTGGTGCTCCTGACGGCAAAGTTAGAATCCCTTGAGCCTTCTGAGAGGAGTTATTCTTCAGTCACGGCCCCTCCTGCCTCAGTTTCTACTAATAATATAAATAATACTAATAGCCCTCTCTCTTCCCCTAGTTCCCGACCCTTCGTGCACGTGCGTAATGGAGCTCCATTCAGACAACCTAAGACTTGTCTAACGGTATAAACGAGCAATACGTTTTCTCTTTTAGGCTTCGAAGACGAAGATGAACCTGAAATACGACTCGTTGGTGATTCCATTGTTCGAGGGCAGCTCGAGGAATTCTGCGGGAGGAACCTCCGTCGTAGGCGCCGTTACTGCTACCCTGGTGTAAGGGTGGAGGATATAACTAATAGTGTTGATTTTTTACAGACGGAACCTCTGAGGACACAACGTATGTTATTCACGTCGCTACTAATAACGTTCTAAATTCTAGGGATTCCTGTAAAAAGTTGCACTTTGCAAGTTTCAGTTTAAGGTGTGCTTTTCTCAAGCGTGATAGCACATTCTGAAGACGTTGAAAGTGTTTTTTATATCCGAACTATAAACGATAATATCGTCAAGATAGACCAAAGTTTCGACACCTAATAGGTCGGAAAGGACAATATTCATCAACTTAGAGAAATTAGCACACCCATTTCGGACTCCGAAAGGTAAAACCTGGAATTCGTAATGGCCTCAGTTAGTGGACAAAGCAGTCAATGCCCGAGATTCGGGAATGACCCCAATTTGCTAATAACCGGATGCTAAATCGAGGGATGAAAAGAAGTTAGCTCTCCCTACGTTCAGAATTGTTTCCTGCATGTTTGGAATAGGGAAACGGTTTGGGATGGTAATGTGGTTTAGGCGTCTAAAATCTATACAAGGGCGAGATGTTCCGTCCTTTTTGGAAACAAGAATCATAGGAGCGGACCAGGGATTTGCTGTAGGCTGAATTACATCCTGCCCCAACATGTTCTTGATGTGTTCCTCAATAGCTACTAATTGGGAATGTGGAACCTTATAGGGAGGAATAAAGATGGGTTTCGAATTGGGTTCCAGCTTGATTTCGAAGGGGACCAAATTAGTTTGGCCCAGAGGATCTCCTTTTAGGGCAATCACATCTCTATTTCTTATCAAGAAATCGAGAAGTGATTCCAGTAGTTTGGGATCCTGTAAGGCTGGTGACTCCTGAAGGGAGTGCTGCAGACATTTTATATTCTTCTTTTAATGCTGAAAGGTTTAACTCTAAGGAATTGGAAACATGATTTATAGTACTGGTGGGGAAATCTGAATTTATTTCACTGTAGAAACAGTTCCTATTCTCTGATTTGAAGTTAATTCAGTAGAGCTTTTCCCTTTGTTTAAACAAACAATAGGTATAGCTGAATTCTGCTATGACTAAGAACTTGGGCAATAAGAACATTTCTCTTGAAATTACTTTTCTCTGTAATAAGAGTTCGATCTGATTCTAATAGTTTTCCTTGACCATTTACTATGCTTGCTAGGAAACAAATCTTCTCATAAGGTGCTACTGTTATATGCTCTGTAGGGGAAATGAAAAATTGAGAACCTAACCCTGGTTCGGTGATTAAAATTTCCATTATTGGCTGAAAAATCGTTTCAGTTGGATTTCGACTCTCAACTGCTGAGTTAACTAAAACTGGCTGAACTGAAAATGGCTGAACTGAAACTGGCTGACTGGAAAATGACTGACTTGAAACTGGCTGAACGGAAACTGACTGACTGGAAACTGACTGACTGGAAACTGACTGACTGGAAACTGACTGACTGGAAACTGACTGTGTTAATCCTACTGGATTCAACAACTGAAACTGATTACTCTGGGGGCTGATTTCTGTATCGGTTTTCCCTCTGGATGCACCGACTGACTTTAACTGCTATAAACTGGAGTGGATTTCCTATTTCTTTCGGAAATCGGAATTAAACTGATTAAACTCTCTATTATTCTCATGGAGAGGATGTGTCCTATTTCTACACTTAACTAATCTTCCGACTGGGTAAATTTCTCATTGATTCCGGGTGAAGAAATTCATACCTAGTAAGACATCTGTCTGAAAGGTGGCGACTGAGTCCACAATACATGTTGTGGGATATACCGCGTTACCAACTTCTAAATATAATTCGATTTCTCCATATGGGTGTGCCTGTAACTCCTCTGAGTTGGCAGGAAGGTGCCTTAATTTCATATTTATAATCCGTATTCTCTAGTAACTCATCTGCACATTGTTTCTTAATTAATGTCGCATGTGCTCCTGTATCTAGGAGAGCGGTTAAATATCGGTTTTGTGCTGCAATTTATTATTAAATCTAGTATTATTAAATCTAGTCGGACCTATTATCCTGATGGGTAGTTCATGCGTGTATTTGGGTTTGTTACTGCTATTTAGGAGGGAGGAGGCTGAACTGCTGCCTCCGAAGTGGGATCTAAAAAACAACTTGAACTGACTTCTGTGGGAGGATCTGAGTCATATGCTACGGGCAGGGGCGCCGAGAGGGAGGTGAAGTTGGGTTATATCCAGGGGTCCCGGACCTCTAGGGGGCCCGAAAAGAGTGGGGATAAAATCTAAAAATATTAATAAAGCAATTGGTTAAATAACAGGGAGGAAATATAATTAAGGAGCATATATTTTATAGAGATTATCATACTGTATGTTTTGAATAGTGACTTGGACATATAATCAGTTTGCTTGTTATGTACACAAAAAACATTCATAATAAAATGCTAGTAAACAGTGGGACACATATACCAATAATTACCCGGGGCCCGTGGCAGCTCTCGCCGGCCCTGGCTAGAGGATCATCACACACTGGAGGGTCGTCTTGAAAAGTGTACTCTGAGGAAACTGATTCTTCAACGGGTACTTATACGTACCGAACCATCCGACCTTGCTGATTATATTTGGGTCTGGACATCGGGTAATAGTGTGGTTGACCTTGTGGTCGTGATCTGTTTGGTGGGTGGTTCTTTTAAGGCGGGAAGTAACTGGTTTCTGCGAATTGGAGGGCTTTTGGGAACGTTGGTGATTTGATCTGTGGAAGTGGGGCCTGTACCCTGCAGGGGCTTTGTCATCACATTTTTGTCGGTTGCCACGACGATGACCATGTTCATGACAGTGGGAGCAATAAGGGGATAATTACATTGACTCATCATGTGCCCAAAACTATCTCAATTAAAACACTGAGGAGGAGGTCGTGTATTCTGGGTTTGTGGTGCTTGTTTCTGAGGTGATGTTCCTTGCATCGGCCTAGATTTATAGGTTTTTTTTGTTGTTGTTGCTGCTGTTGCTGAATGTAATGTATGGGGGCCTCTCTATCCTTCCGGTAGTTCTGGGTCGCTAATTCTGGGTAATGTTCCCTTGTTTTATTTATGGCTACACTTACTGGTTTGTCAATATTTAGACATTCTTGAAATTTCTTTTTAGGTGCTACGGGTAGGTTTTTGTAAATGGATACTGCTACTATTAGGTTTCTTTGTTTTGAAGTGAATGTAATGTAGCATGCATTTTCTGCGGCTCGGAGCGATTCTCCTACGAGTTTGTGTGTTCGAGTAATAAAATTATTTAAATCTTCCTGTTCTTCTTTCTTCCATTTAGCTTGGAAGACAGCTTCTAACGTGGCCAAAGGTTGTGCGAGAGTTATTTCTTTGAAAAAATCTAATAAGTGTTTTTTAAAATTGTCCCAAATTGTAGCTACGCTAATGGATGGGATGTATGTAACTGTATCGTGGGCATTCCCCTCTTTAGGGTCAATAAACCTTTTAGCTTCCCTAATCTTTATATCATCATCTGTGATGTTTTCGCGTAAGAAATGCTGTTCTAGAGACTCAATCCAAGGTGTTACGCGTGGTTCAACGAAGTTATTATCTGTGGTTCCTTGTGTGGTTCCTTGTGTTTGATCTGAAGTTTGCGTGTTTGGAAGTATGGTTGAAGGGCGAGGGGTAGGTGGAAAAATGGGTATAGGGGAATTTTCAATGTCAGAAAGCGAACCGTCTGAATCCTGAATCGTTCATTTGTGAAAGTACAGTTAATGTATTCTAATTTGGTCTGCTTGACCCAGGGCCGTTTCCTGGCATAAGCAGACTAAGCGGCCGCTTAGGGCCCCGCTGCTACTAGGGGGCCACACCACAATGAACAAGGAAGACTTGTCCCGCAAGTGTGAAAAGCTCTCTAAGATACTGAGCTCTGGAGCTGACTCTGACATTGATGGAAGAGAACTGGCCCTCGAAATTAAGAACTTGCCGGCTTTACCTTCACACAACATGACTGCATTGGAGCTTCTCTCCTTCATTCATCAGAAGCAACCGGAGGAACTATACCCCAATCTCTTGGTTACACTAAGAATTGCCTGCACTCTACCTGTGACAGTAACGTCAGCCGAGAGGAGCTTCTCTAAGATGTAGATAATCAAGAATTACCTCAGATCATGAATGGGGCAGGATTGCCTCAGTGGCCTTGGCATCATAAGCATCAACAAGGACGTTGAGAGGGAGATTTCATATGATGATGTTTTTGATGATTTCGCCCAGAAAAAATCTAGGAGGCAAAAATTTTGAAGGTACAAACTGTTCTGTATAACTGTTAGCTATTACACGATTGTATCGTAGAGTTAGTAATTGTTTGGTAGTTGATAATTGCATTATTTTTTTATACATAGTTCTGTCATTTATTCTAAATAATGTATAAGCTTATTTTCAGGAATTTCATGAAGAGTATTTTTTCTGTTTGTCTTCTGAAAGTACATATTTCTTGTTTTGGACATAAATGTTATTGAAATTGTTTCATAATTGTTTTTTATTAACAGCCATTTTTTGTATGTGTGTGCTGAGATGATGTAGTAAGGCGTGAGTTGGTGGATGGAGAGGTGGGGCTTCAAATGGGTATACTGCTTAGGGCCCCCTAATGGCTAGAAACGGCCCTGGCTTGACCGATCATAATCTATGGAATGATCACTTCCTAACTACTCTATCTAAGAAATACACAAAGAATGCACAACAATTTGCCTAACTAGTGAAAAATTTAAAAAACTGTAAACAAAATAATAAAAAAATGTAAGCCAAATTTCACTCGAATGTACGTAAATGTACGGTAATATTATGATTGGAACATTAAATAAAATTATTCTATGCTAACAATATTAGTGGAAATAACTCGGTTTCAATAAAAAGAAATGTATCACCGGTGTATGGAATGTTCACTGTGTTTTTGCTAATTCTGGCTTGATACTAATTATTAACTGTTAATAATACTGCCTTCTCAAATGTTTAGTAATTAATTTGAAAAAAGGATCTGTACTTAAGAAGATTCCTACGGCGAAATCCTGGAAGGCGTGTCCTGAAGACGTGTCTTGCTGGCCCCTTGTTCCTGGACGAAGAATGGGCGTGGACAATTGGAGTCGTGACACACCGGTCGAATGATGGATGTGAAAAACTGGAAGTCGTGACACGCCGGTCAACTGAATGTTGGTTCTAGTTTCAGTGTCTAGAAGACTGAAAGAATCATGGTTGCAGAGGTGCCAGTTGTTAACTCCTCCGTCCATGGCCTTGGGCGGTTCGAAGTTGACGGGGTTCTGGTTAGGTGGCAGCAACGAATTTGCTACTCTGGAGTATCTGGTACTGTATAGGGAATCGCAGAAGTTTCCCTTATACTACTCTCCGATTTCTTCTTGTCGTGGATCGGAGGATTCTGTGGAGCTTACTAAATTCTCTGAAGGTTCCCCGATTCTTTTTTTAACATATCGGGAAAATATTTTTCTCTATTAAGACTAAGTTCTCTGAAGAGAGTAAGGCTCGAAGAAGACAAAGATATTCTCTTACTGTAGTTTACTGCTAAAATGTTACAGGTAATGCTCAGCCTCTAAGTTAGATCAGACAATCAGAATGAACACTGGAGAAATTTTATGGGCTTATATACTGAAATTTTTAATGACATCATTATTAGTTAATGCTGATCTGTTTTTGTTTTTAATTCTCAATTGGCTGATTTTCTTTGCAAAATATTTAAAGGCAAGGTAAATATTTTAGCTGTAGCAATGTCTAGAATGATAAGCAAGATATTTGAAGCTGAAGCTATATTTTTTAAACCGCATATTGTCAGATCTGATGTTATCATGATCTGCCGAATTAACTAAAATGGAAATTGAAATATGCAATTTATTATGAATTACAATTAAACATGCATATGAGCAAAAATTAAATGCTTAAGATTTAAAATTAAACGTTAAACAGGACATGACTTCATCTTTTACAACGAAGAGAGAATGTATACAGAAAACGAACATTGCAAAATTTAAAAGATTACATTATTAAGCTAAATCTCAAAATATGATTAAGTACTTTAAAAAGAAATAATTCACTAATTATTCAGCAGAAATAAAATAGAAAGCGAATCAAAAATTTTATCCGAATTTCGTCAGCGATATGCGAATTTGGACTCTATATGTAAAAGTGAATATAAATATATAAGAATGAATATAAGGATCATATAAATATAAGGAATATATAAATACAAGGATTATATAAATATACGAATTATATAAATATACAAATTATACGAATGAATATAAGAATTATACGAATGAATATAAGAATTATATGAATGAATATAAGATTTATATGAATGAATATAAGAATTATGTGAATGAATATAAGAATATAGGAATATTTATATATATATATTATATATGCTCAGTCTCTACGTAAATACTATTACTTTACAAAGCTAATGCGTGTGCTCATTTAATCGGTGCCGTGGACGCTGACGGTATATTATCAAACAAATCTGTGCAGGGCCTGGCACTATAAACCATTCGACCCGATTGCAATGCTCTCCCGAGAAACACAAATGGACCAGTCTGTTCTGATTACTGATGTAAGTATGATGCAACTCAGATTCAGCATAATGATCATTCTTGTGTTTAAGACTGTCTCAGCATCTCATGTAACTATTTAATTCCTCTTACATAAAAGAGCTTTTGAAATGAAATGTGCAGTAGTCTTTATTTTTCTATTTTTATTTTAAAGCCATGACGAGGATTTACGTCGGTGTATACTGCACTATGGGGAAACGTCGGAGTTGGAAGTTCAAAGCAGCGACCTTGAGGTGTAAGAAGCCGATTTTATTTTAAAACATTCGCTATGCAGTTATTTCTATCTCTCTTTTTTTCCTGTGAAAATAATAATCATAATAATAATAATCATAAAGCGCGGTTTACTGTAATATTTTTCTTTTTTCTTTTAGGGGCTTGGGGAGCGACTACGTAAACATGCGTACATATTCGCAGCAGTATGGCAATGAGTTGTCTGGTTTATATGAAACTGTCCCCAAAAACACGGAATGCGAGAAAATCGAAGAAACGATTTAAGTTGTTTTTTATTTTTCCATTATTTTGTGTGTGCGTGTGTGTGCGTGTGTGTGCGTGTGTGTGTGTGTGTGTGTGTTGTGTGTGTGTGTGTGTGTGTGTGTGTGTGTGTGTTGGCGGGATAAGAATAAACCAAGTATTTTCCACATTTTATTACATAATAATAAAACTAAGTATAATGTTTTAAGTAGTACTTAAAAGAATATAATTGATACATTTATAAATTAATACATAATTTCATTTATTGTATACATCACATTTTAACATAATATTGGTTTCAATGTTTTAGTCACATATATACAAATAGGAGTGGCACAATTCTATGCAATAATACGTAATTTCATTTTTACACATTATATATATACAGGGCGTCCCAAAAAAATGTATACACATTTTAACAGCTGATAGCTCAATTGATGTTTCTTTCTTTCCAAGTTAAACCCATTAGAATTAATAATGGCAGTCACACTAAGCTTTGAACAAAGGAAATTCATTCTAAAATGCTACTGGAAGTGTGAAAACGCAGTTGATGTGCAAAGACAGTTTAGGAGGGAGTTTCAAACAGATCCACCAACGCGACTTACCATCACTCGAATTAGAGATAAGTTTGAAGCCGATGGAACTGTTCAGAATGTCCACAAGAAGCGTTCCGGAAGACCACGGACATCGACAAGCCCCACAAAGCAAGAAAGAGTACTGGAAACGTATCACCAAAGTCCAAGAAAATCTGTGCGGCAAGCGAGTCGTGAGGTAGGAATTTCAGAATCGTCTGTCCAACGCATTTTGAAGCGCTGTCAATGGAAAAGTTACATTCCAAGATTAGTCCATGCTATTAATGAAGATGATCCGGACCGAAGAGTGGAGTATTGCGAGTGGTACTTGGCACGATGTGGATGTGGACTGGACGAAGGGGTTTCGTAGAATACCCTCCGCGTTCACCAGACCTCACACCACTAGACTTTTTTTTATGGGGATACTTAAAAGACAAAGTGTATGCTATAAAACCTGCAGCAGTCGCTGAATTGAGAGCAGCCATTGAACGAGAATGCACACAAATACCAAACGAAATGTTTCGTGATGTTTGCGATTCCATTGCTTCGCGTTATCAGCAGTGCCTGGACCAGAACGGACGTCAGTTTGAAAACAGGCGTTGACAAAACAAATAAATAATGTCTGTAGATTCTATTACATTTTGAAAATGAAATGTATTTTAATAAACACTGCCTTTATAATTATTTAAAGTGTGTATACATTTTTTGGGACGCCCTGTATATATATCTTTAGTTCTTAGATCTCTAAAATTAGGAATAATATATTTTATTACATATATACAAATAACTGGCATAATTTTAGCTATTAATACACAGTTCTCGTTTATTGCGTCCTCATTTAATACAATGCATGTGTTTGCTTCATTTACAAGCTTCAACACAAATTTATCGTTAGATTCATAATCGCATAAGTCCATTTTTTTCATGAAACCTGAATAACTATTCCCATGAGCCAGAAATAAAATAAAGCAGAGACAATGATGACCACACACATTTTAGAATAATCTTTGATAACGTTGTGAATACCACATGATTCGGGGTATACGAAATTCCTTTATAAAACTCATAATTACGGGGTCGTGCCATAATTGTAGTGCTAAAGAGTCATAACAATAGACATATTACTTATTTCTAACAAATATCCTGAACCAGTGGGTATCATGGCTACCAACTAAATCGGTATTTACTATAAATGTCGCATTTTTTTTCGTAATCGGGTGTTTTAATTTTTCATTTTTTGTATAAGTCCCAACAAATATGTTCCTCGTGAAATAATCTTCCACCATTACGTCTCGTATCATTATTTCTTCCATTGTTTTTACAAATCACCAGACACGCTTTTGAAACGGTCAATCTCGACGATGCTCTGGCTTTCCAAATAAAACAGCATGCTTATCAAATAATGCTTCACCAAATTGAAATCTTACCCCCAGGCTGCCCTGGAACTGTGAGTTTAGATGCATGCTTACGCTACCATATTGATCAAGCGAAAGATCAAACGCGTATAAGTTAGTCTTTTATAAAGGCGTATATAGTCACGCCTGTACCAAATACATCGCAGCCGTTGATATCGCGGATCAGATTGTGGTATGCGCTTGAACAGAAAAAATTTCGTTGCCTGTAGAATATTTCACTTTCAAAGTTCCGCCTACAGATGCACCTTGAACGAGCAAAGTTATACTTTTTATACCAAAATTTTGGAATTTGAAAGCCGAATTTTTATATTCGCCAAACATAGCTTTATGATCAAGCATACCAATAAGGACGCACTGCGGCAGATTCCCCAATGCCACATTTTCTCTCTGCTTGCTAGTTAAACCGGCCGTGACAATATGCATTTTTAAATTCACACGTTTCTTTGGGTATTTAGCTGTCTTTTAACAATTGTTAAAAACGAGAACGAGAGTTATGCGTCTAATTTTGATTCTCATTTCAACACCGTAGAAAAACGGTCTTTCTTGTGATAAAAAATCAGTGTAATCTTCCGTAGCAGTCGTAAATTTTTTTTTTAGAAATTTTAAATTTATTTTTTACACTGTCCAGCAACTGGGGCATATAATACCCCTGAGACGCCAAATGGGTTTCTTTTGCTTCTCGTATAGTCTGAAACAATTTCTAAATAGGCCATAATGATGATATCTAGCCCCTGGCGAGACGTTTGCTTGGTTTAGGTACACTTCACACTGACTTGTTAAGGTATGTAACAAGTTGTTTTCTGGATAAACTGCGTATCCCTCTTCACAATCTGTTCCGTCCGAATGTGCGATTCTTAGTTTAGTGTAAAGAAATACGTTTGAAGGATAAAAAAAATGGCTCCCTGACGACCAAATCACGAACTCTATTAGAACAGTCTATGACCAAATAGCGTTCAGAGGATGAATTGTGATGAATTCGGACTCCACAATACTTGTTTGCGTTGGCGGCACATTAAAGAGAGAATTCTGATTTGCAGCATTCAGAGCTGCGTGGGTCTATAAAATATGGCATAGGAAGCGTTAATGCAGCATCCACTTCAGTTGTACAATCATCTATGAGAGACAGTTGTATCAGATTTACCTTATATCAGTTTTTAAAAAGTAAGTCCACGACTGGTTTCAGAAATTTAGAACAAATAATGTTTTTATTTTTCAGCCCCTTTCTCGCTTTACACCACGAGTTATCTATTTATTTATCTTTTTCTTTTCCTCGCCGTACAGTGCGCTTTCTTCCCCTTATAGAAATCTTTCGCTTTTTTCTTTCTCCTTCTTCTAAAACCGTCACCGCCTATTTTTCTCTTCGCATCTTCGACGATTTCATACCATATACCCCGTAAATGTTTTTGAAAGCTTCTTTCGGCTTAGTGCCTGCCATTATATTTTCAACCGTATTAAGCCCTGATTGTAGGGCCTTCCTTTTATGATATTTGGCGCCACTTTTCAGTAAGGGTACAGCAGTACGCCTATAGCAAAAAATGATTGACCCGCTTCTGATAGCGACGATAGTGTAGTTGTTGTCGAGGCTAGAGACTGCACGCCAACGCCACGCCCACTAGCGTTCCAGAACCCTCAGCAGCGACAGCAGTAGCACCCACACTCTCTAATTTAGGGAGAAAGCGGGTACATGTGGATGCTAACATCCCTTTGCTGAAACACGTTCCACGGCAGGTATAAAGCGTGTAAAACTCCCCACGAGCGCGTAGACTGTTAAACCCTTCATATGTTCTGATATTCTGAAAATATGTTAGAACCTCAACCCTCAACGTCTTACGGCATAACACCTGCAGCAGCGCCAACTCTGAATACATATACCCCCACTTATCACCGTTGAATATCTCCTCCAGCTGTACCCTCCTTTCGGAAGCAATGTCTCAACCTTTATACCGAGGCATATCAATCAAACTGGTGAGCAACGTCACCTCCACTCTGGCCCTGAATAGAAGACGCTACACAGTTATGGTCGATGCGCGAGTCATGTATAACAACGGTGTTGAACACGGACTGCAGCGTGTCGAATGTGTCGTAGAGTTTGCCCTTCAGAGCAGTGAGGGACGAGAGTCTAGAGAAAGACTGGCTCTCGGGTTCGGGGCAAATGATGGAGATAGAGAGGACTTTTGGGTAGTGATACCATACAGGCGTCTGGCTGCTGAGAATACGGCCTACATTTTATAGTGCATCGCTCAGCCGCCCAGAGCGAAGACAGCGTTTAACTTGGATAATTTCACGATCGATATAGACCACGTCCTCCGTGCTGTAGGTCACGACGCCACGTCTTATGCTCTTAATAATAGTAGCTACCAAATATACAAATGCACACTAATCTCGATCGTAGTTGCAAGTTTATAGCAATTTTCTTGGCCCAAATGTTTACTGTGCTAAATACAACTACCATAAAAATTTCGATGCCGACGATTGTACAGCGTGCAAGTAAACTAGCCACAGACTACAGGTTTGAATTTGTTTGTGATATGGGTTCTGAAGAACTGAGAAGGGTAGAGAAGGAAATGGGCGTGCGTGTAGTTGTATTTGGATTGGATGATTGTCGTAGGATTGTGTATGCTTTTCAAAGCAGTGTGAGAGATCGTACGAAACCTCTACTCATTTTAGGTTTGTCGGGGACAACGTATTTCCCCATTCGCAATATAAGAACTCTTTACGTGAGTTATGATAACAGCCGTAAGTACAGGGTGTTTCTAAAGTAACCATCTATTTTGCGAAATAATATGAATTATAAAAAAAACACCTTTAAAACATGAAATAATTTTCATATATATATATATATATATATATATATATATATTTAAACGAAATACATGCTATTTCAAAATAAATTCCTGAAAGAATATGGGCCAAAAGTTAATTATCAGTTTCTACGTGGCGACCATCAATGTCTCTACAGATCTCAAAGCGATCAACTGTTTCTCGGAATACACGTTCAAGCATTTCAGGAGTTATCTTTTGAACCGTTTCAGTAATACTATTTCGAAGATCAGCTATATCTCTAATTCTTCTACGGTACACTTCCGACTTAATGAAACCCCAGGCATAAAAATCTAAGGGTGTTAAATCAGGTGAACGTGCTGCCCAAGGTTGAGATCCTCCACGACCAATCCAACGAGCGGGAAAGCAGTTGTTGAGATAATCCCGAACAATTGTGGCATAATGGCATGGTGCTCCATCCTGTTGAAAGACCACTGTGTCAAGAATACCATCCTGACGAAGTTGAGGTTCGAGGAATTGTTCGAGCATGTCAAGGTACACGGTTCCTGTAATTGTGGCCTCCGAAAAAAAGAAAGGTCCATAAACCTTTGACTTAGTCATACCAAGCCACTCATTCACTTTTGGCGTGTTTCGTTCCCATTCAATAAATTCAGTTGGTTTTTGGTCTGCCCAAATGCGACAGTTATGTCGATTGACCCTTCCACACGTGTGGAAGGTCGCTTCATCACTGAACATAATTTTGTTAATTAGATTCGCACTTTGAATTTGATTAATAAGCTCGGCACACATTGTTGCTCTTCGTGGATAATCTTCTTCTTGTAAGTTGTGGAACACTTGAATGTGGTATGGCTTTTTCTTTAAATCATAACGTAGAATTCTGTAAACCGTTGTTTGTGGAATTTCTAATCTGTGGGATGCCCTCCGAATCGATAATTGTGGATCCTCTTCGAATGCTTCTTGAACAGATTCGATTCTTTCGTGAGATCTTCTTGGCCGTCCAGATCTACGCTCGTCATGCACAGATCCAGTCCTCATAAATTTGTTTACTAATTCGCGAATAGCCTGGTCTCTAGGGCCTGTTTTACGAAACCTTCTCTCAAACTTTTCTCTAATTTCATTGCACTTCATGCCTTTTATCCTGCATGTTACTACATAAACCCGTTCTTGCACATTCATCATCAATGATATGGGTCTGAAAATAAAATAAAATAATTAACAGAAAATCGTGTAAAGCAATTGAAATATTATAAATACATGAATTTTGTATAACAATGCACATACCATTATGCCAATATAACAATTGTTTAAAATCCCCCTATTTCACCAAAATAGATGGTTACTTTAGAAACACCCTGTATTACAGACACCATGATTTGTGTAAGGGGTGTCTCGAGTTTACGAATGATATAGTGAAACATTGTAAGGATTGTCACATGGTTTGCGAACAGTGTAAAAGCCCCAAATGCGAAAGCCGTTAGTTAAATATGTGAAGAGGGACTGTAACGTATGTAAATGCACGTTTTTCAATAATACCGTTTTTATTTCCAT
The DNA here is from genome assembly GCA_023014485.1 of Bathynomus jamesi. Classification (NCBI taxonomy): domain Eukaryota; kingdom Metazoa; phylum Arthropoda; class Malacostraca; order Isopoda; family Cirolanidae; genus Bathynomus; species Bathynomus jamesi. Next base: position 414,928 of record JAJOZX010003557.1, on the reverse strand, counting down.
AAATCAAATGAGACTTGCAAGAAAATGAGACTTGCAAGAAAATGAGAATTTGCGAGTGCCGTATGTTTCATATGATGGACAATTGGGGAAAATTCGAGCACATGTGTGGTGAAATTCAGTGTCCTACATGTCGCGAAACATATAAAGCGGGTGGAGTAAAGCATGTTTGCTATATGAAAGATGCTAAGCTTATAAATAATCCGTGCATGACTGTGTACTATGACATAGAGACATACACAAACGCAGGAACCAAAGAAGTGCCGTATGTTTCATATGATGGACAATTGGGGAAAATTCGAGCACATGTGTGGTGAAATTCAGTGTCCTACATGTCGCGAAACATATAAAGCGGGTGGAGTAAAGCATGTTTGCTATATGAAAGATGCTAAGCTTATAAATAATCCGTGCATGACTGTGTACTATGACATAGAGACATACACAAACGCAGGAACCAAAGAAGTTATTCCCCACCTACTTGTAAGCCAGACTATCTGTGACAAGTGTATGAACGTTGAGTGTGATGACTCTAATGTGTGCCGTAAATGTGGTAAACGGACAAACATTTTTAAGATGACTGTAGGAGACCCCCGTGAAACTCTTTCTGGACTATATTGTCAAGCTGTCGGACCAATTCTAAAAATGACCGTATATATTCTTGCGCATAACGCAGCAAAGTTTGATACACAGTTTCTTCATAAGGAACTGCTTGAACACGAACCCTCAGAAATATTTACAGGTGATCCTTTCAAAAGAGGCAACAAGCTTATTCAAATGCAGACACTGAATAATGTCCAGTTTAAAGACATTCTGTTATTCACGCCTTGTAAATTAGCCAAGTTGCCCAAAGTAATGGGACTGGACGCTGAAGTTTCAAAGGTTATTTCCCTCACACATTCCTTACTGAAGACACTTTATATTACGCAGGACCACCACCACCGAAGTATTACTTTAACTATGACAGTATGAGTGATAGTGAGCAGGAAGACTTTGAGAGGTATTACAACAGCTTTAACAACACCAATCCTTACAATATAGTGGACGAATGTGAGCGTTATTGTGTGAACGATGTATGCGTGCTTAGAATGTGCTTCCAGACCTTCAGAAGGATGTATATAACCCCTTTCAATTGTGATCCGTTACAAACCGCAACCACGATCCCATCATTATGCTTCACGGTGTTCAAAAAATAACTTTATGCCTAAACACGGCTTGTGCTTGTTAAACATGCTCGCAACACCAGTGAGGTGGCCATTAAGATTAACGGCCAAGTTTTTTAGGTGGATGTTCTAAGTGAAGACCCACACACCGGTGTGAAGATTGTCTACTCATTTTACGGATGGTGGTGGCATGGGTGCGCACGTGCAGTTGCAGGAGATGTCCATGGGAGATCGCCATCTGTTAGTTTTGCCTGGAACCGTGCCCATGATCAGCTTATAAACTCTCAGTTCACACACAGGATGTTGTGGGAGCATGAATATGATGCACGGCTGGAAGGTGATGACCAGTATCATGAGGAAATAAGGGCCATCAATAGCTCAATAGTTGTGGAACCTCTAAAATGCTGAGATAGTTTGTTTGAAGGTCGTAGAAACCCCTTCAAGCTATACTTCCCACCTACGGAGGGTTTAAAACTTAATTTCTACGATTTCTGTTCTTTATATCCCTACGTAATAAAGAACAACCCGTACCCTGCAGGAGCACCTGAAGAGCTGGTGGGCCCTGCGCAACCTACCATCGAGGACTTCTCAGCTGGTTTGAATGAGAATTATTTTGGGCTCTCCTTTGTCGATGTGCTCCCTCTTACCGATTTATGGATGCCGATCCTACTCAACGTCATAGGGCACAAGCTATACCGCCTACGCAGATTCTTTCGTTTCCACAGGGCTAAAAACTTACGAGGTACGTGTGAGGACAGGTGAGAAGCACAAATACATCGTCAAGGCTAAAGGTATCACCCTGAGCCACGCAAACCGGCAGATCATTAACTTTATCTGACTCAAAGAACGAGTGAGCTTGGATGATACTGAAAATGAGGGTGGCCAACCGCCGCACTGGTTGTGGGTACTCATAACTTCCGGGCACAGAAGTTAGGAGGCGTGAAGAAGTTTAGGGGTACGAAGATGTGTCGTAATACATACGAGAAATGAAACCAGGAGCCATGCACCTACGACACTGTTCCCTTTGGATACCGTGGGGCGTGAATATTTGCTACATAAATATTTAGTTTGTTTTAGAGACTATTTATTGTTGACGATATTTTAGTTTATTTATTTTTCTATTTATTACATATGTTTTAAATAAATTATGTTTCAGTTAGCCTTTCATTTTCTCCTTTGTGTGTGTGGGTGTGTGTGTGTGTGTGTGTACAAGAAAAAATCAAAGCATCGCCCACTGTATGGTGCGCACCAATAAAATGAGTGTGACGTGACTCCGGCTACTAAACCAATTGGTGGGACATATCTCCTCAGGGTATGTTCAGTTGATCCCAACAAGCCTTGGCTCTCAGATATATCTTTTACTGTTGAAAAATTCTCGCGTAGACGAAAAAATAACGATGACAACCACTGATATTGCATGCTCTACATTCCTGAAGTGGTACTCGGTGAAATCTACAGATGTGGTGAACACTCAGAGAATTTCTCGTCATCCCTCGTTTGAAGCTTTTAAGGCCAAATTAAATCGTGAGAAGCAGAAGTAGTAAGACATTCAATCACTGTATGGATATTCTGGTGAGAGCATCGCGTGCTTTCGTGGCGCAAACGATGTAATGCAATATGTTGTAGGATTAAACTACATTAAAGAACACATACATCGTGAAAGATTCAACGCTTGCAGAAGAGAAACAGAGAATGTGAATCTTGTTGATGACTGCTGTGACAAGAGGTATTACGCCATGTTACATCATACCGAGTACGCGTACACTGTGACGGAAAATGTAAATCTTGAGACTATGGACTGCTTAAAATATTTCTACCACTATATCCACGTATATCTCGACGAGGTGCGCATCGAAATTGTAGCTAAAGGTTTATGGGAATGTTTAGCAGAGTTTAGGGATGAGTATCGTTTGTCCAACAAAAAGGCCAAGTATGGACACATGTTTCTCTCAAATAGATCACCAGAGTGCTAATAAATTATATATGTGCATAGTTCTTACTTGAGAAAATACAATGGTGAATACATTTACCAGTGAACGTTGTGGAAGATGTATGGTGCGCATTCGAGGGAATGTGTGTGATAAAACATTGAAGCCGGTATTACTTCATGTATCACATATGGAAAAATTATCTAATCAACTACCCACTATAATGGGGTACAGTTTTAAATATTCGGATAATTTGCCAGTGCGACTTGATTCTTTCATATTGGAACAACCTCTTACACGAACCTGTGCTACTAACGCTTGACTTGGCATCGTTCATGAGGCATCCCGTATGACTCATTCCCCCCACCCCTCACGCCTCCACCCACCCGTGTCGTCTGATTTCACCATGCGCTCAACGTCTCACAACTGCCTCAGAGATTGACTCCGATGGACGTGTTCTCCAGAATACTCGACATCGTAATCAACATCAACAGTACACTAAAGCGTATACCGAACGCTTTAACCTTTGGAAGTAATGTTCTATACGGAACTGTATCGAACGCTTTTTTAAAATCTAAATAAATAACGTCTGCCGCTCTATGCCTATCGTATTCGCGCACTATTTCGTTATAAAACTCTAACAAATTAGTTAAACAAGATTTATGGCGTCAAAACCCATGCTGACTTCTATTAATCAGTTCGCGACTTTCTAAGTGATCAACGATGCGATCCTAAACTACGGATTCCAAAAGTTTACCGACAATAGACGTTAAGCTAATAGTCCTATAATTGCTAGCTACTGTGCGGTCGCCTTTTTTAAAAATGGCCGGAACGTTAGCTAATTTGAAGTCTTCAGGAATAATCCCCGTTTCCAGTGACTTATTAAAAATTTTGGTTCACCTGAAGATCAGGGCTCCCACCCTTCTTTAGTTAGCCTTATAAGGCTAACTAACGAAAATATCACGACTTAATCTAACCAATCGTCAAGGGCGTTCAGTTGACCTAACGATTGGTTAGGTAAAGTCGTGATATTTCCGTTAGTTAGCCTTATAAGGCTAACTAACGAGGGCTGGGGACCCTGATCTTCAGGTGATTCAAAATTTTTGTTAAGAGGCCTACGATAACGTCTTTCAAATCTTTCAAATGTCTAGGATTAAACGCGTCAGGGCCTGGAGCCTTGCTAACTCTTAGCTTATCGATATCATGCGCAATCTCACCCTCGTAAACAGTTATTTCATTCAAAATTGTCTCGCTACTAAATGGAACGATATCGTCCACGTCGGGGACACTATTTACGTCTTCTACGGTAAAAACTGCCGCCAAAAAGTTGTTAAAAATACCGGCCATCGCCTGAGCGTCGGAAGCCAAAGCGCTTTTAGCGTCCACGAGAGGGCCTATGTTATCTCTTATCGGCTTACGATTATTGACGTAGTCAACAAATTTTTCGGATTGTGTTTACTATCAGCAGCTACAAGTATCTCTAAATTACGCTTAGCATTCCTAACTGATCTTTTAACCTGACATCTAAGCTCGATATATCTATTGAAGTTAGCTGCCGTGCCATTGCGCTTATTAAGTCTATACGCTCTGTTACGCTCGTTTATGAATTCACCTATTTCCCGAGTCCACCAATTGAGACTACCATGGTTACTAGCGCGCTTGTGCCGACGCGGAATAAACTCCCTTTCGATATTCAAAAAACTTTCTTTAAACGCCTCCCAATGAAAATTTGCGTCATTACCCATAAATAATTTATCCCAGTCCACTACTGTCATCATATTCGCAAAACTATCAAAATTAGCCCTACGAAAATCAGGGACTTCTATTACGTTACTATCCTTACTGTTTTCTATCAATAGCTTAAACCTAATAATTTGGTGTTCACTACATCCCAAACTCTCACCTACATCTAAACCTTCGACTATATTATCATCGTTCGTCATCACCACGTCTAAAATATTGTCACTCCTCGTTGGTTCGGTAACCATCTGTCGTAAAAAATTATCTTTCATGAACTCAGTCAGTCTCAAACCCTCATCATTACCAGTAAAAGTCTCGTAATTAACGTTAGGGCAGTTAAAGTTTCAGACAACAATATTATCCCGATTATTAATAAAGTTACCAAGAAGTGTGTAAAATCTAGTATCGGTATCGAGGGGTTGAACGGGAGGTCTATAAACAACAACGAAATTAAAGCCAATACTACGCGCCCTAACTTCAACGCATATCGCATTAATTGCTGCCGAAAAATCTATCTTAACCTCGACAGCCCTAAGGGAATTACAAATGTAGAACAAAACGCCGCCACCAATCCTTTGTAACCTATCATTAGTAAAAAGTTTAAAACCCGCTATATCAAGTTCCCCCAATAAGTCCCGAGTCACGGTATTTAACCATGTTTCGGCTATAGCAACTATATCTTAGTTCCCAAAATAAATTATCGCCTTAAATTCGTTCAATTTATTTCTAACACTAAGCGCATTACAATAAAAGACGTTTAAATTATTTTTTACTATGGGTCGGCGTTTTAAACTATTTTTCAAGTCGGGCTGGCGTTCCCGGACCCACAACGTTTAAAGAGGGCTTCGACCTATCCAGTTTTCGAACGTTCTCATCGATTAACCAACTTAGCCTAGCATTCCCTATTTCACTGGAATGCACCCTATCTTTTATATAAAGGCTAGGATCACTAAATTCTTACCACAGCTTTACGAAGGGTACATTTTCCTGAGCACAAATTTCTTTTGGTTTAGTGTTAAAAAATATTGTTTTTGGCATAATCCTAAAATTTATACCGTGCCTATGGGTAATACCTAGAACTAAACTTGAATTTAATGATGATGTTGTAGCAAGCGATGTCATCTTCGAGAGTGCTTTTGATTGTATTCTATCCCTATTTAATGAGCGTGACAGTTGTAAATTGGGTACAAAAATAGTGTTAAACGAGCTGAAAGCCGTTTATATTGAATAGATCCCTCCGCAACTTTGAGTGGTGAATTAATATCAAATCGCATTTATTGTGTCGTACAAAGCAAAGAGGCTGTAAATATGGCGGCGATTACGTGCGAGTTTACTATTTTATTGAAGGGTGGTGGAAATTGACCTTGAAGTTCCTTTACACTATCTGAAATTTTTTTATTTTATGTCCGATGCGTATACTCTATATATTAATTAAATAAGTTTTGGACATACAGTATATTTTGATTTTACAACTGTTCAATATAGGATTCTTTACTGGACGTATTGTTATATATATATATATGTTAAATAAGTCTTGTATGTATTATTTCTGTTTTACGCCAATTGTGTATATGTATTTTAACTCATCTTTACAGATTGGTTTGTTATTTATGTTTGATATATTTATGTTACATAAAACGGATCAATATATTAGTGTGTTTTAATTCTACTTTACACTATCTGAAAAATGTTATTTTATGCCTGATGTACACACACACACACACATATATATATATATATATATATAAATATTAGTGTCAAAGATGTATTAAAAAGCCCTTCAATCGGAAAATATTAAAAAAATAAAAAAAGTACATACATGGCAATAACTTTATATACAGTGTCCGTATGTCAGTATGCTCAGAGAAAAGCCAACACCCTATTCATAAGACCGTCTGAAGGATCGGGGGACCAGCATTTCGGTTCAAAAAGTTGTATTGAGAGCATGTACAGTTCTAGATATCCAAATACATAAAAGCGAGGTGTGCTCAAAATGTTCCAGAACTGGTTATGCTGCGGGCATAACATGACGGGCATGCGCGCATTGTGATGCATGTTGTAATGTGACTCAGTCTGTGTCCAAAGACAGTTACCGCTTGTTCATATAGTATTTTGTTCTCTCGATATTTACTGTTTTGTGAAGTCATTTTGTTTGTTTTGTCGCATTTTGTGCATTTTAATAATGGCTACTGTTGAAGAACAACGTGTGTGAATAAAATTTTGCTTTAAGCTGGGCAAGACTGCTTCTGAAACCCATATCATGCTGAACACAGCATTTGGCAATGACGCCTTAAGCGGACAAGCACTTTTCAGTAGCACAAGCGCTTTAAGGAATACTGAAAGTCGACGGAGGATGATGCAAGGGTGGGATGACTTTCCACTTCAAGAACTGATGACACCGTTGCTTTTGTTCGTGAAATGATTCGAAGGAACCGTAAACTGACAGTCAGGGAAGTCGCAGACGAAATGGACATTTCGATAGGAGTATACCACACGATACTCAGAGAGAAGTTGGGGATGAGTCGTGTGTCAGCCAAATTTGTGCCACGACTCTTGACTGCCGAGCAGAAAGAGCAACGTGTTGTTGAGTCTTAAGACCTCCTTCATCGCGTCAATCTTGATGAAAATTTTCTCAGAAACATCGCTGCGGGTGACGAGACAAAGGTGTACGGGGATGACGTTGAAACAAAACAGCAGTCATCGGAATGGAAGTGCGCGACAGTCGCCATTATTCAAATGCAAAAAATGAGACAAAACACAAAATGACTTAATAAAACAATAAATATCGAGAGAACAAACCCGAAGAAACGTGCATGAGCGTGAAATCTGTTGTTTCGTCTTTAGTGACGATGCTTTCGCAAGCTCAGTCATCTTTTTTATTTGCCATTAAAATAAAAGGCACTGCATGTTCTTTATTTTTCTTCTTTAATGAGTAATTAAACTTTTATACAGGACTCGCATATTAATGATTTGGGGTCTTTTCGGCTTGGCAGACTGCTACAGATTTTTACGAAACTTAAGCCCTTGACGATTTTTTCTTTTTATGCAGGAAGGAGGGGCTGAGGGCATACGCCCGCAAGAAGAGAGCCAAAATTAAGGTCCGAGCTTTTCGAGATGCCTAGACACGCTGCGTTTGAAAGATGGGAAGTCATAGACAGGAGGAAAGATGGATTGAGGAAGATTGTTCCACAGTTGACCGGTTGAGCAGATGAAAGACTGAAAATACCGATTAACCCTTGCATTAGATAGTTGGAAGGAAAAGGAATGAGAAAGTGTAGAAAGTCTGGTACTGCGTGCTCTCCTTAAAGGAGGAGGCACGTAGTTAGAGAGTTCAGAAGAGCAATGTCCGTTATGATAGCGAGAGAAAAGAGAGAGTGAAGCAACATTGCGGCGAAGAGAGAGAGAGATTGAAGACAATCAGTAAGAGGCGGTGAATTGATGAGACGAAAAGCCTTTGATTCCACCCGGTCAAGTACGGCTGTGTGGGTTGAACCATCCTACACATGAGAAGCATACTCCATACAGGAGCGAACAAAACCCCTGTAGAGAGACAGCAACTGAGTGGGCGTGAAGAAACTGCGGAGGGGGGTACAGTATATATATATATATATATACATAGGGTGGGTAAACAAAGTGCCCCCTTAGAGATAAACTGTCAATTAAGACGAACAACATATTAAGGTAAGCATCTATGAAGTTCGGGAGCTCTAGTCCCCTTACTTTTTTTAATATGACAGTTTTCCTCTAAGGGGCCACTTTTTTTACCCACCTTGTATATATATTAGTTCCTCCAGAAAAGAAATTCAAAACTGTAGGCCAGTGTCACTTAAATCTCATCTCACTAAAATATTTGAAAGAATAGTTGGAGAAAAAATCTGATTCTTTAGAAACTCAGAAAAAAATTAAATGATAACCAACATGATTTTCGGTCAGGCAGATCATGTCTACCACAACTAATGGAACACTACAACAACATTATTGATGCACTTGAAATTAATGAAAACTATGATGTAATATACACAGACTTTGCCAAAGCGTTCGACAACTGAAATATATGGGAATAACAGGAAAAGTACGGAAATGGATATATAATTTCCTTAGTGAACGTCAGCAAGTCGTTACATTTCAAGGAATATCTTCATCAGAATCAGAAGCCTTTAGCTCACAACCACAGGGAACAGTATGAGCTGACGTAGATGAGGACGTTACCAGTCACAGCACAGTAACATCCTTTGCCGATAACACAAAGATTAGTAGAAAAGTAAGAAACCAAGAGGATATCGGATTCCTACAAAAGGACATGAATAGAATCTACAATTGGTCGGAAGGTAACAATATGAAATTTAACACTGGAAAATTTCAACTGTTACGGTACGGAAAAAGGGAGGACCTAAAATCTATGAAATACTATACCCCAAATGGACAGGACATTCACAGAAATCCTAAAGCAAAAGATTTAGGTGTTGTAATGACTGATGATGCGAAATTTGAAATACAAAAGAAGATAGCAGGAAACAGAGCAAAAAAGAATAACTGGGCAGATACTGAAAACCTTTAAAAGAAGGAATAGGAATATAATGATTCTTCTACTGAAAACACTGATCATACCCAAATTGGAATACTGCTCGGTCTTTACATACCCATATAAAAAAAGACACTAATCAGCTAGAAGGGATTCGGAGAAGCTTCACAGCCAAGATCACTGGATGCAAATAACTAAATTACTGGGAAAGGTTACGTGAATTAAACTTGTATTCACTGGAAAGAAGAAGAGAGAGGTATACTATTTTTTACACTTAGAAAATAATGCAGGAACTAGCCTCAAATCTTACTCTGAACCCTATAACCCTCCAAACAACAGTAGAAAGTAGAAAAGGAAGAATGTGCTATGTTCCCAAATTAAAGGCTAGACATGGAACATCCTCACCACTGAAGAAAAATAGTTTTGTTGTGATTGGACCAAGACTGTTTAACCAACTGCCAAAAGAACTAAGGAGCAAAAGTGATGTTGCGGTGGATATTTTCAAAAGAAGATTAGAAGCCTGGCTCAGAACAATCACAGATGAGCGGGGCGTACCTGGCTATGTGAGGTGGAGAGCACAAGACACCAACTCTCTACTTCACCAGGCCAATTCGAGAGGAGGGGCGACAAGCTTAACCTTCCTGAAGTGAGGAATCATGGCACGAAACATTTGAAAGGTTGAAAGGTATGCACAAGGTTCGTTCAAAAAGTATCCGGACTGATGCGACAGGTAGAATATGGTACTTACAGGGTGTGGAACTTAATCTCCACTAAAGTAAGCTCCTTCTGAAGCCACACAGTTTTCCCAACGATCCTGCCACTGTTAAAAATATTTTTCGAAAGCACTTTTCGGAATGGCCAAAAGCTGCTCTGTCGAATTTCTTTTAATGGTCTCAACATCATCGAATCTGTGTCCTTTCAGGGTTTGTTTGAGCTTCGGAAACAAAAAAACATATCGCATGGAAACAAATCCAGCGAATATGAAGGCTGCTGTACTTAGGGGATAGCATTTTTAGCCAAAAATTGCTGGACAAGTTACGAGTAAAAGGGTGCGTTATCGTGATGAAGCATCCAGTCTCCGGACTCCCACTTCTGTAGCCGTTTCCTCCGAATTGCTTCACGTAGACGTCTCAAAACTTCAATGTAAAATTCCTTGTTTATTGTTTGTCCCTGTGGAGCATATGCATGGTGTATAACACGTTCACATACAAACATGTTGTTCGCTACTCTCTGACATCGTAAGAAATCGCCGCCAAACAAAACAAAAACTTTATCGGTTCACCTCAGTGGACTGACGCTACACAATGAAGTGCAACCCTGTCAGTCAACTTGTCTCGACATGCAGAGACATGTTTAGCACAATCTCAACTCTAAGCTTGACCTTGTTCTAAAAATAAACTCCCTGTCCGAATACTTTCTGAATACACCTTGTATATATATATATATATATATATATATATACACACAGGGTGAGTCAAAAGTCTCCATACATAGGAAAAATGGTCACTTTATTATGCAATCACTTGTAAGTCACAAAATATGTTCTATGTGGGCACCATTACACTGAATGCACATACGGATGCGCTCCTCTCAGTCATGGCAAACGCGCGTTAACACGTCTGGTGTTATGCGTGAACACGCATCACGAATGCGTTCCTTTAGGTGGTCCGTGTTTTGTATTTTCACCTGGTACACCATGGCCTTCAAGTGCCCCCACAAGTAAAAATCAAGGGGGGGTAAGGTCTGGGGACCTCGGAGGCCACTCCACGGGACCACGGCGGCCAATTCAGTGACCCGGAAACTGCTGATCCAGCCACTGGCGCACGCAGATACCGTAATGGGGTGGCGCCCCGTCTTGCTGAAAGTACGCTGGAAATCCCCCGTCCTCGTTCAGCAGGGACGGCATGACTGTGTCTTGCAACATGTTTAGATACATTTCGGCATTCAGATTGGTGTCAATGAAAACAGGGCCAACAATTGTGTTGCCCCATATCCCGCACCACACCATCACTTTTCTAGCGCCTTGCGTCTTTGAGGGACTCATCCAGTGCGGGTTGTCATCACTCCAATAACGTACGTTTTGACGATTAACCTCTCCATGATCATAAAAGTTGGCTTCATCTGAAAACAGGATGCCAGCCGAGAACTCCGTGTCTTCGTCCACTTTTGTTCTTGCCCATTCACAGAATTCCAGCCGCCTGTCCGGGTCATCTTCGCTAAGATACTGCAATATTTGCATTTTGTATGGATGCCATCTGTGCTCTTTCATAATGCGGACGATACTCCTTTGGCTGACACCGCATTCTGCAGACAGCCGTCGAGTGCTTTTTTGGGGACTCTTTGCGAAGGCTGCCAGCACCATGGTCGCTGTGCCTTCATCGGTGGCTGTTCGTTAAGGTCGTCCATAATTTCACTTTTTAAAATTTTTAATGGTCCAATGGGCTAATGTTGTGGGCATTGGTGCAAGGAACAACATGGTTACCAGTTTTTGGAGTTCCTGTAATATCAGATCCACCACCCCCACCCCCAATTTATATGGGACCTAAAAATTTGACTGAGAAAACGAAAGTTTTTCCGCTTCTCTGTGAATAAACATATGACTATATTATTTTTTCTTGATAATAATACAAGGTGTACATAAAGTCAGGATCTATTTTTGTGAAGCACTTGGAAATTATATGGAATTCAATCATAAAATGATAAAGTGGTAACATTTATTAAATAATTAAGAGTAGGATACGACGTGACGCCCATCAGTATCCCTACGCAGCTCAAATCGTTCCGCAGCATTTCTAAACACATTCTGGAGCATTTGCGGGGTTATGTTATCTGCAGCAGTTCGTAGACGTGTACGTACGTTTTCAAGACTCGTAATCTTCGTCTGATAGACGTGCGATTTGATAAAGCCCCATGCAAAGAAATCTAAAGGGGTTAAATCTGGTGATCTCGCTGGCCAAGGTCTGTTGCTTCCGCTTCCGATCCAGTGATTTGGAAAACGTCCATTTAGATAATCCTGAACAATTTTGGCATAGTGACAAGGAGCACCATCATGTTGATAGACGAGGGGGATAGGATTGTTAGTACCGTCGTCTATCAACATGATGGTGCTCCTTGTCACTGCCAAAATTGTTCAGGATTATCTAAATGGACATTTTCCAAATCGCTGGATCGGACGCGGAAGCAACAGACCTTGGCCAGCGAGATCACCAGATTTAACCCCTTTAGATTTCTTTGCATGGGGCTTTATCAAATCGCACGTCTATCAGACGAAGATTACGAGTCTTGAAAACTTACGTACACGTATACGAACTGCTGCAGATAACATAACCCCGCAAATGCTCCAGAATGTGTTTAGAAATGCTGCGGAACGATTTGAGCTGTGCAGGGATACTGATGGGCGTCACGTCGAATCCTACTCTTAATTATTTAGTAAATGTTACCACTTTATCATTTTATGATTGAATTCCATATAATTTCCAAGTGCTTCACAAAAACAGATCCTGACTTTATGTACACCCTGTATATTATTTTAATTAATTATATATTCTAAGGGTGTTACCGCCAACCTGAAGCATCATCCCAGGCAGCTTCGCTACAGTATATTTCGAGCAGGTCCCCATCGTTTTTTTTTTTGCATTTATTTTTAAACAAAAATTAATTCCTTTTACAATGATTAAAAAATTATACCAAAGTTTAATTAAAAAGATAAATACTTCTGCATAACATTACACAATAAACGCTCACTTAAAATAATTATACATTTCAGCCAAAGATTTTTTCTTGAAGTCTGGAAGAAGGCGTCGATGTTGCTCTATAACTTTTACCAGAAATTGTTTTTGTGATTCATCATTAACAATTCTGTCTTTGAAATCTTCAATCAGCTTGATTGCTCTCTCGGCAGGATCATTCACAACTTTCATATTTTTGACAAAGTTCTCCATAACTTGGAAAGATTTTCAATTTTTCCAAGAAGTAACAGGTTCATTTAACCAGTCACCACTAGTACCCAAGCATTGGAAAACAATTGAAGAACCCTTACCAACTAACTGACACAGCTTAGTTGTATTTGTTAGCTTAGGAAAAATTGGCTGACCTTTGGGAGGAGGGTGTTGCGGGTTGATTTGACAGACTTTCTTCATTGACTTTGCAATCAGACTTTTTTCTACATCTGAAATTTGCCGGGAAAACAAAGCAAGTGGTACTAGTTCCTCAGTCAGATACCGGAGCTGACCATTTAATCCCTTAAGAGCACTGGATGCTACATCGTGATCATAATTACTTCTTGGGGAAAACGTCTCAAACACTGGTGTGAGATGGGCTAAGCCTGGGGCAGTACACTATGCGAGGTGGATGCCATCCGTATTGTATCCAGCAAAGATGTACGCATTCTCTGATCAAGCTGGGTATGATTCAAATATGATAGCAAAGCTAGAGATAATGTGCATATTCAACTGCCTCTACTATATAAAACCTTGGTTGCTTGCTTCCGTCGCCTGTGATGTACCTGTCAACGATTTAAATCTTTTTAATGAACTCATTGAATATAAAAATTATGATCACGATGTAGCATCCAGTGCTCTTAAGGGATTAAATGGTCAGCTCTGGTATCTGACTGAGGAACTAGTACCACTTGCTTTGTTTTCCCGACAAATTTCAGATGCAGCAAAAAGTCTGATTGCAAAGTCAATGAAGAAAGTTTGTCAAATCAACCCGCAACACCCTCCTCCCAAAGGTCAGCCAATCTTCCCTAAGCTAACAAATACAACTGAGCTGTGTCAGTTAGTTGGTAAGGGTTCTTCAATTGTTTCCAATGCTTGGGTACTAGTGGTGACTGGCTAAATGAACCTGTTACTTCTTGGAAAAATTGAAAATCTTTCCAAGTTATGGAGAACTTTGTCAAAAATATGAAAGTTGTGAATGATCCTGCCGGGAAAGCACTCAAGCTGATTGAAGATTTCAAAGACAGAATTGTTAATGATGAATCACAAAAACATTTCTGGTAAAAGTTATAGAGCAACATCGACGCCTTCTTCCAGACTTCAAGAAAAAATCTTTGGCTGAAATGTATAATTATGTTAAGTGAGCGATTATTGTGTAATGTTATGCAGAAGTATTTATCTTTTTAATTAAACTTTGGTATAATTTTTTAATCATTGTAAAAGGAATTAATTTTTGTTTAAAAATAAATGCAAAAAAAAAAAAACGATGGGGACCTGGAATCAAGTTTGTTCCCACTCGAAATATACTGTAGCTGGCTTGATAAGCTGGTCTAATTTCGAGCCGATCGCCGCGAAGCTGCCTGGGATGATGCTTCAGGGTGGCGGTAACACCCCTAGAATATATAATTAATTAAAATAATATATTATTACCAAGAAAAAATAATATAGTCATATGTTTATTCACAGAGAAGCGGAAAAACTTTCGTTTTCTCAGTCAAATTTTTAGGTCCAATATAAATTGGGGGTGGGGGGTCTGATATTACCGGAACTCCAAAAACTGGTAACCATGTTGTTTCTTGCACCAATGCCCACAACATTAGCCAGTTGGACCATTAAAAATTTTAAAAAGTGAAATTATGGACCACCCGACTGTTCGTGGACGGCCACTTCTCGGTTGGTCTGCAACACTTCTATTCTTCTTGAACTTCTCAATAAGTTTGGCAACGGTGTCGTGTGTGATGCGTGTGCCGGGGGCGTGTCTCCTGTTAAAATCCTCGGCAACCTTGCGACAGCTTCCTGATCCTGCCAGAAGAATGATCTCTATACGCTCTTCTTGGAACAAAGGCATTTCAGCACATCACCTGAAAAAAAATAAAAAATAAATAATCATTTATTTATCATGACTATTTTGCCTATGTATGGAGTCTTTTGACTCACCCTGTGTATATATATATATATTCCTTGAATAAGGAATTTAAGCTTAAATTTACAAAATTGTTAAGGAAATTTTTTTATCATACTGATTTCCGCATCATATTTATTAATAAAACGTCTTTAGGTAGCTTTTTCTCAGCGAAGGATCGAACCCCTGACTCGTTGCGTAGCGGTGTTGTATATTTATTTACCTGCCCCAGGTGTCTCCTTGGGAATTACATCGGCAGCACTGTTCGCTCTCTCAGGGCTAGATTTTATTCGCATATGGGAATAAGTGGCCGAACAGGTAAAATTTTAAAAACTAAGGAAGCCTCGAGTATTCGTGAACATAGCATTAAATGCAAAATTGATGTCACTTTAGACAATTTTAAAATTCTTGGTTGTAATACTTGTCCCAACTCACTAAGAATTTTAGAATCCCTTTTCATTAAAGCATTGTCCCCTAGTCTGAATGTTGACTCATCGTCCGTCCCTCTCAATTTGCTATGATCCCTCCTCCTTCCCCAATTCCTTATAATCCCTCCTTCCCCTATCTCCCTCGCCATCCTTCGTGTTTCCCGTTCTTTGCCTCTGCTCAAATTAGTCGGCCTCGGATACTGCTGTGTAAGGTAGATAGCTCCATTGTTCCAGTGTACTATTGGTAATTTTTCCAGTGTATTAATTTCACATTTACTACATGTATTTAAAAATAACTTCTTAATTTTTATATGTAAATCTGTATAACTTAGAATTTAACCCTCTTTTCTCAGTCTTTTAAAAATTTGTCTTTACGAATAGGTTATAGAAATTTTCTGTTTTGTTTTTCATTCAATATTGATTTTAATTTCACATTGTTATTAAACAGCCTGAAGATGAGCGTATTGCTCGAAACGTTGCGCAATAAAGAAGACTTTTCATGGCATTTACATTTCTCCTTGTCATTGGATTTCTCCTAAATATTAAATTGAAGCTCTGTAGAAGCAACCCGCATAATTATATATATATATATATATATATATATATAAAAATTTGCTGTACACAAGCCACTTGATTCCCCATAATACCACATGTTTTATCTTCAATATTTAAAACAGCCCTTGAGATAAACCTCGAGTATCCTCATCGACTCGTGCGACGCTCCCCCCCCTTTT
The DNA here is from genome assembly GCA_023014485.1 of Bathynomus jamesi. NCBI lineage: Eukaryota > Metazoa > Arthropoda > Malacostraca > Isopoda > Cirolanidae > Bathynomus > Bathynomus jamesi. The sequence goes on along the minus strand of JAJOZX010003557.1, from coordinate 398,578 downwards.
TTTTCTTTCTTCTTAAATGCTTGAACAGCGCATCAACGGGACGCAAACCCCTATGTTGCGCTCTACCCCACAAATTAGTCTCCGTTGATTGGGCTCGCTCAGCTCGCCTTGGACTCTGACGTAGGAGGGATGGAGTACGAAAACAGATGCGGGTGAAAAACCCGTTAGAAGATATCTTGCGCTTCGTCGGGAATGAGTGATAGGCCTGGTGGCGAGCTGGTAATTCTCCGAGTAGGTCTTTGAGAGGGTTTGCTCGTTAAAGACTAAATTTCAGAGTTTCACTGAGTGAGATTTGAGTTTTGAGACATTGAGTTTGAGAGAATAGAGAGTTTATGAGGAAATATTGAGAACCGTTAACCTAAACTACTGCGAGGGATGTAGTGGATGGGCAACGACAAATTTTAAATTATTTAATTAATGTTAAGACTAGTTTAAGAAAAAACCTGAACTTAATCGTATTATATTTCGAATTTGAGATCGAACTTGTAGCCAAATGTGACTTCAATTTACTGATTAAAAGTCAAGCAAACAAACTACTTCATTATCAAATACACACTGAAATCGGGGGTACAGAAGTAAGCGGAGGATAAAGAATTCACGCAGAGGGTCACTAACTTAAAAGAAGATTTATTATAACTTCAATTTACTCATCGAGCCTTGGCAGTGACCTTCGAGAATCAAACAATTTGTAATAAGGGTCCGTCTCCCTGACAACGGATATTTTTTATTAAATATATATATATATATATATATATATATATATATACAAGGGTGTACGGTGGGTGGGGGTTCATGGGGTTAAAACCCCTCCCGAAATTTTCGAGCTCTGCTCAGATTTCGAATAGAAGCTGGAGCCTGTGCTTTAACTGAGCACCTTGCAAGCTCGTCTGCAGTTGCGAAGTATACAAGTCCTTTTATTCAAAATGAACTCATTGATTTATGTGGTGAAATAATTCGAAAGGGAGTTGTTTGCAAAGTGATCAATGCAAAGTGTTTCGCTGTGCTTGCGGATGAAACTACAGATGTGGCTAATATTGAGCAAATGTCGCTGTGTTTGAGATACATTGATGAAGAAACATTTCAAGTTAAAAAATATTTTCTTGAGTTTATACCTGTGGAAGACCTAACCGGCCGTGCTCTTGCCACTACAATAATTGACTCTTTGAAACGCAATGGAGTATGCATGGAATATATGGTCGGTCAAGGATACGATGGAGCAGCAGCTATGATGAGTGATGTACTTGGTGTTCAAACTTTTGTGAGAGAGGAATGCCCTTTAGTTATCTATGTTCATTGTAGCGCGCATGTTTTAAATCTTGATCTCTCCCATTCTTCAAAAATTGCAGCTATTCAAACGTGTTTAAGCACAGTCAAAAGTGTTGTAAATTTTTTCTCTGTCTCCAAAGCGAACCAATATTCTTAAAGAGTTTATTCTTATTCTAAGTGAACGCTTTGTAAAACACAATAATCTTTTATCTAATATCCAGAAAGTGATACCGAGCCGCTGCTTGGATACCTCAGTCACAACCTCTAATTTAAATGTGTGTGTGGAATTTTATCAAGAACTTCTCCCCAACCCTAGCGTCTTTGCATCTGAATTTGAACTCTGGAAATATATTATATGAATAATATATATATATAAGTGAACCGACAATTAAAACCCCCTCCGAAAAATATTTCATGGTACGCCCTTGTGTGTGTGTATATTTATATATAATGGAAATTATTTCACGAAAGTAACACTTGAAAAATATTTATGATGAATAAAACCACGAAGGAAAGGAAACACAGAATGGTGCTCAAGCGCTTTCGTCTAATGACATCCTCAGGAACACTGAAGTACATAAAGAGGATGTCATTAGACGAAAGCGCTTGAGCACCATTCTGTGTTTCCTTTCCTTCGTGGTTTTATTCATCATATATATATATATATATATATATATATTATATATATATATATATATATATACAGTGTGTCCGTAAAGTCATGGTGGGATTTTAAATAGCTATATTATTGCAACGAAACATGATAATGAGATGAAACAATGCCAAATTTAAGAACAACTCTCAAAGTTGTATCTTGTAGTTAGTCTAGGCTAAGCTTAACCTTTATCTCGTAGTTAGTCTAAGCTGTCCACATGCCTATGTTGAACATGAGCGTAATACCCCGAAAGTTAATGTGTGGTGTGCTCTAGCACGAGATCGAGTGATTGGCCCATTTTTCTTCGCGGAACCCACTGTGACGTCACACAACTACCTCGCTATGTTGGAACATTTTGCAGTACCCCAATTTATTGACAATAATGTCATCTTTCAGCAAGATGGTGCTCCTCCTCCGCACTATGCCAACGTTGTTCGAGAATTCCTTAATGAAAAATTTCCACAGAGATGGATAGGAAGAGGAGGATGGAAGCCATGGCCTCCACGCTCTCCAGACCTGACACCTTTGGACTTTTATTTGTGGGGTTACGTCAAGCAAAGCGTGTACAGTGTACCCATTAGGGATATTCATCACTTGCACGAGCGAATCACGGAAGCTATCGCATCCGTCACTCCTGATGTTCTTGGGCGTGTGTGGCTGGAATTGAATCACCGCCTAGATGTCTGCAGGGCTACCAGAGGGGCCCATATCGAACTACGTTAAATAAAGTTATTCTTTTAGAGTTGTTCTTCAATTTGCCTTTTTTTCATCTCATTATCATGTTTCGTTGCAATAATATAGCTATTTAAAATCCCACCATGACTTTAAGGACACACTGTATATGGTGGCGCAAAAGTATGGACGCATAGGAACTATACATTTTTAATGTAAATATACATATTTATTTGCATTGAAAGCCAAAGCTGCTGTGTCCTGACTTTTGCGCCACCCTGTAAATATATATAATATACAGGGTGGGCAAAAAGTCTGGGCACCCTCTCAAAATAAGATGGTATACATAAAAGAAAGAATTTATTGCATATTGACATTTTTTAACATTTAATTTAATTTTGAATTCAACAAAAAATTACAAAATGCGAAAAATTAGATATGTAAATATGAGGTATGTAAATATTAGATATGTAAATATTATGAGGGGGTGCCTAGACTTTTTGCTCACCCTGAATATTACTTTATTTGGATTTGAATATTTAACATGTATCTAAATCAGAATTTACTTACCGCTGTAGTAAGATGAAGTGGCCGAAATAAAGTTTAATGAAAGTAACGGGTATGAAGGTACAGACTCTCAAATGCTTGTAAAGGTCTACAGGGTGTCCCATAAGTCTGGAATCATAGGGTAAAATAAGTAATTAATGTATTTCCGTTTATGCAAGTGCCCATGATGTCTTTGAGTAAGGAAGAACGCATCCAGGTAATTCTGCTCGTAGGAAATCGGAGTCAGAGGGAGGTCGCTGAAGAATTTAACAGATTGCACCCGGACCGCGCGCTGATAACCCACAGCTGTGTCGGCAAACTTGTAGCAAAGTTCAGGGAAACGGGATCCATAGGAGATAAACCACGCAGTGGACCTCCGAGGACATCCACCGACGCTACCATCCTCGCTCATTTCACAAACAATCCCCAAAAGTCTCTTCGGCGTTTTTATTGCCGTTTTTATCATTTTGCCCTATGGTTCCAGACTTAGGGGACAATTATCCTGATAATTTATTCATATAAGTCTTCTTACTGTTTGCATGGTTGGATTGCATGGTCATCTTACTCGCTTTAAACTGAATTTTTTCATGCAAATCAGACTAGATGATGCAACCGAATTTGTTGTGTTCAGTATATGTGGAACCTTTACTATGAAGTTCATTTACGCCATGAGTGCTTGAACAGCATGGCGTCAAACACTTTACACAATAACTACTAACTACGAACATTTGGCCACTTTGCGAACGGAATGGTCCCAATAAATATATTTATATATCGTTTAGTTTTGTGCAAGTATATGAATACTGCTGGAAGCCTTTGCAATCGACTCTTTATGCAATATGCATTTGGCATAAATGAACTACTTTCGAGGAAAGAGTTGCTCATCATCACAGCCAGTTTCAGTATTTACGATATCAGAGAATTCAGCTCTCAAAAGGCAGTAAATAAATGGCTTGCGAAAGTTTTTTTTTTCTCTCTCTCTCTCTCTCTCTATCAGTAGGTGTTTATTGGGTCTGGTTACAAAGCACTAAGAGTTGTTAAATTATACTTTTTACTTTTTTCTTATTTTTATTTACATGTTTCTAATAGATGGGAAATCTCGGGAGTCAAAAGCTCCGAATAGCTAATTAAATTATTTTGGGAAGCCACTCCTCTCTCCCCTTCTTTTTCTTTTGCTCCTTCCTTTTTTTTTTTTCATTATCAAAAGGGTGCTGCTTGAGGGATGGCTAGTTAAGATAGAGTAGTAGTAGTAGTAGTGTTCCCTTTGTAATAAATATAGTAGGAGACACTGGTCGAGTCTGGTTTCAGAGCACTGGTTGTTCTCAGATGATAGAGAAGGGAAGCTTGATGGGATCTCTCGGGAGCCAAGACCTCAGAATAGATGATTTTAATTTTAGGGATGCGGTAGTATTACTACAAAAATGTAGAGTGCAATACAACTGTATCCAACATTGCACGATTGCATTGCAATCGCATGCAACATGATGAAAGTGTTTTTGAACCCCCTTCAACCCCCCCTAAAATTTATATATATATATATACACACACACATATATATATATATATATATATATGTGTGTGTGTGTGGGTGTGTGATCTCATGAGGTATGAGATCCACAAAACGTATATATGTGGGTGTGTATGTATGCATAGAAAAGTTTTTTCTTGCAACTGTATCTATCATTGCAACATTGCATTGCAATTGCAGGCAACATGATGAGAGTGTTTTTGAACCCCCCCAATTTTTATGTATATATATCTGTGTGTGGGTGTGTGATCTCCAGGGGGTAACCTAACCTGGCTGCTCAGACCCACAAAATGTATGTATGTGCACAAAATGTATGTATGTGGGTGTGTATGCATGTAAAGAAAAGCTTCTTTTATATATATATATATATATATATATATATATATATATATATATATATAATATATATATATATATATATATATATATATATATATATATATATATATATAAGGGGTTCCAAAAAACCTTAGCTCCCCACCATTTGCAGCTTACATGTTTACTTATATCGAAATAGTTTTTGGTGATTATAAAAATATATAAAATTCTTTATTTATTGCAGGTATTAAAATTACTCTAGCTGATAAAGTGATAATATAATGGCTTCTCAATTAATTGGTAATTCGGAGAGGCAACGTGTGATAGATCGCATACGAGCAATAACATTTCGGGAAGCTCGTGATGCTGGAGCCACCTTTATAACACGTTCATGGATTGCCAAAAAGTTGCGAAGAAGTGAGGACTTCGTCCAAAGAAATTGGAATAAAACTTTGGATGATTGTGAAATGGATACAACCAAATCTGGGTGCCCAAATTTGCCATTCTCTCAGGAAACAAAGGACATCATTGAAAGCGGTACGCATAAGCGGAAAAACAGCTGTGCTAAACTTTCTAGTGAGATCGAAGTGTTGAGAGGAAAGATCGTTAGTGGTGAGATCATTTGACTGTACCGTCATAGGCAAGGTTTAAAGCCTTAGCATGAACTTCCAAAGCCAAGAAAAACTCAACTTAACATCGATGACAGAATGTGATTTGCCCATTATCTTGAAGATTGGGATGTGGATGATTTCATGCATTTAGCTCTCTCCGATGAATTTTTTGTTTACGTAACACGTCGGCCTAACTACCAAAATGATCGCGTGTGGGCCACAACACCAGATGAAATCGATGACAATGAACATTATCGCGAATTATTAAAAAGTCCAAACTGTGTTGGTGTGTTTGTTTTGTTCACTGCAAAGAAGCTCATGTGGGTGCTGAAGCCAAATGGTCAGAGTTGGGATGGACAGTATTTTCGTGATATTATTCTATCCCAGCATGTCATTCCTTTTCTAAGAAACCCAAACAATGTTATGGATGTCGATCAGGTCATACTTCTGTACGATAAGGTCCCCTGCTTTGAGGCATTAGCTACTCAACAGTTTTTGCGGAACCATGAGATCGATTTCTTTGGAAATGAAGAATGGCCAGGAAATTCTCCTGACCTGAACGTCTGTGAACACATTGGATCAGTTATAAAGGACAAGGTTGAATGTCTCTTGTTTCAAGAACCTGCAGCAAATCGATTTTCGAAGGATACAATGACAGAAACTGTTTTAGCAAATTTGCGTAACGATCAAGATCTATTCACGTCACTTTTGGCAAGCTACCCAAAGCGAATTCAGGCCGTCTTGGAAGCCAATGGCGGGAACACCAAGTTTTAATTGTTTCTCATTAAATGCAGGATTAAATTCTCTTTTGTAAGGTATGATTAGTTTTACTGGACCTCTAATAGTTTAGGCCATGGGTGGGGGAGCTAAGGTTTATTGGAGCCCAGTATAATATATATATATATATATTAGAATGGAGTGTAAATGGACCAAAAAATTTTTTTTTCAAATATCGAATTGGAATACCTGCAAAAGTTGTCAACGGGCTACTGTCAATGTTCACTCAAAATTTGATGTCCCTTGAATTAATTGTTCAGGGTCTACAGCGAGGGCAAAAGATCGCTTCCTAATTTGAACATTTCTGGCAGCATTCCGCTACTTTGTATATATATATATATATATATATATATATATATATATATATATATATATTTAAACAAAGTACACAGAACTCACCACGTGGAGGTAGCTGCACATCGAGTTCCAGCCTAGCCCATCCCAACCACCCAACCTTATTATGGACTTTTGTCTAAGTCATTCCTTTTCCTGCTTACAGAATGTGATTTAGTATTGAAAAATGGCATTATGTTTCTTGATTCCAATCTCACTCGAATGAATCCATCCCTTCGTTCTTTTCCACAAACTGTAGCTGCTGCTTCTGTTACTAGCTTAACACATCTTTCTATGGCCTGTGTGTGACATGGCATCCCAAGTATGCCTCCAAAATCTGACTGTTTTGAAGCGAACTCTCTCAATTCATTCTCCATTAATTGCTGCAAAAGCGGAGGACACCGTTCGGTCCGTTTGGATGTGATAGAAGATTGAGGGAAGTCTTTGTTTGCTGTGAAACAAGTTTATTTATGCAAATATATTTACAGTATTACGTCGATACAATATACGAGAAAGAGAAAACTTCATCAACTTCAGTAGTCTAAGCAACATCATCCTCTCTGCATATACGTTTTGTATTTCGTATTTATCAATTATTAAGAAAGAAATCTTTTATAACATGAAGAGCCTAATCATTTTCATTAATCAATAAAGTAACATAAATATCATCAACTGTTGCCGCAAAAGAGAAGTCATCATCTTCCTTCCTTGAATAATCAATTTAAAAATTATAAAGAGCCGTTTTGAGCAGAAAACTGATTTGTTTATAAAAAACCTCTGAACAGGTAGCTAGAAGAACGTGAAAAAAATGTTAGCAGCTGGCGAGGAAGCTTCTAACAGTGGCTGCATCCTCCAGCGCGGGACACGTCAACGCGAAGAAGAGGCGACGTCAAACCAAAACATCAACGCGCTGGTGGCCAAACTTCCTCAAATCTCCGTGCAGCGGGCTGTCTACGGTTGGCCAGACTGGCAGTCGACGGCCTGTTGCGTAGCACGGTCAGAGTGCCGATCGGCTCCCGGGGCCGGACCTATTCTCAGCATGCTATTTTTTCATTTACGGGGAGCAATTGCGTGCTCCCCGGTCTACTCTTACTCTCCGGCGACATTAAGACTAATCCAGGCCCCACTACAACTTACACATGTCACCATACACAAAGACATAGACACAATAGCACCATGAGGCACATACAGAAGTATAATATTAGCATATTACAGTACAACGTAGATGGCCTCACAAACAAAATCATGCAGCTTAGGGAATTCGTACACAAACAAAACATTCACATAGCACTTATACAAGAAACAAAACTAAAATACACACACAAAACACCCACCATCCCTGACTTCACGGCGATCCGTCAAGATCGTACTGGGGGTAAGGGGGTTGACTCATCACTTACATACGTAAAAGTATTAGCTACACTGATGCCACCCAAAACATTACAAACACAATCCAAGCAAATAACACAATAGAAATACAGGCAGTTAACATTAAAACACGCGCAAAACACAACACCACATTAATCAACATTTACATCCCACCAGAGAGTTCACCTCAGGTGGAAGCCAATTACAATCCACAGTTACACAATCTGGCCTCTCTCACTAATGTCATCTTAGGAGGAGACTTCAACGCTAAATACACTAGTTGGTACCTGCACAATCAAAGCAACACCAGAGGCGCCAACATAGCCACACAACTAAACAGCCTCTTCATTCTTAACAATACAGAAGAACATACACACATACCACATGAAGCAGGATACTCAAACTCCTCCCCAGACATAACGTTCTATTCCCCCTCACTAGCAACACATACACAATGGAGAACAGAAAAACAACTGTCATCAGACCACCTGCCCATCATCATTACAACACGTTCTACTCTGCCCCAACAGCCTTAGGCACACTTACAGAAATTACAAGAAAGCTGATTGGGAACAGTTCAAAATACAGACTGAGAAACAATTCACCACACTAAACAGCACACCCATCATAAACGTCAATACAACACTCAAGACATTTAATCAGATCATCAATAATGCAAACAAATACATACCCAAGGGCAACATTAGGAAATACAACCCAAATTACACTAGAGAAATAGCCCACCTCATAAGGCAACGTAACAACCTCAAACATAACACAAAAACACCACACACAGAAGCCATAAAACAGCAGATATAACAGCTCAACACAGAAATAAACAACAAACTTAAAGAAAAACAAACAGAAACATTTAGGGAATTCACAACAACACTAAACCATTCCATAGACAGAGCTGGGCAGTATTTAAATACATTTGTATTTAAATACGTATTTAAATACATTTGTGTATTTAGAACTGTATTTATAAATACATTGTTTTTCATGTATTTAAATATAGTATTTAAATACTTTAATGAGTATTTAAATACAATGTATTTAAATACTCAAAATATAAAAATGTAAATACTTTTACTGGTTTAATACACGTTCTGTACTAGCACAGTACGACACGTCGACAGTGTAGTACAGCATGGTTCATGTTTCGTGTCAGTTCAATCAGTTGTGTGCTACTCTTAGTCGAAAGCGGTTGATTTCTTTATCGTGTGCGTGTCATGAATTAGTGAATGCATATGTTAAAATTTGTATGTATTTAAAATGTATTTACAAATGTATTTAAATACAATTGATGTATTTTGTATTTAGTATCTAAATACATTCGTAAAATGTATTTAGTATTTAGTATTTAAATACATTTCTCCCATGTATTTAGTATTTAGTATTTAAATACATTCAATGTATTTATTGCCCAGCTCTGTCCATAGATACATCCAGGCTATACAAGAATATAAACAGCATTACCCACTCTAACAGCGGCATTCAAACTTCACACGCGGCTGTCTGTCGCAGCCAAAATAATATCCCAACATATACACAACAAGCTAACATTCGAGTTAATCACTACGCAAAGATAAGTCACTTAAACAGAGACAACAACCAGAAACACGCAGACAGACAAACAGCCAGACACAAGAAAACCTACAGACTCGACACGACCATTACACCCTTCAATACAGACCAGACCACCAACATCATCAAAAACATTAAGAATTCGAAGGCTACTGGACCAGACAACATATCTAACATACACCTTAAACACTTGGGCCCACAGGGAATAATAGCTCTCACAAACATCAGCACATATTCATACCAACACTGTATTATTCCTGACATATGGAAACAAGGTAAATTTATTACACAACTCAAACCAAACAAATATCCAACAGAACCAGCTTCCTATAGACCCATTACTTTACTATGCACACCTTCCAAAGTAACAGAAAGACTAATCTTACAAATCACCAACCCACACATTCCACTATCGCCTACTCAACATGGATTCAGACCTCACCACTCAACACGACATTACTCACTAACCTCACGCAGCACATCATGGATGGCATCAACTCCAGACGACCAGCTCAACGTACACTATTAGCAACAATAGACATTAGTAAAGCATTTGATGTATCCCACGCTTCCCTCTCATAAACAAAATACTCAACACAAACATGCACAATAGCACCAAAAGGTGGCTGAGCAACTATCTTTCAGGAAGATACTCACATGTCACATTTAATGGCAAGTCATCCAAAAACAAGCTTTTTCCGAACGGGGTCCCTCAAGTCTCTGTTCTCTCACCAACACTCTTCAACTTATACATGCATGCCATTCCAACACCCATAGATAACAAACTTACCTTATCATCATATGCAGATGACATCACTTTAACATCCACCCACAACAACATCGACACCGCTACAAATAACTTACAAACATGCATAAACAGTATACAAGACTGGCTCACAAAAAAAGTAGCGCCCACAAAATCAACCATCACCTTGCTTACAAGCAACACAAAAGAACACCAGGTAATTCCACAGCTTACACTAAACAACATCAACATTCCACACATTCACAGGACCACCAAAATACTTGGGGTCACATACAACACATCATTATCTTTTGCAAACCACATTCAGGACATTAAAAACAAATGTACGTCAAGACTTAACACGCTTAGGGTACCAACAGACACAAACTTTGGACACCAGCAGGAAACAGCATCACTCATATACAAACAATATATTCGCTCAGTTATGGACTATGCTAGCCCATGCTGGGCACCCATTATCTCAAACACACACATAAACACCTTACAGACAATAAAAAACAACGCACTTCGTATCATTACAGGATGCACTCAAACAACACCAATAGAACACCTGCACACAGAAACAAAAATACTGAAAGTTAGGGAACATTTAGACATGAGGGGAACACAATTCATGGCAACACCGACAACAAACCCAAAACACCCTTGCCACTACATGTACAATCATGCACCAACACCTCGCACCATTAAGGTATCAACAGAGAGACATTATAACCAAATACTCCATTCCATACCACGCCCCACAGACATCACACAGTACAGAAAACACATACACATACACCTAACCCACAAAGTACTGACACGACTCGGTCCGAATGCGGTCCTAGGTGCGAAGCCGCCACCCATTAACAGGTCAGAGATCAGCCTGAGCAGATCGGATCGAGTTAACTTAGCACGATTCCGATGTGGACATCACCCCAACTTACGGACATATAAACACAGACTAGACAACTCCATAGACGACACCTGCCACCTGTGCCACAACACACCACAAACAATTGAACACATTATGACAGACTGTACCGCTCTAGCACAACAACGAACACAACACAACATCACTAGTGCGCTGAACCTCTGGTCTACCCCGGAGAGGGCGATCGGTTACCTGCGTGCCGCCGGCTTGCTCGATCAGGGTGGGCTGATCGGCTAAACAACAACTTAATCGCCCTTCTTCCTTCCAGTTAATAAGATCAATGTATTCTTTTGCTCCAAAGTTCAGCTTTGGTATTGTAAACTTTCAGATTTCCTTTTGCGTTTTGCTTCTTGCAAGAATAATTCTTCGTAATGCCAGCTCTCTCATGTGCTCCTGATCACGGTGATCATGGAGAGCAATAGGTTCTCTGGGTGAGCAAAATAAGCGTTGCGTTGTATTGAAGAATCCACATCGTTTCTCAGCTCAAGAGGAAGGTATCTTGATCTTGAAATGGTTTCCCAGACATGTCTTCCTCCTTCTGTGCATGAAGATTTTGACTTAATGGTAAACCATATTGGAGCATAAACTTTCATTACAAATGTTGCTAATGCACGAAGGTTCTCTGATGGTTTATCTTTAGCAATGTGTAAGCGTAGAATTCGATTTGCTGTAGTTATCCACCTTGCATGAGATATTGAGATAAAGTTCTTGGACTTTTTGCAGACAAATACTGAGAGCATTTACCTGAGCACACAACTTTACAAATTTCAAGCAAATACTTCTGGTCCGTACTTAAGTCCTCATTTGCTATGTATGTAATGTTAATAGAAATATTCTTGAGTCTGCCATTATCCAACTTTCAAATAACTTCAACATAAGCAAAGGTTTTTTTCAACTCGATCCTGTTGTTTTGAATTCCTTCAAAACAGATCTAGATAAGAAGGGTAGAACGCTAAATCTTTGGTAAACTTGTATGCTACTTTATTAACTTTTAATTTTCATTTTATTTTTATATCGAGTCCGCAAAAGAAAAGGAGCATGACGAAAATTGCTCTCACGCCCGCATTTTTTGCCGGACCCTTAAATGTTATATATTTACCTAAAGATAAAAGAGCCCAGAGTTGTATAAAATAAATTTCATCAAAATCGGTCATAAAATAAAGATTTTATGGCCACAAACGTGCAATGACTAAAAAAAGTGAATTTCCGCGTAAAAATTTAATGTTTCTCATTTTAAATTATTTTTTTCAGATGCCTAAATAATTTTAATCAATAAAAATGATAATATGCCCTTTTCTAAAGATAAAATATTAATAAAACATTATAGACTTGATAAAAATTATGGCGCAATAAAATTATTACAAGAGTTTCCGAATAAACCATGGTCGAAAGGAGGTTTGGACAAGCTGTTTAGGAAAATCGACGAAACTCAAAGTACTGAAAGGAAACAAGGAAGCGGGAGGCCAAGATCAGTTCGAACCGAAGAAAACATCAGAGATGTGGAACTAAGAATTTGTAGTCAAGAAGGCAGACCAGGGACTCACGTGACACCGTCCAGAATTGCTAATGAGTTGAGCATATCCGAAAGTAGCGTCAGAAACATTATTAAAAACGACCTTCAACTAAAACCTTATAAACGGATACACGGGCAGAAATTAACGAACAGAAAAGAGTTGTTTGTTCTGAAAGCATGTTAAGAAATATCACTCCCGAAAAAGTAGACCTCGGCTTTTTTACTGACGAAAAGAAGTTTAGTCTTATAATTTCGTTTTCTTTGGAAATTGTAAAATTATATGACATGTTGTAGTAAAACTTTTATATTTTCTTTAATTTTTGACGTATTGACATGAAATTTGGTACTAACTTAGTTTATTTGTTGCTTATTTGCCTAAAATAAGTTATTTGTCATTATGTGTAAAAATAAATGTACAGTAAACATTTTCGTCATGCTCCTTTTTTTTTTGCGGACCTTCTATATATCGAAACTTGACCATAAAAGGCAGAGTGTTAAAACCCAGGCAGATTTCCAGTATAAATTTGTATTTTTATAATTCATTTGATCTTGTGCACAAAATCGATATTTTTCCTTACAATCTCTATGCCTCTCTGATAATCCTTTAATTTTTAATTTTTATTTTTACTTCTCCGTTTATTGCATACATATATATACTGTATATATGTAGATATGTATATATATATATATAATATATATATACTGTATATATGTATGTATTATGTATTTATTTTTTTTTTTTTTTTATTTTTTTCTTTCTGTAACCTATATATAGGCTGTAACCTTTTTATGTACTTCAGTGTTCCTGAGGATGTCATTAGACGAAAGCGCTTGAGCACCATTTGTGTTTCCTTTCCTCCGTGGTTTTATTCATCATAAATATTTTTCACGTGTTACTTTCGTGAAATAATTTTCATATATATATATATATATATATATATATTATATATATATTACATATTTTCGCCTTTCTGTCTGTCTGTCTGTCCTTTATGCAAGCGCAAACCGTTTGACCTAGAGCTACCAAATTTGGCACGGGAACCTCTTATGGGATGAAGAAGGTCACCACAGAGTCGGTCAGCCTGTCTGTTTGTCTGTTCGTCTGTTTGTATTACGGGCGGCAATATGAAGCTCGAGATTTTCATGACTGTGTTCTTTTCTATAGTTTTATTGACCAAATAATTGAACCGACAGTAATTGGGAGTTCAAATATTTGGTCAGGGGGTTTTTGGGAGATATCTCATCAGATTCAGAAATCTTGACACAATGTGAAGCTCAAAATTTTCAGGCTGCGTTCTTTTTTGTAGTTTAGTCTGTCTGTTTGTCTGTTTGTCTGTTTGTCTGTTTGTGAAATTTATCCCGGGTAGTAATGGTGGAACGGTGGGGGTGGTTGGTAAGTGGGGGAGAGGGGGTGGGAAATGGGGAAGGGTTGGGGTAATGGGGTGGGTAATGGGGAGGGGGTTAGCCCCAAGTTGCATAAAGGGGGTGAGGGTTTTTTGGGGGCATTCAGTTGACCTAAGCGGGCATTCAATTAACCCGTGCAACGCCGGGTACATCACCTATCCCAGGCAGTAATGGTGGAAGGGTGGGGGTGGGGGAGAGGGGTGGGGGTAATGGGGGAGGGGTGGGGTAATGGGGAGGGGGTTAGCCCCCAAGCTGCATAAAGGGAGGTGAGGGGATTTTAGGGGGCATTCAGATGACCTAATCTGGCATTCAGTTGACCTAACCGGGCATTCAATTAACCCAGGCAACGCCGGGTACCTGACCTAGTTTATTATATATTTTCGCCTTTCTGTCTGTCTGTACGTTGGGAACCTCTTATGGGATGAGGAATGTCAACACCGAGTCGGTCAGCCTGTCTGTTTGTCTGTTTGTATTACGGGCGGAAATGTGAAGCTCGAGATTTTCATGACTGTGTTCTTTTCTATAGTTTTATTGACCAAATAACACTGGTCTACAAATTTTGAAAAAGTTTGTGCTTCGGAGATAAAATGTGTTTCCTATTATGGATTTTCGGGTGCTGAAAACGAATATGGCCATAAAAACAGTCGATTGGCTACAGTTTCCAAGAAAATTTAAGTTACACATTTTGCGTATATGTATACCATACATTAGTAACATACCTGTATAATGCAGTCACTTATATTGATTCAAGCCGTTGCTTCTTTGCTTGTCTCTTGTATTCAACTTCTGGAGCATCTCTTGTTATTGTTATAATGTAATGTTATAATGTTTCAGACCAACAAAGACCCTAGGATCCACTCATGGCTGGTCTACCTAACTGTGTTCGTGTATTGTGTATGTCCTCCGTGGTGGCGGAGGGGACCTACAATTTTACGTGGGTTCCGAACCACAAGAACATAAGAAATTTATGTAAAAACTGCCGGTAAATTGGCAACGACCAATTTTTACGAAACTAAATAATTATCAATTTAAAACTAATTAATTATCGATTTAAAACTAAAGATAGAATCTCTGATCCAGAGGATCAAGTCATAATAGACTACTATCCACAAATATGTTACACTCTATATCTATTTATAAAGGACATGCAAATATATCGGATCCAAAGAATCCAGTCAATTTCATTACGATATCCATCAAGTCACGGTCCATATCGATAGCGGACCAAGTCAAAATTTACAATCATATACATTACAATATATACACTTACGAGAAAAAGAGTAGGTGTGGCTGTAAAGACTGTACAGTAATGTAGAAATGTGTGTGCACCCATTTTGGGTCTCCCATTTAAAGGTGTTTGTTGGACAAGTGAAGATCATGAGTTTTTCAATACCTCACAGTACTATGGGGGGCACCGCTCGGCAGAGGAATCTCTTTAAATGGGGTGTGTAAGGACAGAGAGTATCCCCTAACCCAAGACGCTGCCTCCCTATATCCCACAACACTTGTGTTGAGCTGTGGGATCTATCCACAGAAAGCCTTAATTTTACTACCTTAAACTATACCCTTTCTATCAACATATGCGTCTAATCGATTTTTAAACATGTTTATAGACGTGCTACTAATTACTTCTACCGGCAAACTATTCCAGCTATTTACTATTCTATGCGTAAAAAAGTTTTTCGCAACTGCTGTCTCGAACCTTCTACTTGTCAACTTACACCCGTTATTTCTAGTCCTATTATATTGAGATATTTCGAAAAAGCTATCTCTATCTACGTTATCGAACCCATTCATAATTTCGAAAACCTGGATTAGATCACCCCTTAACCTCCTGGTCTCGAGTGTTGTCAATTTTAACTCCTTAAGCCTATCCTCGTACGAGGATTGCTAACAATAATGGACTCCATTTTCCCTGGTAGCGTTTCTCCATCGCTGAGATATCCTGTGGAAACGTTCACCATGTTCATCGCTGACTGCTCCGCAGTTGGCCGGAAAAAATTCCAGGTGCGAATGGAGGAAATGTATCTTTAAAGACATATTGCCGCCCATTTTTTGATAGGACAACAGCAGGTTTTCCATCAGCTCCCTGTAATTGTCAGCTTTGGTATTTCCGAGAAAATTGGTTGCTACTAACCGGAAAGCATTCCACACTGTCTTCTCACCACCTAGGATACGGTCGAACTCCTCATCTCTAAGAAGCTCGCGGATCTGTAGACCAACAAATACACCCTCCTTGATTTTTGCTTCACTGAGCTTTGGGAATTTATCACCGAGGTACTTAAAAGCTGCCCCCGTTTTATCCATAGCCTTAAAAAAAATTTCATGACGCCCAGTTTGATGTGTAAGGGTGGTAACAAAATCTTGCTCGATTCTACAAGTGGAGGATACTGAACATTTTTTGTTCCAAGTTCCAGTGAGTGTCGGAGTGGCCAATCCTTCTTGATGTAATGAGAAGTCCTAGCCGACTTTCCCATTCACACAGAAAACAGCAATACTTAGTGGAGCCCGGCTGCAGTCCAAGCACGATAGCAACAACTTTCAAGTCACCACAAACCTGCCACTGATGTTTGTCATAGTTTATGCAGTTCAAAAGTTGCTTCATGTTGTCATGTGTTTCCTTCATGTGGACTGCATGACAACTGGAATTGATGGCAATACGTTGCCAACATGCAACAAAACAGCTTTTAGACTCAACTTCGATGAATCAATGAACAGTCTCCACTCATCAGGATTGTGAATAATGTTGAGAGCTGCCATCAGACCATCGATGTCGTTGCAAGCTACAAGGTCACCTTCCATGATGAAGAATGGGACAAAATCTTTTTGACTGTCACGAAACTTACACACTAACATTTTCAGCGAGGAGATTCCACTGCTGCAATCTGGAGCCCAACAGCTCTGCCTTACTCTTTGGCAGTTCTAATTCTCTGATAAGGTCGTTTAATTCATTTTGAGTTATCATGTGCGGTTTAGAAGATGTCAAGTTATAAACAAATTCAGGGTCTTGTGAAGTTGAAGGCTCACAAGTTTCGCAGATTCGTTCATTCTCCTCGTCATCTGACTCCAGGGAGAATGAGTGTGGGGGCTCAGGAACGGGTAGTCCTTCGCCGTGAGGAACCGGGCGTATAGCAGAGGGTATATTCGAATATTGTAAAATCCAGTTTTTCTTCTTGCAAATACCTTTCTTGACTGGAGGCACCATGCAGAAGTAACAATTGCTGACATGATCTGTTGGTTCCCTCCACACCATTGGCACTGCAAAAGGCATATATTTCCTTTTCCGATTCAACCACTGGCGAAGGTTTGTTGCACAAGTATTGCAGCATATGTGTGGGGCACAGCTCCTGTCATGATCTCCAATCTTACAGCCAAAATAAAGGTGATAGGCTTTCCTAATCACGGCGGTTATAGCACGCTTTTGTGATGCAAAAGTCAAATCTCCACAAACATAACAGAAGTTATCTACACTGTTCACGCAATTACGAAGCATCTTTGTTCAAATTAGGCTGAAAAAAATTCAGTTTCAAAAGCAAACACTAAAAAGAGTTTGACAAGGGTGCACTGTATGACATCCGCAAATGAACTGATGCTGTGGCGTAATATGTAGACGCCTGTGACCCATCGACGCCTTTACTATCCTGCTCATACGCGTAGTTATATTTTTTTTATTTTAATAAATTAATGTAATTACATTGCATTTTAATAATTTTAACTTAGGTAAGGTTACGTTAGGTTAGTATTCCATTTATATTAATATCAAAAATATTATGGGAAGCAATGTTAAAATGATCCAATCTATTTTTTAATAAATAATTTACAAATACATAATGTAATAGATAAATTTAAAATTACATTTTATTGTATATATATGTATATATTTACATTAATTTATTAAAATAAAAAATATAACTACGTGCATGCGCAGTAGAGTCAATGCGTCGATGTGTCACAGGCGTCTACATATTACGCGGCAGATGCAATCTAGTTAGTAGGATGCAGGGTTGCCTGATATCTTTATAAATAGAGCCAATTGGCAATTTTATGCATCATTTTCGTATTCAGTGACCCAAAATTAGTAAAGATTAGCTACTTTTATTCCCGAAGAATTTTGGCTGTAGACCAGTGTAATTGAACCGACAGTAATTGGGAGTTCAATTATTTGGTCAGGGGGGTTTTGGGGGATATCTGAAATCTTGACACAATGTGAAGCTCAAAATTTTCACGGCTGCGTTCTTTTCTGTAGTTTAGCCTGCCTGTTTGTCTGTTCGTGAAATTTATCCCGGGAAGTAATGGGGGAAAGGTGGGGGTGGGTGTAATTGGGGGAGAGGGGTGGGGGTAATGGGGAGGGGTGGGGTAATGGGGAGGGGTGGGGGTAATGGGGGAGCAAGTTTGCCCACAAGTTGCATAAAGGGGGTTGAAAGGGTTTTGGGGGATACCAATCGTCAAGGGACCTAACCGGGCATTCAATTAACCCAGGCAACGCCGGGTACCTCACCTAGTATATATATATATAGATATCCGGGTGCGGCAAAAATAACGCCCTTTTTAGTTTATTCTCTTTTATTGAAGGAAATAAATTAATTACAGCATTTTAAGAGAAATAATAAGGTTTTTAAGAAAAATACAGCATTTTAAGAAAAATAATAAGTACTTTCTCAGTAAAAACTAAAAAATAACAAAATGATACAATATAAAACTAAAAAATTATACTGTATAAAACTATAAAGATACAATTATTAAAAGTGCGTTACTTTTGCCGCACCCGATATAATAATAAGAGGACGTGTGTGTGTGTGTGTGTGTGTGTGTGTCTGTTCCAGCCATAACTCCAAAATGGAAGTAGTTACAAACATGACACTTCACACACATATTGATTAGGTCCCGAGGTTGTACAACTGGGTGTTAATAAATTAAATAATTAAAATTACTTGGCCCGAAGGCCCCAGCACCGTGATAAAACTACAGAAAAGAATGCAGCCGTGAAAATCTTGAGCTTCACATTGTGTCAAGATTTGTGAATCTTAATATTTTTATGATTATAGTTTTCTGACCAAATAATTGAACACCAAATTACTGTTGGTTCAATTATTTAGTCAGTAATACTGTAGAAAAGAACGCAGTGATGAAAATCTTGAGCTTCACATTGCCGCCCGTAATAATAATAATAATAAATAAAAAGAAAATTTTTTGCTACAGTTTTCAAAGACCCCAGCACCGCGGTCTAGCGGGTATCGCCGAAGAAGCCCAGAGGATGGTGCATTTACAACCACTGTCAAGATTCGTGGTTCTGAAATTCAAGTTGACAACAGATGGATTGTTCCATATTGCCCACTCCTCTCTCGACTGTTCAATGCTCACATCAATGTTGAAATGTGTAATTTTCATGAAAGACATCCTACAGTGGTTCATCTCAGTGTACATCTTGAGAATGGCCAAAGAGTTTACTTCACTGGAGAAACTGCACTTCGTTGTGCCCAAGCTACACAAGACACGACTCTCACAGGATTTTTTAACCTTTGCAGGGAAGATTAGGATGTTAAGACTCTGCTCTACCACCAAGTACCCAAGTATTTCATATAGAATAGTGGAAGCAAGAAGTGGGTCCGTTGAAAAGTAGGATATAATGGACCAAATCATCCTAATGTCAAGGCCAGTGATGCATTAGCCCGTGTTTACACTGCGCATCCTGGCAATTCAGATTGCTTTTTCTTGCGTGTACTTCTACATGAGGTCAAGGGGCCAACAGTGGGCCCGAACAGTGGGCGGCAGAGTCAGTGAGACTTACAAACAAGTTTGCCAATTGAAAGGACTCCTTGAAGATGATACCCATTGGAGTAACACCCTGAATGAAGCAGCTGCTACACAGTCACCAATGATGATACGGAATCATTTTGCCATTATGCTCAATATGTGTGTCATATCTAATCCTAGGGAACTTTGGAACAACTACAAGGAGAACCTTGCTGAGGACATTTTGAACCCGGCACAAATGCAAAACTAAAACCTAAATGTAGATTTCTGTGAAGACATTTTCAATGAAGCTCTTATAATTATTGAGGACAAACTGAGAGATTTAGGTGGCTCTGATCTCAAACGTTTCGGTCTCTCAGAGCAACAGCGAGTTGATATCAATGAGTTATCAACTGATATTCTCAGAGAAACAAATTACAACACTGACCAACTTGCTGAGTACATACTGTACAGGAAAATGAACAACGTCTGGTTCCAGACCAGAGGCAAGCCTTGGACAGATTCACTGAAGATATTTTCAGTGGAAGTGGCAGCATCTTTTTTCTGGATACTCCGGGTAGAACAGGAAAAACTTTTCTCATCAATCTCCTTTTAGCTGAAATTAGACACAGAAACATGATCGCCCTAGCAGTGGCATCATCAGGTATTTCTACTACACTTTTAACAGGAGGAAGGACTGCTTACTCAGTATTCAAGTTGCCTTTGAACTTGTCACGTGCAGAGGCACCAACCTGCAACATTGGAAGGGGAAGTTGCAAAGCAAGGGTTCTGCAGGAATGCCAAAATGCCATAGAAGAAAAGTATCTTAGAATTGTCGAAACTACCTATTGTAAAGAAAAAATTCCTAAGATTCCGTGGTTGTACGAAACTGCAAATTTACCCATTAATTATTTCTAGTTCTATTATATTGTGATATTTCGAAAAAGTTATCTCTCTACGTTATCGAACCCATTCATAATTTTAAATACCTGGATTAGATCATCCCTTAGCCTCCTAGTCTCGAGTGTAGTCAATTTTAACTCCTTAAGCCTATCCTCGTACGAATTCGACCTAAGCGACGGAATCATCTTAATTGCTCGTCTTTGAACTCTTTCGATTTTATCTATATCTTTGCGCATATGTAGATTCCAAAATTGGATCGCGTACTCCAAATGGGGTCTAACTAATGATTTATAAAGAGGAACAATAATATCGCACGATTTACACTAAAAATTCCTAGCAATAAAACCTAGCTCCTTGTTCGCCTTATTGACCGCTGTTGTACTTTGTTTCGCCACTTTTAAATCATCAGTGACGATAACTCCTAAATTTTTTTTTTACGCTTACCAACTCCTTCCCTGACATACTATACGCAAAATTACCATTACGCGAACCTATATGTAAAATTTTGCACTTATCGACGTTAAATCTCATTTGCCATGTGACTGACCAATCAACGATTTTGTTCAGATCTTCCTGGATTTTACCTCTATCTTCATCATTAATTGCCCTACCACCCAACTTCGTGTCATCCGCAAACTTTGAAACTGTACTGACTTAGCCGACATCTAAATCGTTAATATATATAAGGAAAAGCGAGGGGCCCAATACAGAACCCTGAAGAACGCCGCTCGCTACATTAGGCCAACACGACTCCGCTCCATCAACGACCACCCTCTGTTTCCTACCTCGCAACCACTCTTCTATCCAATTTATTGTACGGATATGGGGAAAATATTTATGGGTCGTGATTTCCAGAACATGCTGACAGAGTTTAATATCAGTTACTGCACTAGCAGTTCTATACATAAGGCGTCTTTAGCTGAAACAGTTCAACGTACCATAAAGGAACGCATGCATCGCTATTTTACACATAAAACACATACAGATATATAAACGTTCTCGGGTCATTGGCATCGTCATACAACCGTTTACACCACCGTACGATTGGCATAACGCCTAACGAAGTTTTAGAAAGAGGTACGCTGCCAGAGGTGAGAAGAGATGGAGCACATTTCAAAATCAATGATTATGTAAGGCTATCACGTTCGGGAAATAAATTAGCGAAGGTATTTGAGCAAGGATGGTCGCACGAGATTTTTAAAGTTAGTGCTATGAGACTCAAAGGCGAGATAATGATGTATTACGTTAACGATTTGAATGGGGAAGAGATCGCTGGAGGCTTTTACCGCGAAGAGTTGCAGAAAGTGACATTTAATTTAGGAAAAAGTGAGTTTAAAATTGAAAACATTTTAGGCAGCAAAGGTTCAGGAAAGAGAAAAATGCACCTAGTGAAATGGCTGGGTTACCCAGAAAGCTTCAACACCTATATAAAATCTGCTGCAAAAGTGAAGCTTAATTAGTATGCAACATGGCGCCTAGCCACTTCTCTGTCACACTCCCGTCCTCTTCTTTTCTCTCTGTACATCCTAACAACACCCTCGCCAACTTTGTGACAGAACTCCACGGACCCATTGAATTGGAGCGTGATTCGTATGAGGTGGGTTTATCTGAACTCCAGTTAGTTTCCAAATTTTTAACTCTTGAAAATGAGCAAATCATATTTCTGATCCTTAGAAGAATCGATGAGTGCGAAAAATTAGACATAACCTTATGCAATACTATGCGATCAGTCCTGTTCGGTGAGGTGCAGTACTATAGCACAAATGTATCGCTAGGAATCGGCTATTATGATACAGCCATGGACATTGTGACGGGGTTAAACAAGAGTCTTGAAAAGTCGTACCTGACAAACGACTTACTTTTTGAAGTTGTGAACATAGACACACCTGCATGCACATTGAAGTTAAAATCAACGCTTAATAGAAATATTAAAGGTAAAGAGCTGTTCACAATTGTGGCCGAGGGCCGATATAGCGCAGTTCTCCAAAGAGATACCTTTCACAAGTCACAGCATGACTTGTGCAGCTTACTGTATCAATTAAAGATGGAGAAATTGGGTGAAAGCTCTCCATCCCCAGACATGTGTTATATTTACAGCAATATCGTGGAGCACCAATTTGTTAGGGATACCCAGGCGCGCCTGCCGTGCATTGCACACATCCCCAACCATAGAGGGAAAAGTTTGAGCATTACATATGACAAGCCCCATTATGTGAATGTTGCGACTAATCTATTAACCAACATCTTCATATATATAAAAAATTCCCATTCGGTGATGGGAGCTTAACAGTGAAACTACACTTTCGTCGTTTATAATGACCCGAAGGCCATTCACAGTCTATCGAGGGGTGAGATATCAGCGTGGGATTGGGCTTGGATCCATTTTTCGTCCATACTACGCACTGCCTGCTCTCCCACTTTGGAAGAGGGGTGCTAGATACTTAGGGAGGAAGGCGTTACAAACAGGTTTTAACGCGGCAGAAGACATACTGGGTGGAACTAAGCCTAAAGAAGTTCTAAAAAAACAAAAAACGTACACCGGACGAAATCATCAAAGATGCAAAGAGAAAAATACGTGGTGGCGGAAAGAAGAGAGCTGCCAGGCCAGGAAGAAGGGGTTACCATCACGTGGCGCTAAACGTATAAGGAAATAAAAAAAGAAGTACTCTTAGCGTATTTAGCCTATGGCTGATCATTTTTTTAATTGATATAAGCTGAGGACACTACTCTTACGAATCATAGTCTGATTACTAGTTGTCGAGAGAGGTGACACTATTTCTAACTCGTCATGGCGCGTTTCATCCATCCGTGTAGTTCACAATGCTGTAAATTGGAACTGTCCCTCTTTGATATGCCCCCAACTCAGGTCTCTATTGAGCATAGCGACTTTATTACAATTAACCCATTAAACACAATTAGTTCACCGAGTGCCCCTATAGAATTCGTGATACCCAGCTCAGGCCCTTACATTTTTGATTTGAGCTGCATGCACTTGTACGTTAAACTGCGTATTGCTCATTCAGATGGAACGAACTACGATGATAGTTACTCAGCATACCGTGAAACCAACTTTTAACACTCCATATTCAGCCAGTGTGAGGTGTATTTAATTCAGTTTAACATCTCGGCAGTAACGGGGTATTATCACCTACGAGCCTATCTGGAAAATGTTCTCAACTTTTCAAATGAAGCGAAGGACACCTTTTTAACCGCCGAGGGCTATTTTCAGAATAAAGATGAAAATGGTATAAAGGAAAAATTTTAAAATTCTAAAAAAAAAGATGTACGAGTGTTTGTGGACGTCTTCATACAGATTTCATTTTATAGGAGAAACTGCTTATGAATGGCATCGATCTGAAACTAAAGCTCAACCGCACGAGTCCGGAGATCTATATAAATCTGGGGTCTGATCAAGAAGAGGGCGCGAAACCCGTTGTGATTTACATCATGGACATGGAGATGTATTTGCGTGTTCGCCGAGTGAAATTAGGTTCGCCAAAACAAATGAAATGAAAAGGTTTACTGGCAGACTATAGTCCATATGACAAATATTATTAATACAATGACAGTTCATATACTAAGGATAGAAATATATACAATTGATTTGAAATAATACTGTAATGTCGAAGTTAAGTGGAGCTACAGACAGACGTTTTCGTACCAAGAAGTCCATAGCTTAGAGGATAAATGGCAGGACTCCTGGATAGCTTGGATGATTGGGTTGGTTGATTTTTTAATTCTTTGCATTAGACTGTGTTGAGCACGTCTTGTTACTTCCGGGAAGCTCGGGACATTGCGGGTAGCAAACATTTGCGAAGCTGAGCATCTCGGGGGTAATTTATGTAAGAGTCTAAAAGATCTGTTGTACAGCAAATTTAGAGTTCTGCAAGGAACCTTTTTTATAATTCACCCACGGTTGCTGTCCGTATATATTACTGCAGAAAGTACGAAAGAGTGTCTTTAGCTTCACTTGTACAGAATCGAAAGTTACTTATGGTCATTTTCGCTTTAGCACACAGGCTTCGAGATTGTTTTCTTATATCCGAGTCATCACTCAAGGAGCTGGTATTAGTTTGACCCAAATACTTAAACTCTTGTACTTCCTCAATTACTTCACCATTCATTTTAAACCGTATATCAGATGGCTGATTACAGCTTTTAGGATGAAATTGCGTAACCTTAGTTTTTGTAACATTAAAAAGAATATCATGTGTCTGCGAATACACTTCGCAGACTTTTAGTAGCCGATCCAAACCTTTAACAGAGGGACTTATTAACACCATATCATCGGCATAAACTAAGTTATTTATCCTTTTGTTATCTATACAACATCCCACTATTGCCTCATTAAGTGAAGCAATTAATCCGTCGATATACACATTAAACAACATAGGGGAGAGCAAGGAGCCTTGTCTCACCCCGCAAGAGGAGCCAAAACACTCGGATAGTACATTAACATTGCCCCACCTAACAGTGAAAGATTGGTGGGAACACCAAAATTTCAATAAATTTAATATGTACATGGGAACCTTCCTGTCTTCTAGTTTTGCAAATAAAATATTGTGGTTCAACCTATCATATGCCTTACTTATATCTAGGAAACAGCTATAAATAGTTGAATTACTGTCAATGTATTTATATTAGGAGATGTCCATAGGAAATCATTTAATCGGCGTAACAAGAGTTTTTCTAGTAGTTTCGAGAAGCAGGAAGCGAGAGCAATAGGCCTGTAATTATTGCTGGACAGAATGTATCCGTACTTATTTTTGACCAGGGGCAAGATATACTGTATATCCTCATGCACTCTGTAGGGATATAGCTATGAGCCAGCATGGCTGATAGGAGCAATGATATATGCAGATATACTACGTCATTTGCATATTTTAATTGCTCATTAGATAAGTCATCTATCACTGACGCAGAACCAGTCTTTAACTCTTTAATTATCCTCTTTAATTCAGACAATAATATGAAAGTATTTTCCCTTGTCCATCTCACAATCGTTTCGCTGCAATCTATCTTAAGATTATCCCTACTCACACTGTTAAGAATTTTAGAATAGTTTTTTTTCCACAGCTTTGCAATTTCACCCCCCCCCCCCCGACACCCCATCGATTGTCGGAGGGAGGACATTTTTGACACCCGTTTGATTCTTAACCAATTTCCAAAATTTTTTATTTTCGTTATTCATGCGAGCTTCACAGGCTTTTGATGCTCGAATAGACTTCTTCCTGTTTACATCGCCTTATGGCCGCCTTATACAGACCCCGACTTCTACACAAGTATACTGGTCCTAATCTGAGTCTACCATGAAAGCACCACAAATCATAGGCGTCTTTCGATTCCCTCTTCAGGGGGGCAGTAAAATCACTCCACCCAGGAATAATCTTAGTATGATAGTTGTAAGATTTAATCAGGGGGCTTCCTGCTCTCTTAACAGGGATATTATCTTACTATAATACCTATCTCTGAGTTTACAGTGGGAATCATTTGAGCAAGGATTATTACAGGCAAGGTGCAAAATTTCTAAATTATTAAAGAGGTGACTTGTTCTGGCTTTGTATTCTATTCTCTGCTGCATCGTAACATTGGACCAATTGACGCGATTACACTGGTATGCATATGAAATTTTTTTGTCTGCTCTGAGGGTTTTTTCAACTCATATTATATAATTCGACCATGTTGAATTCGAAAATGACATTGGTTTTCCTCAATCAGGTCACGTTTTTTCTCTATTGGCCATTTATTATAAGTCCAATTTTATCCCCAAATTTATTGATTTTTTTAGCTTAAACACTGTAGATACGAGTAATATTATAAGAACACTCGTGAAAAATGAAAACATTGTGTGAATAAATACTTTTATTCATACAATGAATATGGAAAAAAGTTTATTGAGGAAGGAATGAAGTTTTTTTGGCTTTCCGTCTGTGTTTTTCTTCGGGCACGTCTCGCTTCAAACACCAGCAATAGTCCACCAGCATATTGATATCCCAGTTTCCCTGGTACCTCTCTTCCATTATTTTGATATCTTGGTGAAATCGTTCACCCTGTTCCTCACTATAATCCCCGCACTTTTCAGGAAAATAGTCAAAGTGGGACCACAAAAAGTGCATTTTTATGGACATGCGCGACCCATGAGCTTTGAAAGCTTCCATCAAGTTTTCGACAACGGACTCGTATTCTGGACTCCTACGCTTGCCTAGAAAATCAGTGACAACTGATTTGAATGCCTGCCAGGCATTCTTCTCAGTTGGAGTCATTGCGTTTTCGAACTGAGTATCCTTGATCAAAGTTCGAATTTGAGGACCATCAAAAACCCCAGCATTTAGTTTAGCATCAGATATATGAGGAAATTTACTCTCGAGATATCGGAATGCTGAACCCTCCTTATTCATTGATTTGATGAAATTTTTCATCAAGCCCAGCTTAATATGAAGTGGTGGGAGCAAAATTTTTGTTGGTGGTACAAGGGGCACTGAAACGACATTATGCAACCCAGGTTCAAAATTCTCTCTGGATGCCCATTCACGCTGTGCATAGTGTTTCTCATCCGCTCGGCTATCCCATTTGCAGAGGAAACATGGGTATTTCGTGTATCCCCCTTGCATTCCCAATACAAATGCCACAATCTGAAAAAAAATGAAAATATTTAAAGAATTTAGAGAATTTGTTCTATCAGATAAAAAAATCTATGCATTGGACTGTATCACTTCTGTGGGGAAGTTAAGTGTTCTTATACGCTCTCAAATAACCTTTGGAAAAACAACATAGTCAATAGCAATAGTTTACTTATGATATTAGTATTACCTTCAAATCTCCACAGATCCTCCAGTTATGTTGGTCGTATACGAGAGCATCCAGTAAAATTTTCATGTTATCGTAGCTCTCAGTAAGTTGTACGGAATGTGCTACAGGGACTGATGCAACCCTATTCCGAATGTTGAGAAGTACTGCTTTCAAACTTCGTTTAGACGAGTCTATAAATAGCCTCCATTCTGATGCAGTTATATGGCAGGCCCAAGGATTCGATTAGCCCCTCAACATTGCAGTAGTACACTAAGGAAGAGGTATTTTCGTGCACTGCAAAAAACTTGCGGAATTCTTCCTCTCGTTTCCTATACCAGGAGAATGTTGTTCCTGGAGCCAGCAAGTTGTCCTCTCGAAGTCGTGAGCCCTAAGATCTCGGCAGCTAATTTGGAAAGTCCTAAATCCCTGGTAAGATCATTAAGTTTGGCCTGGTTGAGAGGCCTCGGCTCATTTAAAGCAGTATTTTGAGGTACTGTATATACGACTGGGACTGGTCATTGGCATTGGTCATTGATTCATCATCAGAATCATCGAAGTCCAGGGTTTGAGGTGGGTCGGGTATTGGAATTCCTGGACCATGGGGTACCGGTCTCATAGCAGAAGGAATGTCAGGGTATACAACAATATGTTTATTCTTCTTGTTAACTCCTGAAAATAGAAACACAGAAACATGGATATAAAACTTGCATATGAAATAGAAGAAGCATTCAGACAGTGGCGGCTCGTGAGGGAAGGCTGCGGTCTGTAAGATATGAAATAGGTCGATGGAGTCTGTATATTTTCTTTCTTTTTCATTCATATTGTCCCTTCGGGGACAATATGAATGAAAAAGAAAGAAAATATACAATCATTGTATATGTAAACGTAACTTGTATAACAATATGTATGTGTAAATGTATTTTCTATAACAATATGTATATGTAAATGTATGATTACCATTATGGTGAATATTATGCTATATATGGTGAATATTACATTATGGTGAATATTATGTCAAGTTTCATACGAGGATTTCAAAATATTTAAGAAAAATAAATTTATAAGCCCACCTTGGAGGTTTGTCATGCAGAAATAGCAATCTGTCACGTGATCCTTTCCTTCTCTCCAAATCATGGGAATTCCAAAAGGCAAAGATTTCGCTCTGCCTTTGCTCCATCTTCTCAAATTTTCAATGCACGTCTTGCAGCACATATGAGGGGCGAAATTTTTGTCCTGGTCCCCTAGCTTAATTCCAAAGTATGCTCTATACATTGTCTTCACAAATTTAGTGATTTGGGACTGGTTATTTGGCATGGTAACCGTCCCACATATGTAGCAGAATCTATTGGGATCATTTTTACACGCTCTATTCATTATGAAATATTTTATCTATATTCCTGAAAAGTAAAAAAAGATATTATACAAGTGAAACAAGTGATGATAGATGTTACTGTTCCAATTCCGCTTTGACAAAATCACGAAAAATTCTATTTTACTTATGAGGCCATAGCCGGATAACCTGAGCTGATTGAGAAAAACGGATTGCAGATTCGAAATCAGCAGGAGAAACTCTAAAAGAATCACTTACAAAACCCTTGACAGCAAAATTGATGCATACCAGTGTTATTCTTACCTTTTGAGTTCTTGTTCAGTCGTGTTGCGCATAAATTGGTAACGTTAATTAATATTTCTAATGGTCTATGATCAGAAAGAAGGAAATCATGCAGAATATGAACTCTAACAATTCGATCCTTTAGATTATTACTTGTGAGACAATGATCAATCCACCTGGTGGTACCACTCATATCACTAACGATGCCAAATACATCTACATCACTTATACTTAAATTGGCCGACTCACACGTGTTACCCAATTCTACAAAGAATTCCGAGTTCACATGTGCGTTAAAGTCCCCCATTATTATACAGTGAGAATATTTGGGGTTATCTGATAATGACTTCATTTTGTACGGCAAATCAATGTATTCATCTAGATTATTGCCGTTGTTGTATGGTAAATAGCAGTTTACAATTAATATGCAATCATTGTTCACTTGTAATTCAATGCCTAACAACCTTACATTTTCGCTTGTTAAAAATTTTATGTTTTGACAAATTTTTCCTTATTAAGAAAGCAACACCACCAAAAGGCCTACCGTACATTAATTCATCTGACAAGTCTACTGCTGATGACGCATGGTACATAAAGTCATCATGGATGGTAGAGAGGAATTTTAGCTCCTGCTTAGGTAGCCAGTGCTGCTGCAGGAGTATCAAATCTGCACTGTCGCAGATTTTTTGAACATCTACAGTTCTACAGTTGAATTCCTCACTGACCTTACATTATATGAGACTATTTTCAACAAGTTATCCGCCATAACTGATAGAGAAGTTATTATTTGTAAGATTATTATTATTTTACACAGTACAACTTTCAGGCATTACCGTTAGGGCGCCTATTATTATTATTATTATTTTTATTATTATTTTGCCTCTTATCAAATCTCCTGGAAAGTGAATAAACTCCTTAACAATAATACCGTCTGGCGATTGACTCATATTTATGCCTTTAATTTACACCTTTAATTATCACTTTAAATGAGTTATAATACGGAGATTTCGTGTTTAGTTTATTAACTATCAATATACTGTGTTCACCAATGACTTCTTTGATCATGTGTCGAATATCGTTTGCCTCGTTCGAGAGCTGAATTCACGACACAAAGAAGGTGAGATTCCCCATCAGTGGCCTCGCCGCGGAGACCGGTTGAAGAAACCTTCGGGAAGGGCGCCTGTTAATAGTTACCCACCCGTCCTCCTCCTCCCTCGATCTCCCTGAGGCAGGGTTCGCCTGCCTGGGGGATGAATGGCACAACCTTTGGGGGATAGGAGGCCTCTTCCTTACTCTGTGGCTTGGTGAAGGTCTGTTAGCGGTGTTTATAACCTGACGGCCGCGCGTGCCCCTCCTTCTTCGGTGGGAGAGGGGGGAACTGCGCATCGAGCGAGGCGTAACCGAACACCTCTCCTCTGCAGTGGGAGGCAGGGAAGAGGGCAATGATGCCTCGTCTCTCGGCATTGGACCGTCCCTGTTTCTCATTGTGAAATCGGGAGCAGGGGTCTTTTCCTGAACGGGAGGGTGGTTGGCCGCTACCCCTGCATGCTGCGTTTCCACCCCACCTTCAGGGGGGGAGTTAAAGGCAGGGATGGCTTTGGGAGGAGCGTCTCTTTCAACGCATCTAACTCTGACCGGAATTGTTCTAGCGAAGCGAAATCGCGTTTTTCTGATTTGACACCACGTGTTGGTGTTTCATTTCAATTATCGACTTTTGTACTTCATTATACTGTTTGAGGAGCACCGAGGCGTCTACGTTACCCATAGAGATTACCGGTATTCTATGGAAGTTAGTAACGTAAAAGGTAATATTGTTCTCATTATCCCGGAGGGTCGACACTTAATTTATAATGTCTTTCAGGGTATTCTCGTTTCTAGAATTACCTCGACGAGTTGGGAGGGTAACACTGAACAGGGTGTTTAATTGTACCGTAAATATCAATAGCACGGCTGATTATTTTAATTATCTCACCGTTTGATAAACGCAGGGTTCTCAAGCAATGCTGAGAACTAAAAGAACACCGGTCATCATCAGATACTATATACAGTTCAGTTCTTCATATATACACGCCACAGTAAAGTACCCAATTAACAGAGTACAGATCAAACTATACACGGTGCCCGCCGGGTTGGCCTCGAAGCAACTAGAAAACGTGGTCCTTGGAGTCCTACCTAAAAGGATATTAATTGGAATGCAAGACCACGCCTCGACGAATGGAAAATATAAAAAGAGTGCCTTTAAATTCGAGAATTTCGGCCTTAAAAATATAACTCCATACATAAATGGCATCGCGTTGGGAGCGGGACTATGATTACGGACTACTCATCAGACGCTTTGTTCCCGCTCTGCGCGAGAGCTTATAGTATTCTGGCTCATACTGCAGGTGTATGTGACGAGCTTGGGTTTGGCGTAACGCAGAAAGAATTTGTCAAAGAATTTAACATTTATTCATTTGATATTACCCCTGACTTGTCTGCCGGCGTAAATACACACTTAAGTCCACAACAGAGTGGGAATATCTCAGTCAGGTTGGAATTTGCGAACCCTATAGACGCCCCTATTACTGTACTCTTATACCTCGAATCACAAGCACTAATAGAAGTTGACCGTTTCAGGAACGTGGTCACAGACTTTTAAGATAGACGCGAATACACTCCAGAGAGTAATGAATAGTGATCGAATCACACGTTCCAAATTTATCGGTGTGTTTGCGAAGAATGAAATATTGAAATTGCCAACTACGAGAAACTGGTACGGGATTATCGTGAACACCGACATTGTGGGGGGTGAGGGGATTCATTGGTTTGCAATCTATTTTTAAAATAGGGAAAGAATGTACTATTTTGACTCACTCGGCACTCAGCACTGGAATGGTCCCTGTGGTTGTACAATTTATCGAAGAGATACGTGTACCTGAGATTGTATGGAATCCGTATCGCTTTCAATGATATTATAGTAACACGTGCAGTATGTATAGCCTCTCATTTCTCATGCACATATCACGTGGGAAGGGATTTATAAATTTTTAAAAATTATTCGATTTGTGCGACACTGAAATGAATGTCGAGTTGGTATGCAAACATATAAAAAAAGTTCCCATATGTTAGCACCCGCTGTATTTTGTAGAGGTGTGTATCTATATTGGGTAAAGGCCTATTTGTCGACATTAAGCCTTATTTAATGGACACTGGTTCCGCTTTGTACATGTTTTCTACCATTTAATAAATTAATAAATTAAATTCATTGGACCGGATGTGTGCCAATACCTCGATCTCTGTGTTCAAGTCGCTGGGTTGGTTGTGCGGTAAAACATCCATATCATTTATTCCCCTTTCATCAAAGCGAAAAGTAGCTATAACACGATCAAGTTCCGCATCGGTCCTATAAGAAGTTAACATGATTAGCTCATGCTGAATCAAATAAAGTTAAGTAAAAATAAATTAGTTTAATTAAAGAGATACAATAAGGGAAAATCCCGATAAGGACGCCTGGCAAAATGTAATCACAAAGCAGATAGCCTGACAGTTTTCGAAAGTAAGCATCGGGATAATCTTAAAAGTTTTTAATATTTCTAAAATCCTACCTGTACAACTTTCTGCAATTTTTTAAATTATCAAGAAATATACAAATAAAACCACACCATATATATATATATATATATATATATATATATATATGCAGAAATAACCACGAAAGAAACAAACAATAATTAAAAGCAAGTGCACTAATTTACAGCTCAAAAGGAAGATTAACTGTGTGTGCTAAGACATCTCAGAGAATAATTAAAAGCGAGTACGCTAATTTACAGCGCAAATGTAAGATTAGCTGGGTGTGCTACGCTTCGTCTGCCTGCAACGGGTCTCGAACCCGCAGACAGTTCTTAAAAGTTTTTAATATTTCTATTGTATTTATATTGTGTAAAGGAGTGTATACACTTCCGCTTAAATCACAAACTAATTTTCAAAACATTTATTAAGGCATTTATAAGTTAATTAACACTGAATGACCCGCATAGTTCCACCATATACATATATATGTGGAAATAACTGCAAAGGAGACAGAGAATGAGACAATAATTAAAAGAGATACAACAAGGGAAGGCCCCGATTAGGACGCATGGCAAATTATGATCACAAAGCAGATGTCTTTTCACTTCGCTATCACGAATTTTAAAAATTACTTAACACTGAATGAAACGCTGTATATAATTACTTACATTTCAAATGAGTTGTCTGTTGGATCTTGCAATCTATCGCAACTTTCTGCAACAGTCTGCGTTGAAAGTAGGATGTTAGCGTCCACAGCGTTGAAAAGATAAATTGCAGAGAGTAATGGGACGTCTTCATCTTCAAACAATTCAGGAGAGTTGTAGGACGATTCTTGGCTCATGGTGGGTATTTCAAAAGCACTGAGTGAAAAAAACATACGAATTGAGGCTCTGAAATGAAAGTGCCCCTTTTATAAACAGAATCATGATCAACCTACAACACACGAAACGCGAGCTTCCTATTGGCTATCAGTGAATTTTGGGCGGAGCTTGAAGCGTAGGTCCGCATAGCAACCAAACATAGGTTCTGGGATCCGCTCACAGGCTGTGATTGGCTGCCCCGTGAAATGTGGGGGCGTGTCAGATATTGCCATTCATAGAGAGAGAGAAATGCGTCGTTTTTTGATCTTGTATTCTGCCACGAGAGAGAAAAAGAGCCCGAAAGAGAGCGCGAGAGAGCGCGAGAGAGAGCGCGAGAAAGCGCGAGAGAGAGCGCGAGAAAGCGCGAGAGAGAGATGGAGATTAGGAACTTGACGAGTACCGTTTGTGAATTTATTTATGGTGCCCTATCTGAAATAGGATCGGAAAAATTTATTGCCTCTGAAATATAAAACGTCTCAAACTGGAAGGTAATTATCCATGAAGGAAAAGGAAAACCCACCAGCGCACAAAGTTCTTCAGCCCTTCGAGACAATTCTCCCATCTGTAAAAGTTTATTGGGCCCCAGAATTCGCGTACGATAAAATAAATAAATTTTAAAAAATAATAGAGATGTATGATGGATGCGGATCATTAAACGCCAAAGTTTATTTCGATATCATAAACTTCTGTGCCAAATACAATTTTCAGAACGGTGTTTAACATAAGTGTGTGTGTGTATATATATATATATATATATATATATATATATAGAGAGAGAGAGAGAGAGAGAGAGAGAGAGAGAGCGAGAGCGAGAAGAAGAGAGAGAAAGAGAGATTTGTACATATATAGGATCACATTTGCTTTGGATGGCTTCTACCCGAATTGTTCATTTTGACGAAGGTCAAACTTTTCACCCCGCACTAGAGCTACTTTTTAACGGGGTATATATAAGAGAGAGAGAGAGATTTATAAATATATAGGATCAACTTTGCTTTCGATGGCTTCGGCCCGAATTGTTCATTCTGGCGAAGGCAAAACTTTTCACCCAGCCCGAGACCTACTTTTTAACGGGGTATATAAGAGTAAGAGGGAGAGCGAGAAAGAGAGAGGAAGAGAGGGAGAGAGCGAGAGAGAAAGAGAGAGAGAGAGAGGAGAGGGAGAGAGAGAAAGGGAGAAAGAGAGAGAGTTACAAGGAGTTACAAGGAAAAGAAGTACCTCAAAAGGCCTTGCGGCCCATACCGAGGAGGTACCAATGGCAACGGGTGCCAGGGAAAATTTTCTACACCCTCAAATAGTGTGCAAGATTTGGTCTAATCTTTACTTGAAATGATCCACAGAGGAACTGTTCACAACTTCTGAAGGTAACCTGTTCCACGTGTCACAGATCTTATAGGTAAAGTAATTCTCACACACACTAGTCCTAAACCGTTTCAAATCCAACTTCCAATCATTGTTGCGAGTTGGGTTATCATTTAAACTAAACATGTTTTTAAAATCGACATCGTTGAACCCGCGTAAGAGCTTGAAAACCTCGATCAGTTGACCGCACAGCCTCCGAGTTTCCAGCGAAAACAAGTTCAGAGCGCATAAGCGTCGATTGTAGCCCATATGCCTAACGGAAGGGATTAACTTTGTGGCCCTCGCCTGCACTGGCTCCAGCCTCTCAATATCTTTCCTGAGGGTGGGCAATCAGAACTGCACAGCATACTCCAGGTGCGGCCGAACCAGGGAATTGTACAGAGAGAGCACAATCTCGTTGTTCCGAAACCGAAATTGCCTCCTGATATAACCAACAGCTTCTGGGATTTCTTTTCCACCTCTACGCACTGTTTCGTAAACTTAAGGTCGCTGCTAATTAGGACACCAAAGTCCTTTTCCAAATCAGTGGCCTCGATATTACTCCCCAACATCGAGTAGTCCGACTTGGGATTGGCGTAGCCAATGTGCATCACCTTGCATTTACCCAAGTTAAACGGCATTTTCCATTTTTGGACCACTCTCCTATCCTAACTAGGTCCGCACGCAGTTGCTCTATCGCCTCGGGCGTCCCAACATTGGCCCCAAGCTTTGTGTCATCAGCGAATTTGGCGATCCGACTGACGATGCCACTGTCGATATCATTTATGTAAATGATAAACAAGAGTGGCACCAAAACGGAACTCTGAGGAACCCCACTAATGACCGAGGCCCAACCCGAAGTAACCCCTTTAATTACAACCCTCTGCCGCCTATTCTTCAGCCAGTTTTCAATCCACCTACCTACTTCCCCACCAATACCCAGCGCGCGCACTTTGGCCATTAGCCGGCGGTGAGGTACCTTATCAAAGGCTTTCTGAAAGTCGAGATAAAGTATATCAATCGCCCTACTCTTATCATACTCACTCAACATGAAGTGGAAAAACTCGAGCAAGTTGGTGAGACACGACCTATGCCGTCTAAACCCATGTTGGGAGTCCCCAAGCAGCTTGTAGGAATCCAAATGGTCAACGATCCTATCCTGCTATTATCCCCTCTAATAATTTACCTACAACTGAAGTGAGACTAATGGGACGATAGTTCCCTGGACTTTCGCTATCCCCTTTCTTAAAGATAGGGGTCACGTTGTCTTCCCTCCAGTCACCAGGCACCTGGCCCGTCTCCAACGATTTGTTGAAGACTGTAGCCAGGTGGGGAGCGACCTGTTCGCGCACCTCCAGCAATACTCTGGGGAGAAACTGGTCTGGCCCAGGAGCTTAAACGCGCTCAGTTTGTCTATTCTATCATCAACGACTGTCGTGGTACACACAACACTATCCAGGCCAGCACCTCCGAGCCTGACGCCTGGCTCGGGGATGACGCGGGTGTCCTCCCTGATGAACACTCCCGCAAAGTACTCATTAAGCACATTAGCGATTCCCCTTGTAGAGGCTTGCCACCCGTAGTTCTTCGTTACGTTTCGCTAGCCTAACCTTCGCCTTCACTTCTGTACACAGGCGGACATACCCTTCAATGTTCTCATGGGAAAGAATGGCTTTCGCCCTCCTATACGCTACTTTCCTATTTCGGATAGCCGAAGCGATGTCACGACTGAACCACATAGGCTGCGTTGAAGCAGGGGTGACCGGTTTTGAGGGTATGGCAGCAGACAGCAGCACCATAAACTCGTCCAGGAATGCACTCCACACTTCCTCAACATCGCCGCCAACCTCTAACCCCATCTCACCTACGCTATCCCGGAAGCTAACAAATTCCGCCCGCCGTAAATCGAGTTTACTCCCTCTCGAGTTACTACGCTTCACCCGAAGGACGCAGACACGGAACCTAGTCAGACAGTGATCACTCCTGCCCAACGATTCATCAAAGGTGAGGACAGTGACGAGGTTGTCTTCGGTCGTGAATACTAAGTCTAGACCGCTTTCGCCTCGTGTAGGCTCATTGACCCACTGAGTGAGGAAGTTCTCATCAGCAAAGTCAACTAGCCTCCTCCCTTCAGCATCAGAAGTCCTGTCTTCCCACTTTATGCCGCGACAGTTGAAGTCTCCTAAAACTACACACACCCTATCCCCTAGCATGCTATGAAGTTCGGTGTACAGGGCTGTATCCTCCTCGAGGAGGAGATGAGGAGGTCTGTACACCAAGATTAACCTATAGTTCGTCCCTCCCACGTTGAGATCGACGCCAAGCAGCTCCCGTTCCGATCGGTACTGGCAGTCAACCGGTCTCAACGAGTCCCTCACGTGTATTAGTACCCCTCCCCCATCCCCACGGGTGAGTTCTTTGCGAAAATTCTATACCCGGGAATTTCGAACTCTCCAACGTAGTCCCTACAATCAGTATGAATCCAGGACTCGGTGAGAGCAACGTTATCCTGGTATTCTTTTGCTAAGAGAGCCCGTAGCTCGCAAAACTTATTCTTAATCGACCTAGCATTAAAAAGCATTGCACGGAGGGAGCCTTCCCTATTCTGACCGCCCCCTAGCACGACCCGTTTCCCGAACAGCCAGGGCTGTCGGGAGTTGAAGAGTCCCTCACCAACGAGGGGGCAACTTCCGCAGGAGTCTGAGCCTCCTCCAACGGGGAAGGAGGGTTACCCACCTGTACCTGGACGCACCCTTCAGTTGAAGGTACGTCCGCCACCGGCTCAACATCATCTCTCCATGGTGGGGGCCCGTCATCTCTCCCCGGGCTCGAACTTACCATTCTGTATAGGTGCTGGTCGAGCAGCGCGCCTAGCACACCTTTACCCTTGTCATTGAGGTGGACACCATCCTTCTGGTGAAGGTCCCACCTACCCAAAAATGCGTCGAAGGGGTCAATAAACCTCATGCATAGCGGGACGCACAAGTCTTGCACCCTCTCGTTGATGCCAATGACTTTACTGAGCGCGTGGTCACTGGCATTCATCCGCGGTAAAATAGAGAGAGAGAGAGAGAGAGAGAGAGAGAATTGTACATGTATAGGACACCCTTTGCTTTCGATGGCTTCGGCCCGAATTGTTCATTCTGGCGAAGGCTAAAATTTTCGCCCCGCCCTAGACGTATGGTTTAATGGGGTGTATATATAAGAGAGAGCGCGAGAGAGAGATCCCTGCTAGGGCACCCTGGTTACCCATTTATCTCCCAACGGTGGAAGTACGTGCCGCCACCGGGTCTCGAACCCTGCGCATATAATCGTGTGTACGTAATATTTTATGGGCGTATAGACGGGTGTGTACAGGTCAAAACGAAGTATACACTGTGCCAACTGGCTGCTATTGCCTGGAGGCACTGGCTGATTAAGCCAACTGGCTGATTAGGGGCCTATAAGACAGCGTGCGCTCGGCTGAAGTCTTAATATGCGCTTGGCTCCTGTCAAGCGAACACCTTTCTTCCTTCTCTCCCCTTCTCCTCTCTCTTTCTCTTGGGGGATAACTCCGCCTCCAAGTTGCATAACCCTTTTTGCTCTTGCAACAACCCCCCTCCCCCGTTGGGAGTGCCTTGCAACAAGGGGGCTGACACTGACACTGGTGCCGGCACTCTTGCAACATTGATCAACATTTGCAATTGCATTGCACTTTCTCCTTTTGTGAACAATCAAACATCACCATTAGAACACCTGCACAGAGAAACAAAAATACTGAAAATTTGTGAACATTTAGATATGAGGGGAACACAATTCATGGCAGCAGCGACAACTAACCCACAACACCCTTGCCACAACATGTACAATCATGCACCAACACCTCGCACCATTAAGGTGACACAAGAGAAACATTATAACCAAATACTCCATTCCATACCACGCCTCACAGACATCACACAGTACAAAAAACACACATAGACACACCTCACTCACAAAGCATTGACACGACTCGGTCCGAATGCGGTCCTAGGTGCGAAGCCGCCACCCACTGACAGGTCAGAGACCAGCCTGAACAGATCGGATCGAGTTAACTTAGCACGATTCCGATGTGGACATCACACCAACTTATAGACATATAAACACAGACTAGACAACTCCATAGACGACACCTGCCACCTGTGCCAGGACACACCACAAACAATTGAACACATTATGACAGACTGTACCGCTCTAGCACAACAAAGAACAACATAACATCACTAGTGCGCTGAACCTCTGGTCCACTCCGGAGAGGGCGATCGGTTACGTGCGTGCCGCTGGCTTGCTCGATCAGGGTGGGCTGATCGGCTAACCAACAACAACAACAACCGTTGATGAGCTGTATTTGAGGGTAAGGGGAGATCAACCTAGCCCAATCTAAACTAAGGGTAGGACGGGTTAAGGAGGATTTCATAAACGGTTATATGCTATATTTCAGATTCACATAGGGATAAGGAAAATAAATAAATAAATAAATAAATAAAAATAAATATATTCCAAAGCAGATTCCTTCCTTTGCAGGCCAGTCTCCTCAAAATTTTTATTTCATTGGTGAACTCATGCCCGAGAGGGTTCATCTAATATTTTTAACTCACATCTACAAATATAGTATCACATTAAGATAGATCCATATACTGTATTCTCTAAATATATCTCTGACAAAACCAATGAAAATTTTAACTTTACAAAAAAGGGTAGAAAAAGCATCATTGAATCTTATGAAATGGCAAAGCTTTATCAAAAAGATGGAGTCATCCAACTCATACCTCGATAGGTCCCAGTGCCTTCATGTTTTCCAAATGAAATACCTGGACATAATTTGTTTCAGGTTATAACAAGCACTTAGGAAACAACAACAAAAGCAAGTTGATCTTTCCATTCACTCAATAGTCTATCATTTAATTAAAGAGCAGATTGATAATATGAGACAGATACTAGGAAGTAGTCTTGTTTCATTTGTGAGTAGCCCACTGTAAACTTACTCTCAAAGAAGCTCATCAACCGAAACTGATGGTTCAAATGGAACATGTTTTTACGTTACAAGCGAAGACGTTTGATTAGGTTACGTTAGACTGGGTTAGGTGTAAAAATTTCAATGAACAAACAAATTAAGCAGAGCACACATAGGTTTTTGATTCGTACACAAATTTATTCGAATCGAAAGTCATTCATTCGTGAGAGCTTTCGGTTCAGCAGAATTATATTAGAAAGTTAGAGCACCCCAAAATAAGGCTAGCAATGCTGCGACTGCACCAGTTCCGGTATGAATCCACTCCAGCAGAGTCTGCTCCAGCTTCTCTCCATTAATGCATGCTATTTTTTCACTCCGGCTCTTCAACTGATTATGAGTTACATATGATGAAGAATGTTTTTACTTCGCCATGTTGCATTCATATTTATTTCTCATTTTATAGGCAAGGTATGTCCACTCCCATCGACAAATCATTTGATGAATATAAGATTTTGAAAAAAATCATGTGTTAGATATTTTATTATCTTCTGAAATCACATTCAAAGAGCTGTGACGTTCAGCACGTCTAATATGTCGATGAATAAATGAATACTTGCAGAAACACAGATCTGATACTTGTTTCACAGCACAGCTCTATTCAGAAAGTTTAAAAACAGAGTTAATTCCCTGAATAAATAATACGCAGTATTTGCAGAAATTTTTAGTCCAATTGCTTAGCTATGTAGTTAAAAATTTAATTGTTTAAAAGTTTTCTGTGATATCACTATTCATATGCAAACAATACTGTCAATCATAATAAGTGAACGAAATAAATTTATTTCTAAAACATGACGAACTAAAAGTAAGACTTTTGAATGGACAAGCGAAAGCAAATAAAAGTCACTTCTTTTTCACAAAAATTAAAGAAGCAAAAATTTTCCAAATTAATTCACTTTCTTCACTTCCATTTCAAATTTTCAATTCGCACATTATTTTTTACTTTAAAAAATAAAAATCTTCAAGTACTGATCATTCACTGAAGTTTCTGTTTTATTATTAATTAAAAATAAATAAAATTAAGCTAAGTTCTTTCCAGTGAAAGTGATTCAGTGACGGTATACTTGTAAAAAGATATTGAAGGGTCCATTTTAAAGAAGATTTCTCAATTTCATGTATTTTGAAATAATTAACTTCCACCTCTCCAAGCTTATCCATAAAGGGTGACCCAAAAGGTACCTACCAAGTTAAGCCTTTGTTTCACCAAAACTATTGAGAGTACAAAGATAGTTCAAACGCCATTCAAATCAGCATCTCAAGAAGTCATTTATATTACACTGTGTTCGATGTGCTGTCCTTCCACTTCGACAATTTTTCGCAACCTCATCCCAAAATTCGATACAACACTGTGGAGAACCTCTGTCGGAATGTCGACGATTTGACGTTCAATCGATGATTTCAGCTCCTCCAAAGTCTTTGGGTTGCTCTGGTAAACTCTATCTTTGAGGTATTCCCACAAAAAGAAGCCACTCGGGTTGAGATCAGGCGAATAGGCAGTCCAATCAATGCCCTTCCATAATGCTCCCGGTAGTCCAAACCAATGACACTCTCTCCAAACTGATGTTAAACAAGTGGCGTGAGTAGTATAGTGTGTCAACAAATTTTCATCGAATTCTATTCATTCGTTTTGGAGAAAATGTAAGTTAATGCTGGTATGTACCTTTTGGGCCACCCTGTATATATATAAATTATATATATATATACTACATATACACTTTTATATACATACATATATATATAACTATATACATATAAACTATATATATATACTTTTATATATACGTATATATTAGGGTGGCCCTTGTTTTTCAACTTTTGAAATTACTTGCTCCCAACCCCTAATCTTCTTTCAATATATACAAAAGTGCTCTGTGCAACATTTCAGCTCAATTGGGCTATATTAAGGTGGCCCCCAAAGGCCCTAAAGTTTAAAAATTCACCGATAATTGGTATTTCTAATATAAAACCTTTATAATTCATTTGCAAACTTTGCTTGGGAAAATAATCACAAAGCATAATCGAAAGTGAATTTTATTTACAACAAATAATTACGCCGCTTATATAGGCCGCAGGCGCAGAACTTTCTAGAACCTTCCAGAAGCGGTTTTTTTACGCACTTATGATACTTTTCAATTTCCGTGAATATCTCGTCCAATTTTGGTTTTAAGTAAATAATGGTTATAACTAAATTTATTGTAAATTGATTTCTCTTTCGATCATATTCAATATTTCTTTCGAATAAAACACTGTAAAGAAGATAAAAACGGTTTTATATGAAAAAATATGAATATTGTTAAAATCTGAAACTTTAGGGCCTTTGGGGGCCATCTTAATATTGTCTGATTGAGCTGAAAGTTTACACAGAGCACTTTTACATGGATTAGAACAACGTTGGAGGTTGGGAGATGAAAAATATTTCATTTCAGAAAATCACATACAACTAAGGGCTACCCTAATATATATATATATATATATATATATATATATATATATATATATATATATACATATTACATATACATATATATATATGCAATGAAATCACAGAACAACACGTGATCTTTTTAATAAGCAAACAACCACAGGGAAAAGGAAAAGGAAACACGAAATCTGAGCGCTTTCGTGATATATTCACATCTTCAGGGACAAGAAAGAAATAGACAAAATTTACCAAGTTAATGAGTTAAATACACAAGCGAAAAATTCCACAATAGGCAACTCAATTTAAAAAACAATAACACAATCTAAATATTTTTTATGAATGGATAACTTAATCTAAAGGCTACTAAATTATTGAATACATAAAAAATATATAAAAGAAATTAGACAATTAACATATACAAAAAAAAAATATTATAACAGTTATTAGAAATAGTATTTAATTAAAACAGGCAATTAAGTGGCAAGAATCTCAGGAAACAAAAGACATGGTGCAATCATCGTCACGTGCTCCTTCCAGAATATTCCGAATATCTAAAAACAATCTAAAAATTTTTCCCAATAGATAACCTGTTAAAAAGTCTACTAAACTATGAAGTACATAAAGTCTATATAAAAGAAATAATACAATTAAAATGTACACATAAAAATGTTAACAATTATTAAAATAATATTTATTTAATTAAAGCAAACAATTAAGTGGCAAGAATGTGGTCAAAGTAATACACCACCTTTCTAACAATGTACGAGTCTAATTTATAAAGCTCAGGGTTAATATTAAGAACAAAATCAGCATTATTCTAAATCACACTCGATTCAAGTATATTTCTACTATCAATAGATTTACTAAAACTTAATTTGGAGGCATTTTTCCAGTCAGTGGGCTGATTAGTATCTCTTACGTGAATGAAAATGGCGTTAGATTCCTGGCCGGTTCTTATACTGCATTTATGCTGCTTAATACGTAACTCAAGCGACTTGCCAGTTTGACGAATGTAAAATTTATTACATATTGTGCATGGAATTTTATATACACAACCCTGTTCACTTAAAGGAGAGTTTTTAATCAATGAATTCTTAATTACATCTAAATTTCTGAACGCGATATTTACGTTAAAAGTCCTCAGCAGTTTCGGCAGATCAAGGAAATTTTCTTTAAATGGTAACGCTAAGACGTTTTTTGTGGTATAAGGAGTCTTGTCTTTTACCTCGTAGAAGGTTTTCTTTGCCATTTTTAAAGATTTATCTATGCAGTTCTTTGGATATTTTAAATCAAACGCAATTTTATATATTTTACTAATTTCATTATCAATGAACTCTGGGGTACAAAGTCGTAAGCATCTTAGGAACAAAGTAGAAAAAACGGTTCGTTTTACGTTAATGTGGTGAGCTGAATAATAATGTATATAGGAACAATTATTAGTGGGTTTTCTGTAAATATTGTACGTAAACCTTTTTCCAGATCTGTATATTAAAACATCTAAAAATGGGATCAATGAGTCTTTTTCTATTTCAACTGTAAAATTGATAGCGGGAGTTAAATTATTAAGCTTGGGTAAGAATTCATTGAGATTTAAAGTTTCTGGCCAAAGACAAAGAACATCATCTACATATCTAAACCACGGAAAGTAATTTGGCAGAATCTTCCTTAATAATTTCCTTTCAAAAAACTCCATATATAAGTTACTTAAAATGGGAGAGAGGGGGTTTCCCATAGCCATACCAAATTTCTGCCTAAAATATTCATTATTAAACACAAATTTCGTCTACTCCGCACAGCTTAATTAATTCTATAATGGTAGTCA
This sequence comes from Bathynomus jamesi, assembly GCA_023014485.1. Classification (NCBI taxonomy): domain Eukaryota; kingdom Metazoa; phylum Arthropoda; class Malacostraca; order Isopoda; family Cirolanidae; genus Bathynomus; species Bathynomus jamesi. The sequence goes on along the minus strand of JAJOZX010003557.1, from coordinate 354,264 downwards.
CAGGTAATGGCAAATTATGCTTAACCAATTCTTCCGAAAGAAAAACTAATAGATCCTTCACCGGGACTCTTGTAAATAAAGAGGTAACATCAAAGCTTACCAATCTAAAATTGTGATTGACACTGATACTATTCAATTTTTCTACAAGGTCTACATTATTATTTATGTGTGATTGTGAAATTGTGCCCAGGAGAGGATTAAGGAGGATACAAGCCATTTGGACAGCTTATATGAGATAGATCCTATAGAGCTAACAATAGGCCTTGCAGGATTATTTGGCTTACGAGTTTTAATCAGACCATACATATAGGGTAATGACGACGAAGTACTCAAAAACTGTTTAATTAATATTTCTTTACCCTTCAAAAGTTGTTTAATTTTCTTTTTTAAATGCACTGTTCACTGTTTCAAGGGGATTGTTCCTTAATTTCACGTAAGTGTCCGAGTCATTCAAAAGATCATACATTTTTTCTAGATAAACTTCTTTATTGAGGATCACTAAGGCATTTGATTTATCGGCTGTGGTTATATGTAGAGTCTGATCTTTTCTTAAGATCTACCTTTTGTTCGGCTTTATTTACGTCGCACAAGCGAAAGGCTTACCTGATGTTTCTAAGATGTCTAAGTGAGCAAGTTCTCCCGACCTCTTTACTCCCTAATAGACTTCTGAATTTGAGAGATCGCCCCTTCGATGAATTCCAGAGAATAGTGTTGCAAAAGCATATAGAAATTACTATGTCGAAGAAACTTTTAAAGTTACCAGGGTGAGACGATATAGTTTTGACGGTCAATTTCACCTGAATGGAAACAGCGTTTACTGGACTATTGTTATAACAAACTTAGAGGAGAGTGTAGTGTTGTGGAAAGAAAACTGGATATTAAATTACAAATTCTAATTGAAAGAAGTGATTGGACAAAGGATGCTAACCCCGGATTTGTGATAAATCTATCAGATAAAGTGTGAAATAAAAATACGGTTACTGCTCTTGGATACGGAATAAATTTTTCAGCAACTAAAAAGGATGTGGACTATGTAGAAATAGCTAAGGTTTTCTGCAACTTAGAAAAATATAGTGATTTACCTATAGAGGATGTGAAAATTTGTAAAGGTCTAGTATATGGTGCCATGTCTAAACCTTCTATTCCAAATTGTCCACAGAGGTTTTTCGATTCTTATGAGTCCTTAAGAAAAGATCAGACTCTACATATAACCAAAGCCGATAAATCAAATGCCTTAGTGATCCTCAATAAATAGGCTGACCATACGTGCCGTTTTGAACGGGACAGTACCGTTTTGAACGGGACAGTACCGTTTTGTATGGGTTTTTGTATGGGTTCTGTCACTGAAGAATAATTGTAAGCTCAATATGTTTATGTACTTACTTTTTCATGAATACAGAATATTACATAACCCCAATCCCTTTTTTGCCATCCCAATGTCCCGTTTTTGTCTCAAGGAAATATGGTCAGCCTATCAATAAAGAAGTTTACCTAGAAAAAATATATGATCTTCTGAATGACTTGGATACCTACGTGAAATTAAGGAACAATCCCCTTGAAACAGTGAACAGTGCATTTAACAAGAAAATTAAGCAACTTTTGAAAGGTAAAGAAATATTAATTAAACAGTTTTTGTGTACTTCGCCGTCATTACCCTATATGTATGGTCTGATTAAAACTCATAAGCCAAATAATCCTGCAAGGCCTATTGTTAGCTCTATAGGACCTATCTCATATAAGCTATCCAAATGGCTTGTATCCATCCTTAATCCTCTCCTGGGCACAATTTCACAATCACACATAAATAATAATGTAGATCTCGTAGAAAAATTAAATAGTATCAGTGTCAATTACAATTTTAGATTGGTAAGCTTTGATGTTACCTCTTTATTTACAAGAATCCTGGTGGAGGATCTATTAGTTTTTCTTTCGGAAGAATTGGTTAAACATAATTTGCCATTACCTGTGACTACCATCATAGAATTAATTAAGCTGTGCATAGGAGACTCGAAATTTGTGTTTCATAATGAACCTTCTACGAGGTAAAAGACAAGACTCCTTATACCACAAAAAACGTCTTAGCGTTACCATTTAAAGAAAATTTCCTTGATCTGCCGAAACTGCTGAGGACTTTTAACGTAAATATCGCGTTCAGAAATTTAGATGTAATTAAGAATTCATTGATTAAAAACTCTCCTTTAAGTGAACAGGGTTGTGTATATAAAATTCCATGCACAATATGTAATAAATTTTACATTCGTCAAACTGGCAAGACGCTTGAGTTACATATTGAGCAGCCTACTGTAAATACGGTATACGGATTCAGACCTCACCACTCAACCACGACATTACTCACTAACCTCACGCAGCACATCATGGATGGCATCAACTCCAGACGACCAGCTCAACGTACACTATTAGCAACAATAGACATTAGTAAAGCATTTGATGCTATCCCACGCTTCCCTCTCATAAACAAAATACTCAACACAAACCTGCACAATAACACCAAAAGGTGGCTGAGCCACTATCTTTCAGGAAAATACTCACATGTCACATTTAATGGCAAGTCATCCAAAAACAAGCTTTTTCCGAACGGGGTCCCTCAAGGCTCTGTTCTCTCACCAACACTCTTCAACTTATACATGCATGACATTCCAACACCCATAGATAACAAGCTTACCTTATCATCATATGCAGATGATATCACTCTAACATCCACCCACAACAACATCGACACCGCTACAAATAACCTACAAACATACATAAACAGTATACAAGACTGGCTCACACATAATAGACTCAAAGTAGCTCCCACAAAATCAACCATCACCTTGCTTACAAGCAACACAAAAGAACACCAGGTAATTCCACAGCTTACACTAAACAACAACAACATTCCACACACTCACAGGACCAAAATACTTGGGGTCACATACAACACATTATCTTTTGCAAACCACATTCAGGATATTAAAAACAAATGTACGTCAAGACTTAACACGCTTAGGGTACTAACAGGCACAAACTTTGGACACCAGCAGGAAACAACATCACTCATATACAAACAATATATTCGCTCAGTTATGGACTATGCTAGCCCATGCTGGGCACCCATTATCTCAAACACACACATAAACATCTTACAGACAATACAAAACAACGCACTTCGTATCATTACAGGATGCACTCAAACAACACCAATAGAACACCTGCACACAGAAACAAAAATACTGAAAGTTAGGGAACATTTAGACATGAGGGGAACACAATTCATGGCAGCAGCGACAACTAACACACAACACCCTTGCCACTACATGTACAATCACGCACCGACACCTCGCACCATTGAGGTACCAACAGAGAGACATTATAACCAAATACTCCATTCCATACCACGCCCCACAGACATCACACAGTACAGAAAACACATACACACACACACCTAACCCACAAAGGACTGACACGACTCGGTCCGAATGCGGTCCTAGGTGCGAAGCCGCCACCCATTAACAGGTCAGAGATCAGCCTGAGCTGATCGGATCGAGTTAACTTAGCACGATTCCGATGTGGACATCACCCCAACTTACTAACATATAAACACAGACTAGACAACTCCATAGACGACACCTGCCACCTGTGCCATGACACACCACAAACAATTGAACACATTATGACAGACTGTACCGCTCTTGCACAACAACGAACACAACACAACATCACTAGTGTGCTGAAACTCTGGTCCACTCCGAAGAGGGCGATCGGTTACCTGCGTGCCGCCGGCTTGCTCGATCAGGGTGGGCTGATCGGCTAAACAGCAACAACAACGGTATAAGAACCGGCAGGAATCTAACGCCATTTTCATTCACGGAAGAGATACTGATCATACCATTGACTGGAAAAATGCCTCCAAATTAAGTTTTAATAAATCTATTGTTAGTAGAAATATACTTGAATCGAGTGTGATCAAGAATAATGTTGATTTTGTTCTTAATATTAGCCCTAGGCTTTATAAATTAGACTTGTACATTGTCAGAAAGGTGGTGTATTACGATATTTTGACCGCATTCTTGCCACTTAAATGTTTGCTTTAATTAAATAAATATTATTTTAATAATTGTTAACATTTTTATGTGTACCTTTTAATTGTATTATTTCTTTTATATAGTCTTTATGTACTTGATAGTTTAGTAGACTTTTGAAAAGGTTATCTATTGGGAAAAGTTTTTTAGATTGTTTTTAGATATTCGGAATATTCTGGAAGAAGCACGTGACGACGATTGCACCATGTCGTTTGTTTCCTTAGATTCTTGTCACTTAATTGCCTGTTTTAATTAAATACTATTTCTAATAACTGTTATAATTTTTTTTTTTTTGTACATGTTAATTGTCTAATTTCTTTTACATAGTTTTTATGTATTCAATAATTTAGTAGCCTTTAGATTAAGTTATCTATTGGGAAAAAATCTTTAGATTGTGTTATTGTTTTTTAAATTGAGTTGCCTATTGTGGAATTTTTCGCTTGTGTATTTAACTCATTAACTTGGTAAATTTTGTCTATTTCTTTCTTGTCCCTGAAGATGTGAATATATCACGAAAGCGCTCAGATTTCGTGTTTCCTTTACCTTTTCCCTGTGGTTGTTTGCTTATACATATATACATATATATATAGTGATTAGCGTCGCTGACTACGAAACCATCGGCCCCGGGTTCGAGACCCGACGGCAACCGGCGTGCAGCAAAACCCAGCTGTTCTTCTTTCCACACATTAAAGAAAGTGGTTGGTAGATAAATGGGTACCATAGGTGGCCTAGTGGTTAAGACGCTGGGCTGCTGATGGGGCGTGGTTCGGATGCCACGTTAAACTGTAGGTCTGAGGTGGAGTGAAAAGTTTGACCTTCGTCAGGATGAACAATTCGGGCGGAAGCTAACCAAAGGATATATATATATATATATACATATATATATATATATAGTTTTATATATATATATATATATTAATATATATATATATAGTTTTTATATATATATATATATATATATTATATGCATATACTTATATATATATATATATAATTATATAAAAACAGTACAGTTTTGTTTTTACCTTGTAGGGAAAGGACGTGTTGTCTCTCTCTCTGTATTATTATCCAAATGAGAAGGGAATAAACTACTCGGCGGTTTATTCTGTAGCGTCGCTGACTACGAATCCATCGGCCCCGTGTTCGAGACCCGACGGCAGTCGGCGCGCAGCAAAACCCAGCTGTTCATCCTTCCACACAATAAAAGAAAGTGGTTGGTAGATAAATGAGCAGCCGAGGTGGCCTAGTGGTTAAGACGCTGGGCTGCTGATGGGTGCGTGGTTCGGATTCCACGTTAAACTGAAGGTCTAAGGTGGAGTGAAAAGCTTGACCTTCGTCAGAATGAACAATTCGGGCGGAAGCTAACCAAACCAAAGGTTATAAATTGTAAAGTGAAGTTCATTAAAATTAAGAAAGTGCAATAGAGTTTACATAAATTATTACCAGTTTAACCTATATATTTAGATCGTAATACGGTTGGCATTCGAGAAAAGTTTGAAACAAAGGAGGAAAAAGGTCATAAAACGCAAAGGTCATAAACCCCTGTGACCATTGAAAGAGAAAAAAAGAAAATTCTCACTTAATCAGCAATTTGTGATCTGGAAACAACTGAAAATGCAGCAATCAGATGTGATTTCTGTCAAAAACTGCAAAACTATATCTGCATGAATTGGGATGATAGGAGAATATCCCTCGTCTCGAACGTTAAATAGATCGCGGGAGTCAAATTTCTGTGTGACACATGGACACAGACTGTAAACTCCTTTGCGGTATTTAAAGAAATGGAGAAAGCGAATTCGAATTTTACAGGAAAGGAGGGAATAATGGGGAAACAAGAGTCCCGGAATGTTCCAAAGAAAATTCGGGTGGATGAGAGAGAAGAACAAATAACAAATACGGAATGAAGACATAAAAGAAAGAAAAAGAAATAAGTAAAAGTTGCGATGTAGTAAACTGCCCAACGAGTAAAATGATAAAAAGATAAAAACTAAAAACGTTGGAAATAAACAGCCGAAGAAAAATAATGATTATATTAAAATTAAAAACAGAAAATAATCAGATAACATGAAAGAGAAGCGTAGAAAATACCGTCTGTAGATACTACGCAAAAGGGTACTGCAGATATCGGGATGAGCAATGCATGTATGCACATCCCACGTTATCTAACACATTACACAAGAGGATATTGCAAGTTTGAAAACAGTGCAAAATCCGCCATCTTACTGTCTGCAACACCTATGCAAGATATGGGAGGTGCAAATACGGACAACAATGTCGTTACCACCACCCTCAAAGGAACCTGACAGGTGAGCAGACGAAACCAGCAACAAAGAGGGCTACCAATTTTTTAGATGTAGTCCACACAATTTAACCATTGAATACCATCCAACAAATACAAAGCCAACTGTAAAATACAGGGATCCGAGAGCCGTACAGAAGGCATACAGAAAGACATTACATGCGATATCGGGACAACGGGTATCGAAACAGATAAAGAGAGGAAAATTCTCATAGGATCACAAGGCAACGAAACCGGCACCATCATTGGAAAACGAATCGGAACCACATGTCAGGCATGGGGTCTAATACATTTAAAAGTATTTAAATACAAATACAAATACTTTAAATTTTGCGAAATACCAATACAAATACAAATACGTTAAATTTTGCGAAATACCAATACAAATGCAAATACTTTTACCAGTATAATTCCAAATACAAATACAACTACTTTAAATTTTGCGAAATACAAATACAAATACTGTACATAAAATTTTGCGAAATACCAATACTTTAAATACTTCAAACAGCTACGTAGAATGTGTAGCAGCAAAACTTGAAAAAATAAAATCTAATATACTATTTCAGAAATGAAGGATTATATATATATATATATATATATATACACACGTCGCAGTTTTTTTGCGCACATCGATGCGTCATTTTATTGTGCAGTGCCCATGCTGAAAAAAAAATCCCTAACATAATTCCTTCCCCCCTTTTAGGGGTACAGTTCTTCCCATGCCTGTACACACATTTTTTTAATTTTTCATTTATAATCCTAATTTTGGCACAAAATAAGTCAATATTTACTAAACATTTAATATCATTCGATTCACAAAAGATTTATTTATCGATTCAATTTAAAAAAGTATATATTTTTAAAATTCATAAAGAACTTTTTGCAAAAAAATAAAAACAAACATGCATTTTTAAAATTCAATGATTTTTATACAAAATATTTTGATATTTTTAAAATTCAATGATTTTTATACAAAATATTTTGATATTTTTAAAATTCAATGATTTTTATACACAATATTTTGATATTTGTTATAATTTTAACATTTTTCGATTCACAAAAGATTTCTTTATCGATTCAATAGAAAAAATTACATATTTAAAACGGGCAATTTAAATAAACACGAGTTTAAAGTTAAACGAGCCACACTCGAAATTATTTACCGTGACTTTTGTGCGTTTCATTAATGTGGCTTTTGTACAAATAATTTTACGTATACACAAACAATTTGATAGGATATTGATTTATCATTCTATTTTTTAGTTGTCATAGAAATACGTTAATAAAGTTATCTGATTAGATGTGCTTTTATAGTTGAAGATCATTTTTAGAAAATTATTTATTTACCCACTTTAAAATATTACAAAATTTCTATTAGGTATCCTAATATCATTACGACCGTCGCTGTAAGTAAGAAAATAGCAAATAAATAATTAATTTTAAAACCTTAAATGACGTCATCAAGATCATTACGAAACATATGATAAAATTATTGAATACCCTGTTAGGTTCATTGAATGCCAGGTTAGGTCATCTGTACGCCCTTGACGATTGGTTAGGTTAAGTCGTGATATTTTCGTTCGCTTTAACGAAAATATCATGACTTAACCTAACCAATCGTCAAGGGTGTACAATTAACCTAACAGGGCATTCAATTAACGTAACCGGGCATTCAATTAATCTAATCGGGCATTCAGTTGACCTAACCGGCCATTTAATTAAACTAATCTGGCAGCATTACTATTATCATTTAGCAAAATGTGTCTGCCTGTCTGTCCGCAGAAAAATTTACGTTTCTGAAACGATTTCGACGAAACTTCGTATGGTGGATGGGGGGGTGATGAGTAATTAACGAAAATATATGTGTGACCAGCACCCCCCACCACCACCACCAATTACTGGGCCCGAGGGCCCCCAGCACCGCGATAAAACTATAGAAAAGAACGCAGCAATGAAAATATTGAGCTTCACATTGTGTCAATATTTGTGAAGCTTAAGATTTCATGACTATAGTTTTATTGACCAAATAATTGAACCCCCAGTAATTAGGGGCCTGCGACCCCCAATTACTGTCGGTTCAATTATTTGGTCAATAAAACTATAGAAAAGAACGCAGTCATGAAAATCTTGAGCTTCACATCCGAGTTCATCGTATCAAGATTTGTGAAGTTTTAGATTTTCATGGCTGCGTTCTTTTCTGTAGTTTTATTGACCGAATAATTGGTTCGCCAGTAATTGGAGGGCCACAGGCACCCATATTACTGAGGCCCAAGGTGAGAGGAATGGGAACGATATCCAGATAAAGGGCTACTGATGTTCAAAATAAAATACGCCGTAGGCCCACAATTCGGTTTGGGTCGAAGGTCCAAGCACCGCAGATCTAGCAAGATCGGCGGGTAGCGCCAATCTTTTGCTAGTCTAATATACTATTTCAGAAATGAATCCTTATATATATAATATATATATATATATATATGTAACAGTCTTTTTGCGCACACCTACAGGTCGCTACAATTGGTGTAGAACAATGCAGTTTTGACCATTCGATGCGTCTTTTTATTGTGCAGTGCCCATGCTAAAAAAAAATTCCCTAATATAATTCCTACCCCCATTTTAGGGGTACAGTTCTTCCCATGCTTGTACACGCATTTTTTTAATTTTTCATTTATAATCCTAAATTTGGCACAAAATAAGTCAATATTTACTAAACATTTAATATCATTCGATTCACAAAAGATTTATTTATCGATTCAATTTAAAAAAGTATATATTTTTAAAATTCAAAAGAACTTTTTGCAAAAAACTAAAAACAAACATGCATTTTTAAAATTCAATGATTTTTATACAAAATATTTTGATATTTTTAAAATTCAATGATTTTTATACAAAATATTTTGATATTTGTTATAATTTTAACATTTTTCGATTCACAAAATATTTCTTTATCGATTCAATAGAAAAAATTACATATTTAAAACGGGCAATTTAAATAAACACGTTTAAAGTTAAACGAGCCACACTCGAAATTATTTACCGTGACTTTTGTGCGTTTTATTACTGTGGCTTTTGTACAAATAATTTTACGTATACACAAACAATTTGATAGGATATTGATTTATCATTCTATTTTTTAGTGTTCATAGAAATACGTTCATAAAGTTATCTGATTAGATGCGCTTTTATAGTTGAAGATCATTTTTAGAAAATTATTTATTTTCCCACTTTAAAATATTACAAAATTTCTATTAGGTATCGTAATATCATTAAGCCTGTCGCTGTAAGTAAGAAAATAGCATTTAAATAATTAATTTTAAAACCTTAAATGACGTCATCAAGATCATTACGAAACCTATGGTAAATTTATTGAATACCCGGTTAGGTTCATTGAATGCCAGGTTAGGTCATCTGTACGCCCTTGACGATTGGTTAGGTTAAGTCTTGATATTTTCGTTGGCTTTAACGAAATTATCATGACAACCTAACCAATCGTCAAGGGTGTACAATTAACCTAACCGGGCATTCAATTAACGTACCCGGGCATTCAATTAATCTAATCGGGCATTCAGTTGACCTAACCGGACATTTAATTAACCTAACGTGGCATTCAGTTGAACTAACGGGGCATTCAATTAACCTAACCTGGCATTCAGTTTACCTAACTGGGCATATATATATACTGGGTGATCCAGATAAATGGGACCCATAAAAAAAAGCCAAATATTCTTAATATTTAATTCCTTTTATAAAAACTATATATCATTCGAAAGAGTAGAGTTACAAGTTTATTATGAAATATTTATTTTTTAAAAATGACTCCTTTCAAATGTGCTCCATTAGTTGCCAACCATTCCAGTGTTCTCGCTTGTAAGTTCTGCATCACTTTTGCAAGAGTGTGCGGTGGTATGGCCTGTATCTCATTTGTGATGGCAGCCTTCAATTCTTGCAAGGTCGTTGGGTTATTTCTGTAGACGCTACTCTTTAAATATCCCCAGAGATAATAATCTAAGGGAGAAAAATCCGGAGACCTTGCGGGCCATTCAACGTCTCCAAATCTTGAGATTAACTCGCCTGGAAACGTTTGACGCAAAACTGCCATGCAGTTCCTCGTGGTATGGCAGGTAGCTCCGTCTTGTTGGAACCAGTGGTTTTCTAGACAAAGATCTCTTAATTTAGGAATAAGGAAATCGGTCAACATTTTTTCGTAGCGATCACCATTTACAGTGACCGTGTTTCCGGTAGAATCCTCGAAAAAGTACGACCCTATGATCTGAGATGCAGTAAGACCACACCAAACAGTTACACGCTGACTATGCAATGGGACTTCAGTAATATTCAATGGATTTTCTGTTGCCCAGAAACGACAATTTTGTTTGTTTACAGTTCCATTCAAGTGAAAATGGGCTTCGTCTGACATAATCAAAGTTGCTAGAAAATTGGTGGTATCATTTACCTTCTGTTGGATCCATTGACAGAATTGTCGTCTTCGTGCGAAATCTCCATCGTTTAGTTGTTGCACTGTTTGAATTTTATATGGAAAGAGCATTAAATTTTGCTTGAATATACGGTGTGTTGTTCCATATCCAACTCTTAACAGCTGAGAAGCACGTCTGATGCTTATGTTAGGATTATCCTGTACAATTTCATGAGTTCTGTTAATGATCTCGTCTATCCTTGCTGTGCGCACTCTTCCAGTTGGTTTTCTTTTTCCAATGCTGCCAGTTAGGGAAAAATTTCTGACACACCGACGGATTACTTTCTTAGAAGGTGATTCTGACATCTGAAAATTTGTCTTGAAAGATCTTTGAGCTGAAACTACACTTCTTCCATGCTCATAATATTGCTCAGTTATGAAACGCAGCTGTTCCACAGTCCATGCAGTCATCTTGAAGGGTTAGTTTTAACTAACACATTTATTTTGTTTTGTATCTTATCTTGTCTTGTATTGTCAAAACCTATACAATCCTGTACAAACTTGTAACTGTCCTCTTTCGAATGATGCGTATGATTTTATAAAAGGACTTATACTTTAAGAGTTACGGGGGTTTCTTTTGGGTTCCATTTCTCTGGATCACCCTTTATATATATATATATATATATATATATATATATATATATATATATATATATAGCGTTGAACATCCACCCCGGCAACGCCGGGTCGCTCCGCCATTATTGAATACCCGGTTAGGTTCAGTGAATGCCAGGTTAGGTCATCTGTACGCCCATGACGATTGGTTAGTTTACGTCGTGATATTTTCGTTGGCTTTAACGAAAATATCATGACTTAACCTAACCAATCGTCAAGGGTGTACAATTAACCTAAACGGGCATTCAATTAACGTAACCGGGCATTCAATTAATCTAATCGGGCATTCAGTTGACCAAACCGGCCATTTAATTAACATAACCGGGCATTCAGTTGACCTAACTGGGCATTCAATTAAAATAACCGGGAATTAAGTTTACCTAACCGAGCATATATATATATATACGCATCGTTCAACATCCACCCTGCAACGCTGGATCTCTCCGCCATTAATGAGTACCCGGTTAGGTTCAGTGAATGCCAGGTTAGGTCATCTGTACACCCTTGACGATTGGTTAGGTTAAGTCGTGATATTTTCGTTCGCTTTAACGAAAATATCATGACTTAACCTAACCAATCGTCAAGGGTGTACAATTAACCTAACCGGCCATTTAATTAACGTAACCGGGCATTCAATTAATCTAATCGGGCATTCAGTTGACCAAACCGGCCATTTAATTAACCTAACCGGGCATTCAGTTGACCTAACTGGGCATTCAATTAAACTAACCTGGCATCCAGTTTACCTAACCGGGCATATATATATGTATCGTTCAACATCCACCCTGCAACGCGGGATCGCTGTGCCATTATTGAATACCCGGTTAGGATCAGTGAATGCCAGTTTAGGTCATCTGTACGCCCTTGACGATTGGTTAGGTTAAGTCGTGTTATTTTCGTTCGCTTTAACGAAAATATCATGACTAAACCTAACCGATCGTCAAGGGTGTACAATTAACCTAACCGGTCATTCAATTAACGTAACCGGGCATTCAATTAATCTAATCGGACATTCAGTTGACCTAACCGGATATTTAATTAAACTAGTCGGGCATCATTACTATTATAATTTAGCAAAAATGTGTCTGCCTGTCTGTCCGCAGAAAAAACTTTTACGTTTCTGAACCGATTTCGACCAAACTTCGTATGGTGGATGGTGGTGATGAGTAATGAACGAAAATATATGTGTGACCGATGGGCCCCAGCACAGCGATAAAACTATAGAAAAGAACGCAGCAATGAAAATCTTGAGCTTCACATTGTGTCAATAATTGTGAAGCTTAAGATTTCATGACTATAGTTTTATTGACCAAATAATTGAACCCCCAGTAATTAGGGGCCTGCGACCCCCAATTACTGTCGGTTCAATTATTTGGTCAATAAAACTATAGAAAAGAACGCAGTCATGAAAATCTTGAGTTTCACATCCGAGTTCATCGTATCAAGATTTGTGAAGTTTTAGATTTTCTTGGCTGCGTTCTTTTCTGTAGTTTTATTGACCGAATAATTGGTTCGCCAGTAATTGGAGGGCCACAGGCACCCAAATTACTGAGGCCCAAGGTGAGAGGAATGGGAACGATATCCAGATAAAGGGCTACTGATGTTCAAAATAAAATACCCCGTAGGCCCAAAATTCGGTTTGGGTCGAAGATCCAAGCACCGCAGATCTAGCAAAATCTGCGGGTAGCGCCAATCTTTTGCTAGTCTAATATACTATTTCAGAAATGAATCCTTATATATATATATATATATGTAACAGTTTTTTTGCGCACACCTACAGGTCGCTACAATATATATATATATATATATATATGTAACAGTTTTTTGCGCACACCTACAGGTCGCTACAATTGGTGTAGAACAATGCGGTTTTCACCATTCGATGCGTCTTTGTATTGTGCAGTGCCCATGCTAAAAAAAAATTCCCTAATATAATTCCTTCCACCATTTTAGGGGTACAGTTCTTCCCATGCACGTACACGCACTTTTTTTAATTTTTCATTTATAATCCTAAATTTGGCACAAAATAAGTCAATATTTACTAAACATTTAATATCATTCGATTCACAAAAGATTTATTTATCGATTCAATTTAAAAAAAGTATATATTTTTAAAATTCATAACGAACTTTTTGCAAAAAAATAAAAACAAACGGATTTTTAAAATTCAATGATTTTTATACAAAATAATTTGATATTTTTAAAATTCAATGATTTTTATACAAAATATTTTGATATTTGTTATAATTTTAACATTTTTCGATTCACAAAATATTTCTTTGTCGATTCAATAGAAAAAATTACATATTTAAAACGGGCAATTTAAATAAACACGAGTTTAAAGTTAAACGAGCCACACTCGAAATTATTTACCGTGACTTTTGTGCGTTTTATTACTGTGGCTTTTGTACAAATAATTTTACGTATACACAAACAATTTGATAGGATATTGATTTATCATTCTATTTTTTAGTTGTCATAGAAATACGTTAATAAAGTTATCTGATTAGATGTGCTTTTATAGTTGAAGATCATTTTTAGAAAATTATTTATTTACCCCACTTTAAAATATAAAATTTCTATTAGGTATCCTAATATCATTATGCCCGTCGCTGTAAGTAAGAAAATAGCAAATAAATAATTAATTTTAAAACCTTAAATGACGTCATCAAGATCATTACGAAACATATGATAAAATTATTGAATACCCTGTTAGGTTCATTGAATGCCAGGTTAGGTCATCTGTACGCCCTTGACGATTGGTTAGGTAAAGTCGTGATATTTTCGTTGGCTTTAACGAAAATATCATGACTTAACCTAACCAATCGTCAAGGGTGTACAATTAACCTAACCGGGCATTCAATTAACGTAACCGGGCATTCAATTAATCTAATCGGGCATTCAGTTGACCTAACCGGCCATTTAATTAAACTAACCTGGCAGCATTACTATTATCATTTAGCAAAAATGTGTCTGCCTGTCTGTCCGCAGAAAAAACGTTTACGTTTCTGAACCGATTTTGACGAAACTTCGTATGTTGGATGGGGGTGATGAGTAATGAACGAAAATATATGTATGACCAGCACCCCCCACCACCAACACCAATTACTGGGCCCGAGGGCCCACAGCACCGCGATAAAACTATAGAAAAGAACGCAGCAATGAAAATCTTGAGCTTCACATTGTGTCAATATTTGTGAAGCTTAAGATTTCATGACTATAGTTTTATTGACAAAATAATTGAGCCCCCAGTAATTAGGGGCCTGCGACCCCCAATTACTGTCGGTTCAATTATTTGGTCAATAAAACTAGAAAAGAACGCAGTCATGAAAATCTTGAGCTTCACATCCGAGTTCATCGTATCAAGATTTGTGAAGTTTTAGATTTCCATGGCTGCGTTCTTTTCTGTAGTTTTATTGACCGAATAATTGGTTCGCCAGTAATTGGAGGGCCACAGGCACCCATATTACTGAGGCCCAAGGTGAGAGGAATGGGAACGATATCCAGATAAAGGGCTACTGATGTTCAAAATAAAATACGCCGTAGGCCCACAATTCGGTTTGGGTCGAAGGTCCAAGCACCGCAGATCTAGCAAGATCGGCGGGTAGCGCCAATCTTTTGCTAGTCTAATATACTATTTCAGAAATGAATCCTTATATATATATATATATATATATATATATAATATATATATATATTATATGTAACAGTCTTTTTGCGCACACCTACAGGTCGCTACAATTGGTGTAGAACAATGCAGTTTTGACCATTCGATGCGTCTTTTTATTGTGCAGTGCCCATGCTAAAAAAAAATTCCCTAATATAATTCCTACCCCCATTTTAGGGGTACAGTTCTTCCCATGCTTGTACACGCATTTTTTTAATTTTTCATTTATAATCCTAAATTTGGCACAAAATAAGTCAATATTTACTAAACATTTAATATCATTCGATTCACAAAAGATTTATTTATCGATTCAATTTAAAAAAAGTATATATTTTTAAAATTCATAAAGAACTTTTTGCAAAAAACTAAAAACAAACATGCATTTTTAAAATTCAATGATTTTTATACAAAATATTTTGATATTTTAAAATTCAATGATTTTTATACAAAATATTTTGATATTTGTTATAATTTTAACATTTTTCGATTCACAAAATATTTCTTTATCGATTCAATAGAAAAAATTACATATTTAAAACGGGCAATTTAAATAAACACGAGTTTAAAGTTAAACGAGCCACACTCGAAATTATTTACCGTGACTTTTGTGCGTTTTATTACAGTGGCTTTTGTACAAATAATTTTACGTATACACAAACAATTTGATAGGATATTGATTTATCATTCTATTTTTTAGTGGTCATAGAAATACGTTCATAAAGTTATCTGATTAGATGCGCTTTTATAGTTGAAGATCATTTTTAGAAAATTATTTATTTTCCCACTTTAAAATATTACAAAATTTCTATTAGGTATCGTAACATCATTAAGCCTGTCGCTGTAAGTAAGAAAATAGCATTTAAATAATTAATTTTAAAACCTTAAATGACGTCATCAAGATCATTACGAAACCTATGGTAAATTTATTGAATACCCGGTTAGTTTCATTGAATGCCAGGTTAGGTCATCTGTACGCCCTTGACGATTGGTTAGTTTAAGTCGTGATATTTTCTTGGGCTTTAACGAAAATATCATGACAACCTAACCAATCGTCAAGGGTGTACAATTAACGTAACCGGGCATTCAATTAACGTAACCGGGCATTCAATTAATCTAATCGGGCATTCAGTTGACCAAACCGGCCATTTAATTAAACTAATCTGGCATCATTACTATTATAGTTTAGTAAAAATGTGTCTGCCTGTCTGTCCGCAGAAAAAACTTTTACTTTTCTGAACCGATTTCGACCAAACTTCGTATGGTGGATGGGGGTGATGAGTAATGAACGAAAATATATGTGTGACCAGCAGCCCCCACCACCACCACCACCAATTATTGGGCCCGAGGGCCCCCAGCACCGGGATAAAATTATAGAAAAGAACGCAGCAATGAAAATCTTGAGCTTCACATTGTGTGAATATTTGTAAAGCTTAAGATTTTCATGACTATAGTTTTATTGACCAAATAATTGAACCTCCAGTAATTAGGGGCCTGCGACCCCCAATTACTGTCGGTTCAATTATTTGGTCAATAAAACTATAGAAAAGAACGCAGTCATGAAAATCTTCAGCTTCACATCCGAGTTCATCGTATCAAGATTTGTGAAGTTTTAGATTTTCATGGCTGCGTTCTTTTCTGTAGTTTTATTGACCGAATAATTGGGTCGCCATTAATTGGAGGGCCACAGGCACCCCAATAACTGAGGCCCAAGGTGAGAGGAACGTGAACGATATCCAGATAAAAGGCTATTGATGTTCAAAATAAAATACGCATTAGGCACACAATTCGGTTTGGGTCGAAGGTTCAAGCAGCGCAGATGTAGCAAAATCTCGGCGTAAGCGCCGATCTTTTGCTAGTCTAATATACTATTTCAGAAATGAATCCTTATATATAGATAGTTATATATATTATATATATATATATATATATATATATTATATATATATATATATGTAACAGTTTTTTTTGCGCATACTTACAGGTCGCTACAATTGGTGTAGAACAATGCGGTTTTCACCATTCGATGCGTCTTTTTATTGTGCAGTGCCCATGCTAAAAAATATTCAGTAACATAATTCCTTCCCCCCTTTTAGGGGTGTAGTTCTTCCCATGCTTGTACACGCATTTTTTTAATTTTTCATTTTTAATCATAAATTTGGCACAAAATAAGTTAATATTTACTAAACATTTAATATCATTCGATTCACAAAAGATTTATTTATCGATTCAATTTAAAAAGTATATATTTTTAAAATTAAATTCATAAAGAACTTTTGTAAAAAATTAAAACAAACATGCATTTTTAAAATTCAATGATTTTTATACAAAATATTTTGATATTTTAAAATTCAATGCTTTTTATGCAAATATTTTGATATTTGTTATAATTTTAACATTTTTCGATTCACAAAATATTTCTTTATCGATTCAATAGAAAAAATTACATATTTAAAACGGGCAATTAAAATAAACACGAGTTTAAAGTTAAACGAGCCACACTCGAAATTATTTACCGTAACTTTTGTTCGTTTTATTACTGTGGCTTTTGTACAAATAATTTTACGTATACACAAACAATTTGATAGGATATTGATTTATCATTCTATTTTTTAGTTGTCATAAAAATACGTTAATAAAGTTATCCGATTAGATGCGCTTTTATAGTTGAAGATCTATTTTAGAAAATTATTTATTTTCCCCACATTAAAATATTACAAAATTTCTATTAGGTATCCTAATATGATTATGCCTTCGCTGTAAGTAAGAAAATAGCAATTAAATAATTAATTTTAAAACCTTAAATGACGTCATCAAGATCATTACGAAACCTATGGTAAAATTATTGAATACCCGGTTAGGTTCATTGAATGCCAGATTAGGTCATCTGTACGCCCTTGACGATTGGTTAGGTTAAGTCGTGATATTTTCGTTGGCTTTAACGAAATTATCATGACTTAACTTAACCAATCGTCAAGGGTGTACAATTATCCTAACCGGGCATTCAATTAACGTACCCGGGCATTCAATTAATCTAAT
The DNA here is from genome assembly GCA_023014485.1 of Bathynomus jamesi. Taxonomy (NCBI): domain Eukaryota; kingdom Metazoa; phylum Arthropoda; class Malacostraca; order Isopoda; family Cirolanidae; genus Bathynomus; species Bathynomus jamesi. The sequence continues at coordinate 336,091 of JAJOZX010003557.1, read as the reverse complement.
CGGGCATTCAGTTGACCTAACCGGCCATTTAATTAACCTAACGGGGCATTCAGTTGAACTAACTGGGCATTCAATTAACCTAACCTGGCATTCAGTTTACCTAACTGGGCATATATATATACTGTGTGATCCAGATAAATGGGACCCATAAAAAAAAGCCAAATATTCTTAATATTTAATTCCTTTCATAAAAACTATATATCATTCGAAAGAGTAGAGTTACAAGTTTATTATGAAATATTTATTTTTTTAAAATGACTCCTTTCAAATGTGCTCCATTAGTTGCCAACCATTCCAGTGTTCTCGCTTGTAAGTTCTGCATCACTTTTGCAAGAGTGTGCGGTGGTATGGCCTGTATCTCATTTGTGATGGCAGCCTTCAATTCTTGCAAGGTCGTTGGGTTATTTCTGTAGACCCTACTCTTTAAATATCCCCAGAGATAATAATCTAAGGGAGAAAAATCCGGAGACCTTGCGGGCCATTCAACGTCTCCAAATCTTGAGATTAACTCGCCTGGAAACGTTTGACGCAAAACTGCCATGCAGTTCCTCGTGGTATGGCAGGTAGCTCCGTCTTGTTGGAACCAGTGGTTTTCTAGAAAAAGATCTCTTAATTTAGGAATAAGGAAATCGGTCAACATTTTTTCGTAGCGATCACCATTTACAGTGACCGTGTTTCCGGTAGAATCCTCGAAAAAGTACGGCCCTATGATCTGAGATGCAGTAAGACCACACCAAACAGTTACACGCTGACTATGCAATGGGACTTCAGTAATATTCAATGGATTTTCTGTTGCCCAGAAACGACAATTTTGTTTGTTTACAGTTCCATTCAAGTGAAAATGGGCTTCGTCTGACATAATCAAAGTTGCTAGAAAATTGGTGGTATCATTTACCTTCTGTTGGATCCATTGACAGAATTGTCGTCTTCGTGCGAAATCTCCATCGTTTAGTTGTTGCACTGTTTGAATTTTATATGGAAAGAGCATTAAATTTTGTTTGAATATACGGTGTGTTGTTCCATATCCAACTCCTAACAGCTGAGAAGCACGTCTGATGCTTATGTTAGGATTATCCTGTACAATTTCATGAGTTCTGTTAATGATCTCGTCTATCCTTGCTGTGCGCACTCTTCCAGTTCGTTTTCTTTTTCCAATGCTGCCAGTTAGGGAAAAATTTCTGACACACCGACGGATTACTTTCTTAGAAGGTGATTCTGACATCTGAAAATTTGTCTTGAAAGATCTTTGAGCTGAAACTACACTTCTTCCATGCTCATAATATTGCTCAGTTATGAAACGCAGCTGTTCCACAGTCCATGCAGTCATCTTGAAGGGTTAGTTTTAACTAACACTTTTATTTTGTTTTGTATCTTATCTTGTCTTGTATTGTCAAAACCTATACAATCCTGTACAAACTTGTAACTGTCCTCTTTCGAATGATGCGTATGATTTTATAAAAGGACTTATACTTTAAGAGTTACAGGGGTTTCTTTTGGGTTCCATTTCTCTGGATCACCCTTTATATATATATATATATATATATATACAGTGCCCGCGAAAAGTATCCGATCACCCTGGAAATTTGTATTTTTTACATAAAAAACAATGTTTAAATGTATACTAACCTTATATTAGTATTTTGTCATCTGTCCTTTGGTTTGGATGACTTGTTCTAGACGTTTTGGCATGGATTTAATCAAGTTTTGACAAACTTCCACTGATATTTCCTTGCACCATACCTTTTTGATGGCTTCTTGTAATTTTTCGACTGAGCCAGTGTCGTGGCATTCAACCTTATTTTTTATTATTAGCCACATATTTTCTATCGGATTGAGATCTGGACTATTACCAGGCCAATCCAAAATATCAAATTTATTGTCAGTAATCCATTTTGTCACTATTTTGGCCCTGTAACATGGTGCACCATCATGCATGTATGTTTTTGTCCTTTGGATTGCCATTGCCATTGGAAGTTTATCCTGTAGCATTGCTAAATACCGTGCACGATTCATAGTTGTGTTCTTCGGAAGAAAATATAGGTTTCCACGCCCATAGTAACCGAAACAACCCCAAACCATCACACTTGGAGGGTGTTTCATTGTCTTTAGGGTGTATTTAGGGTCCATCCTATTTGAGCCAATGGGCCGGCGAACCTTTTTGGACAACTTCTGAATGTCAAAAATGTCGACTCATCACTAAATAAAACCTTCTTCCAGTCATCAACAGTCCAATGAATATATTTTTTACAAAATGCGACACGTTTTTTACGCATTTTTTCATTAATGAACGGTTTCTTAGCAGCATGGCGAGATGGTAATCCGAGTTCTTTTTGGAGCCGCTCCTGGATAGTTCGTTCAGAAACACCAGATAACAAATTATTCATATTAAATTTTATTTCTTTCGCAGTTATTGTTGGGTTTTTCAATACTAAACGTTTCATAAGTTTGTCTGTTCGTGAATTTGTTTTTCTCGGTCTGCCAGATCGTTTTTTAGGGACTGGCGTGGTTAGGCCGGCATTGTTCTTAGCCCGTGAAACCCATAAATTAACGGTACTTTGGGATATGTTTAATTCCTTAGCTATCTGTCTCTGTGACTTCCCACATGTATGCAAAGCAACAATAGCACCTCGACAATCACTCTTAAGTTGTTTTTTAGCACACATTATATATAAATTTTATTTACACCACTTTCTGTAAAAAATAACAAAATATCAATAAATTTACACAAACAGTGAAATCTGACAACTTTGAGACACAGCCACCCGCAAAGAAGGCTACCAGAACACTAATTTGAGAATGCGTTGGATAGCTCTCATATCAGCGAGCAACCTCAAAGTTACCAGATGTCGCTAGAACAAATAGAAAGTGAATTATGTGTCTCTGAATATCAAGGGAAAATATTGTATTTTCTTGAGTGATCGGATACTTTTCGCGGGCACTGTATATATATATATATAGCGTTCAACATCCACCCCGGCAACGCAGGGTCGCTCCGCCATTATTGACTACCCGGTTAGGTTCAGTGAATGCCAGGTTAGGTCATCTGTACGCCCATGACGATTGGTTAGTTTACGTCGTGATATTTTCGTTGGCTTTAACGAAAATATCATGACTTAACCTAACCAATCGTCAAGGGTGTACAATTAACCTAAACGGGCATTCAATTAACGTAACCGGGCATTCTATTAATCTAATCGGGCATTCAGTTGACCAAACCGGCCATTTAATTAACCTAACCGGGCATTCAGTTGACCTAACTGGGCATTCAATTAAACTAACCGGGAATTAAGTTTACCTAACAGAGCATATATATATAATATACGCATCGTTCAACATCCACCCTGCAACGCTGGATCTCTCCGCCATTACTGAGTACCCGGTTAGGTTCAGTGAATGCCAGGTTAGGTCATCTGTACGCCCTTGACGATTGGTTAGGTTAAGTCGTGATATTTTCGTTCGCTTTAACGAAAATATCATGACTTAACCTAACCAATCGTCAAGGGTGTACAATTAACCTAACCGGGCATTCAATTAACGTAAACGGGCATTCAATTAATCTAATCGGGCATTCAGTTGACCAAACCGGCCATTTAATTAACCTAACCGGGCATTCAGTTGACCTAACTGGGCATTCAATTAAACTAACCGGGCATCCAGTTTACCTAACCGGGCATATATATATATATGTATCGTTCAACATCCACCCTGCAACGCGGGATCGCTCCGCCATTATTGAATACCCGGTTAGGATCAGTGAATGCCGGTTTAGGTCATCTGTACGCCCTTGACGATTGGTTAGGTTAAGTCGTGATATTTTCGTTCGCTTTAACGAAAATATCATGACTTAACCTAACCAATCGTCAAGGTGTACAATTAACCTAACCGGGCATTCAATTAACGTAAACGGGCATTCAATTAATCTAATCGGGCATTCAGTTGACCTAACCGGATATTTAATTAAACTAATCGGGCATCATTACTATTATAATTTAGCAAAAATGTGTCTGCCTGTCTGTCCGCAGAAAAAACTTTTACGTTTCTGAACCGATTTCGACCAAACTTCGTATGGTGGATGGTGGTGATGAGTAATGAACGAAAATATATGTGTGACCAGCACCCCCCACAACCATCACCAATTACTGGGCCCGATGGGCCCCAGCACCGCGATAAAACTATAGAAAAGAACGCAGCAATGAAAATCTTGAGCTTCTCATTGTGTCAATATTTGTGAAGCTTAAGATTTCATGACTATAGTTTTATTGACCAAAAAATTGAACCCCCAGTAATTAGGGGCCTGCGACCCCCAATTACTGTCGGTTCAATTATTTGGTCAATAAAACTAGAAAAGAACGCAGTCATGAAAATCTTGAGCTTCACATCCGAGTTCATCGTATCAAGATTTGTGAAGTTTTAGATTTTCATGGCTGCGTTCTTTTCTGTAGTTTTATTGACCGAATAATTGGTTCGCCAGTAATTGGAGGGCCACAGGCACCCAAATTACTGAGGCCCAAGGTGAGAGGAATGGGAACGATATCCAGATAAAGGGCTACTGATGTTCAAAATAAAATACGCCGTAGGCCGAAAATTCGGTTTGGTCGAAGGTCCAAGCACCGCAGATCTAGCAAGATCGGCGGGTAGCGCCAATCTTTTGCTAGTCTAATATACTATTTCAGAAATGAATCCTTATATATATATATATATATATATATATATATAATATATATATATATATATTTAACAGTTTTTTTGCGCACACCTACAGGTCGCTACAATATATATATATATATATATACATATATATATATATATATATACATATATATATATATATATATATATATATACATATATATATATATATGTAACAGTTTTTTGCGCACACCTACAGGTCGCTACAATTGGTGTAGAACAATGCGGTTTTCACCATTCGATGCGTCTTTTTATTGTGCAGTGCCCATGCTAAAAAAAAATTCCCTAATATAATTCCTTCCACCATTTTAGGGGTACAGTTCTTCCCATGCCTGTACACGCACTTTTTTTAATTTTTCATTTATAATCCTAAATTTGGCACAAAATAAGTCAATATTTACTAAACATTTAATATCATTCGATTCACAAAAGATTTATTTATCGATTCAATTTAAAAAAAGTATATATTTTTAAAATTCATAACGAACTTTTTGCAAAAAACTAAAAACAAACATGGATTTTTAAAATTCAATGATTTTTATACAAAATATTTTGATATTTGTTATAATTTTAACATTTTTCGATTCACAAAATATTTCTTTATCGATTCAATAGAAAAAAATACATATTTACGGGCAATTTAAATAAACACGAGTTTAAAGTTAAACGAGCCACACTCGAAATTATTTACCGTGACTTTTGTGCGTTTTATTACTGTGGCTTTTGTACAAATAATTTTACGTATACACAAACAATTTGATAGGATATTGATTTATCATTCTATTTTTTAGTTGTCATAGAAATACGTTAATAAAATTATCTGATTAGATGTGCTTTTATAGTTGAAGATCATTTTTAGAAAATTATTTATTTACCCCACTTTAAAATATTATAAAATTTCTATTAGGTATCCTAATATCATTATACCCGTCGCTGTAAGTAAGAAAATAGCAAATAAATAATTAATTTTAAAACCTTAAATGTCGTCATCAAGATCATTACGAAACATATGATAAAATTATTGAATACCCTGTTAGGTTCATTGAATGCCAGGTTAGGTCATCTGTACGCCCTTGACGATTGGTTAGGTAAAGTCGTGATATTTTCGTTGGCTTTAACGAAAATATCATGACTTAACCTAACCAATCGTCAAGGGTGTACAATTAACCTAACCGGGCATTCAATTAACGTATCCGGGCATTCAATTAATCTAATCGGGCATTCAGTTGACCTAACCGGCCATTTAATTAAACTAATCTGGCAGCATTACTATTATCATTTAGCAAAATGTGTCTGCCTGTCTGTCCGCAGAAAAAACGTTTACGTTTTTCAACCGATTTTGACGAAACTTCGTATGGTGGATGGGGGTGATGAGTAATGAACGAAAATATATGTATGACCAGCACCCCCCACCACCAACACCAATTACTGGCCCGAGGGCCCCCAGCACCGCGATAAAACTATAGAAAAGAACGCAGCAATGAAAATCTTGAGCTTCACATTGTGTCAATATTTGTGAAGCTTAAGATTTCATGACTATAGTTTTATTGACCAAATAATTGAACCCCCAGTAATTAGGGGCCTGCGACCCCCAATTACTGTCGGTTCAATTATTTGGTCAATAAAACTATAGAAAAGAACGCAGTCATGAAAATCTTGAGCTTCACATCCGAGTTCATCGTATCAAGATTTGTGAAGTTTTAGATTTTCATGGCTGCGTTCTTTTCTGTAGTTTTATTGACCGAATAATTGGTTCGCCAGTAATTGGAGGGCCACAGGCACCCAAATTACTGAGGCCCAAGGTGAGAGGAATGGGAACGATATCCAGATAAAGGGCTACTGATGTTCAAAATAAAATACGCCGTAGGCCCACAATTCGGTTTGGGTCGAAGGTCCAAGCACCGCAGATCTAGCAAGATCGGCGGGTAGCGCCAATCTTTTGCTAGTCTAATATACTATTTCAGAAATGAATCCTTATATATATATATATATATATATATATATATATATATATAATATAATGTAACAGTTTTTTTGCGCATACTTACAGGTCGCTACAATTGGTGTAGAACAATGCGGTTTTCACCATTCGATGCGTCTTTTTATTGGCAGTGCCCATGCTAAAAAATATTCAGTAACATAATTCCTTCCCCCCTTTTAGGGGTAGTTCTTCCCATGCTTGTACACGCATTTTTTTAATTTTTCATTTTAATCATAAATTTGGCACAAAATAAGTTAATATTTACTAAACATTTAATATCATTCGATTCACAAAAGATTATTTATCGATTCAATTTAAAAAGTATATATTTTTAAAATTAAATTCATAAAGAACTTTTTGTAAAAAATTAAAACAAACATGCATTTTTAAAATTCAATGATTTTTACAAAATATTTTGATATTTTAAAATTCAATGCTTTTTATGCAAAATATTTTGATATTTGTTATAATTTTAACATTTTTCGATTCACAAAATATTTCTTTATCGATTCAATAGAAAAAATTACATATTTAAAACGGGCAATTAAATAAACACGAGTTTAAAGTTAAACGAGCCACACTCGAAATTATTTACCGTAACTTTTGTTCGTTTTATTACTGTGGCTTTTGTACAAATAATTTTACGTATACACAAACAATTTGATAGGATATTGATTTATCATTCTATTTTTTAGTTGTCATAAAATACGTTAATAAAGTTATCCGATTAGATGCGCTTTTATAGTGAAGATCTATTTTAGAAAATTATTTATTTTCCCACATTAAAATATTACAAAATTTCTATTAGGTATCCTAATATGATTATGCCTGTCGCTGTAAGTAAGAAAATAGCAATTTAAATAATTAATTTTAAAACCTTAAATGACGTCATCAAGATCATTACGAAACCTATGGTAAAGTTATTGAATACCCGGTTAGGTTCATTGAATGCCAGATTAGGTCATCTGTACGCCCTTGACGATTGGTTAGGTTAAGTCGTGATATTTTCGTTGGCTTTAACGAAATTTCATGACTTAACTAACCAATCGTCAAGGGTGTACAATTATCCTAACCGGGCATTCAATTAACGTACCCGGGCATTCAATTAATCTAATCGGGCATTCAGTTGACCTAACCGGATTTAATTAACCTAACGGGGCATTCAGTTGAACTAACTGGGCATTCAATTAACCTAACCTGGCATTCAGTTTACCTAACTGGGCATATATATATACTGTGTGATCCAGATAAATGGGACCCATAAAAAAAAGCCAAATATTCTTAATATTTAATTCCTTTCATAAAAACTATATATCATTCGAAAGAGTAGAGTTACAGTTTATTATGAAATATTTATTTTTTAAAAATGACTCCTTTCAAATGTGCTCCATTAGTTGCCAACCATTCCAGTGTTCTCGCTTGTAAGTTCTGCATCACTTTTGCAAGAGTGTGCGGTGGTATGGCCTGTATCTCATTTGTGATGGCAGCCTTCAATTCTTGCAAGGTCGTTGGGTTATTTCTGTAGACCCTACTCTTTAAATATCCCCAGAGATAATAATCTAAGGGAGAAAAATCCGGAGACCTTGCGGGCCATTCAACGTCTCCAAATCTTGAGATTAACTCGCCTGGAAACGTTTGACGCAAAACTGCCATGCAGTTCCTCGTGGTATGGCAGGTAGCTCCGTCTTGTTGGAACCAGTGGTTTTCTAGACAAAGATCTCTTAATTTAGGAATAAGGAAATCGGTCAACATTTTTTCGTAGCGATCACCATTTACAGTGACCGTGTTTCCGGTAGAATCCTCGAAAAAGTACGGCCCTATGATCTGAGATGCAGTAAGACCACACCAAACAGTTACACGCTGACTATGCAATGGGACTTCAGTAATATTCAATGGATTTTCTGTTGCCCAGAAACGACAATTTTGTTTGTTTACAGTTCCATTCAAGTGAAAATGGGCTTCGTCTGACATAATCAAAGTTGCTAGAAAATTGGTGGTATCATTTACCTTCTGTTGGATCCATTGACAGAATTGTCGTCTTCGTGCGAAATCTCCATCGTTTAGTTGTTGCACTGTTTGAATTTTATATGGAAAGAGCATTAAATTTTGTTTGAATATACGGTGTGTTGTTCCATATCCAACTCCTAACAGCTGAGAAGCACGTCTGATGCTTATGTTAGGATTATCCTGTACAATTTCATGAGTTCTGTTAATGATCTCGTCTATCCTTGCTGTGCGCACTCTTCCAGTTCGTTTTCTTTTTCCAATGCTGCCAGTTAGGGAAAAATTTCTGACACACCGACGGATTACTTTCTTAGAAGGTGATTCTGACATCTGAAAATTTGTCTTGAAAGATCTTTGAGCTGAAACTACACTTCTTCCATGCTCATAATATTGCTCAGTTATGAAACGCAGCTGTTCCACAGTCCATGCAGTCATCTTGAAGGGTTAGTTTTTAACTAACATTTATTTTGTTTTGTATCTTATCTTGTCTTGTATTGTCAAAACCTATACAATCCTGTACAAACTTGTAACTGTCCTCTTTCGAATGATGCGTATGATTTTATAAAAGGACTTATACTTTAAGAGTTACAGGGGTTTCTTTTGGGTTCCATTTCTCTGGATCACCCTTTATATATATATATATATTATATATATATATATATATATATATATATATATATAGCGTTCAACATCCACCCCGGCAACGCAGGGTCGCTCCGCCATTATTGAATACCCGGTTAGGTTCAGTGAATGCCAGGTTAGGTCATCTGTACGCCCATGACGATTGGTTAGTTTACGTCGTGATATTTTCGTTGGCTTTAACGAAAATATCATGACTTAACCTAACCAATCGTCAAGGGTGTACAATTAACCTAAACGGGCATTCAATTAACGTAACCTGGCATTCAATTAATCTAATCGGGCATTCAGTTGACCAAACCGGCCATTTAATTAACCTAACCGGGCATTCAGTTGACCTAACTGGGCATTCAATTAAACTAACCGGGAATTAAGTTTACCTAACAGAGCATATATATATATATCGCATCGTTCAACATCCACCCTGCAACGCTGGATCTCTCCGCCATTACTGAGTACCCGGTTAGGTTCAGTGAATGCCAGGTTAGGTCATCTGTACGCCCTTGACGATTGGTTAGGTTAAGTCGTGATATTTTCGTTCGCTTTAACGAAAATATCATGACTTAACCTAACCAATCGTCAAGGGTGTACAATTAACCTAACCGGGCATTCAATTAACGTAACCGGGCATTCAATTAATCTAATCGGGCATTCAGTTGACCAAACGGCCATTTAATTAACCTAACCGGGCATTCAGTTGACCTAACTGGGCATTCAATTAAACTAACCGGGCATCCAGTTTACCTAACCGGGCATATATATATATGTATCGTTCAACATCAACCCTGCAACGCGGGATCGCTCCGCCATTATTGAATACCTGGTTAGGATCAGTGATTGCCAGTTTAGGTCATCTATACGCCCTTGACGATTGGTTAGGTTAAGTCGTGTTATTTTCGTTCGCTTTAACGAAAATATCATGACTAAACCTAACGATCGTCAAGGGTGTACAATTAACCTAACCGGTCATTCAATTAACGAAACCGGGCATTCAATTAATCTAATCGGGCATTCAGTTGACCTAACCGGATATTTAATTAAACTAATCGGGCATCATTACTATTATAATTTAGCAAAAATGTGTCTGCCTGTCTGTCCGCAGAAAAAACTTTTACGTTTCTGAACCGATTTCGACCAAACTTCGTATGGTGGATGGTGGTGATGAATAATGAACGAAAATATATGTGTGACCAGCACCCCCCACAACCATCACCAATTACTGGGCCCGATGGGCCCCAGCACCGCGATAAAACTATAGAAAAGAACGCAGCAATGAAAATCTTGCTTCACATTGTGTCAATATTTGTGAAGCTTAAGATTTCATGACTATAGTTTTATTGACCAAATAATTGAACCCCCAGTAATTAGGGGCCTGCGACCCCCAATTACTGTCGGTTCAATTATTTGGTCAATAAAACTATAGAAAAGAACGCAGTCATGAAAATCTTGAGCTTCACATCCGAGTTCATCGTATCAAGATTTGTGAAGTTTTAGATTTTCATGGCTGCGTTCTTTTCTGTAGTTTTATTGACCGAATAATTGGTTCGCCAGTAATTGGAGGGCCACAGGCACCCAAATTACTGAGGCCCAAGGTGAGAGGAATGGGAACGATATCCAGATAAAGGGCTACTGATGTTCAAAATAAAATACGCCGTAGGCCGAAAATTCGGTTTGGGTCGAAGGTCCAAGCACCGCAGATCTAGCAAGATCGGCGGGTAGCGCAATTCTTTTGCTAGTCTAATATACTATTTCAGAAATGAATCCTTATATATATATATATATATATATATATATATATATATACAGTATATATATATATATTTAACAGTTTTTTTGCGCACACCTACAGGTCGCTACAATATATATATATATATATATATATATATATACATACATACATATATATATATGTAACAGTTTTTGCGCACACCTACAGGTCGCTACAATTGGTGTAGAACAATGCGGTTTTCACCATTCGATGCGTCTTTTTATTGTGCAGTGCCCATGCTAAAAAAAAATTCCCTAATATAATTCCTTCCACCATTTTAGGGGTACAGTTCTTCCCATGCCTGTACACGCACTTTTTTTAATTTTTCATTTATAATCCTAAATTTGGCACAAAATAAGTCAATATTTACTAAACATTTAATATCATTCGATTCACAAAAGATTTATTTATCGATTCAATTTAAAAAAAGTATATATTTTAAAATTCATAACGAACTTTTTGCAAAAAACTAAAAACAAACATGGATTTTTAAAATTCAATGATTTGTATACAAAATAATTTGATATTTTTAAAATTCAATGATTTTTATACAAAATATTTTGATATTTGTTATAATTTTAACATTTTTCGATTCACAAAATATTTCTTTATCGATTCAATAGAAAAAATTACATATTTAAAACGGGCAATTTAAATAAACACGAGTTTAAAGTTAAACGAGCCACACTCGAAATTATTTACCGTGACTTTTGTGCGTTTTATTACTGTGGCTTTTGTACAAATAATTTTACGTATACACAAACAATTTGATAGGATATTGATTTATCATTCTTTTTTAGTTGTCATAGAAATACGTTAATAAAGTTATCTGATTAGATGTGCTTTTATAGTTGAAGATCATTTTTAGAAAATTATTTATTTACCCCACTTTAAAATATTATAAAATTTCTATTAGGTATCCTAATATCATTATACCCGTCGCTGTAAGTAAGAAAATAGCAAATAAATAATTAATTTTAAAACCTTAAATGACGTCATCAAGATCATTACGAAACATATGATAAAATTATTGAATACCCTGTTAGGTTCATTGAATGCCAGGTTAGGTCATCTGTACGCCCTTGACGATTGGTTAGGTAAAGTCGTGATATTTTCGTTGGCTTTAACGAAAATATCATGACTTAACCTAACCAATCGTCAAGGGTGTACAATTAACCTAACCGGGCATTCAATTAACGTACCCGGGCATTCAATTAATCTAATCGGGCATTCAGTTGACCTAACCGGCATTTAATTAAACTAATCTGGCAGCATTACTATTATCATTTAGCAAAATGTGTCTGCCTGTCTGTCCGCAGAAAAAACGTTTACGTTTCAACCGATTTTGACGAAACTTCGTATGGTGGATGGGGGTGATGAGTAATGAACGAAAATATATGTATGACCAGCACCCCCCACCACCAACACCAATTACTGGGCCCGAGGGCCCCCAGCACCGCGATAAAACTATAGAAAAGAACGCAGCAATGAAAATCTTGAGCTTCACATTGTGTCAATATTTGTGAAGCTTAAGATTTCATGACTATAGTTTTATTGACCAAATAATTGAACCCCAGTAATTAGGGGCCTGCGACCCCCAATTACTGTCGGTTCAATTATTTGGTCAATAAAACTATAGAAAAGAACGCAGTCATGAAAATCTTGAGCTTCACATCCGAGTTCATCGTATCAAGATTTGTGAAGTTTTAGATTTTCATGGCTGCGTTCTTTTCTGTAGTTTTATTGACCGAATAATTGGTTCGCCAGTAATTGGAGGGCCACAGGCACCCAAATTACTGAGGCCCAAGGTGAGAGGAATGGGAACGATATCCAGATAAAGGGCTACTGATGTTCAAAATAAAATACGCCGTAGGCCCACAATTCGGTTTGGGTCGAAGGTCCAAGCACCGCAGATCTAGCAAGATCGGCGGGTAGCGCCAATCTTTTGCTAGTCTAATATACTATTTCAGAAATGAATCCATATATATATATATATATATATATATATATATATATATATATATATATATATATAAATGTAACAGTTTTTTGCGCATACTTACAGGTCGCTACAATTGGTGTAGAACAATGCGGTTTTCACCATTCGATGCGTCTTTTTATTGTGCAGTGCCCATGCTAAAAAATATTCAGTAACATAATTCCTTCCCCCCTTTTAGGGGTGTAGTTCTTCCCATGCTTGTACACGCATTTTTTTAATTTTTCATTTTTAATCATAAATTTGGCACAAAATAAGTTAATATTTACTAAACATTTAATATCATTCGATTCACAAAAGATTTATTTATCGATTCAATTTAAAAAGTATATATTTTTAAAATTAAATTCATAAAGAACTTTTGTAAAAAATTAAAACAAACATGCATTTTTAAAATTCAATGATTTTTATACAAAATATTTTGATATTTTTAAAATTCAATGCTTTTTATGCAAATATTTTGATATTTGTTATAATTTTAACATTTTTCGATTCACAAAATATTTCTTTATCGATTCAATAGAAAAAATTACATATTTAAAACGGGCAATTAAAATAAACACGAGTTTAAAGTTAAACGAGCCACACTCGAAATTATTTACCGTAACTTTTGTTCGTTTTATTACTGTGGCTTTTGTACAAATAATTTTACGTATACACAAACAATTTGATAGGATATTGATTTATCATTCTATTTTTTAGTTGTCATAAAAATACGTTAATAAAGTTATCCGATTAGATGCGCTTTTATAGTTGAAGATCTATTTTAGAAAATTATTTATTTTCCCCACATTAAAATATTACAAAATTTCTATTAGGTATCCTAATATGATTATGCCTGTCGCTGTAAGTAAGAAAATAGCATTAAATAATTAATTTTAAAACCTTAAATGACGTCATCAAGATCATTACGAAACCTATGGTAAAGTTATTGAATACCCGGTTAGGTTCATTGAATGCCAGATTAGGTCATCTGTACGCCCTTGACGATTGGTTAGGTTAAGTCGTGATTTTCGTTGGCTTTAACGAAATTATCATGACTTAACTTAACCAATCGTCAAGGGTGTACAATTATCCTAACCGGGCATTCAATTAACGTACCGGGCATTCAATTAATCTAATCGGGCATTCAGTTGACCTAACCGGCCATTTAATTAACCTAACGGGGCATTCAGTTGAACTAACTGGGCATTCAATTAACCTAACCTGGCATTCAGTTTACCTAACTGGGCAATATATATACTGTGTGATCCAGATAAATGGGACCCATAAAAAAAAGCCAAATATTCTTAATATTTAATTCCTTTCATAAAAACTATATATCATTCGAAAGAGTAGAGTTACAAGTTTATTATGAAATATTTATTTTTTAAAAATGACTCTTTCAAATGTGCTCCATTAGTTGCCAACCATTCCAGTGTTCTCGCTTGTAAGTTCTGCATCACTTTTGCAAGAGTGTGCGGTGGTATGGCCTGTATCTCATTTGTGATGGCAGCCTTCAATTCTTGCAAGGTCGTTGGGTTATTTCTGTAGACCCTACTCTTTAAATATCCCCAGAGATAATAATCTAAGGGAGAAAAATCCGGAGACCTTGCGGGCCATTCAACGTCTCCAAATCTTGAGATTAACTCGCCTGGAAACGTTTGACGCAAAACTGCCATGCAGTTCCTCGTGGTATGGCAGGTAGCTCCGTTTGTTGGAACCAGTGGTTTTCTAGACAAAGATCTCTTAATTTAGGAATAAGGAAATCGGTCAACATTTTTTCGTAGCGATCACCATTTACAGTGACCGTGTTTCCGGTAGAATCCTCGAAAAAGTACGGCCCTATGATCTGAGATGCAGTAAGACCACACCAAACAGTTACACGCTGACTATGCAATGGGACTTCAGTAATATTCAATGGATTTTCTGTTGCCCAGAAACGACAATTTTGTTTGTTTACAGTTCCATTCAAGTGAAAATGGGCTTCGTCTGACATAATCAAAGTTGCTAGAAAATTGGTGGTATCATTTACCTTCTGTTGGATCCATTGACAGAATTGTCGTCTTCGTGCGAAATCTCCATCGTTTAGTTGTTGCACTGTTTGAATTTTATATGGAAAGAGCATTAAATTTTGTTTGAATATACGGTGTGTTGTTCCATATCCAACTCCTAACAGCTGAGAAGCACGTCTGATGCTTATGTTAGGATTATCCTGTACAATTTCATGAGTTCTGTTAATGATCTCGTCTATCCTTGCTGTGCGCACTCTTCCAGTTCGTTTTCTTTTTCCAATGCTGCCAGTTAGGGAAAAATTTCTGACACACCGACGGATTACTTTCTTAGAAGGTGATTCTGACATCTGAAAATTTGTCTTGAAAGATCTTTGAGCTGAAACTACACTTCTTCCATGCTCATAATATTGCTCAGTTATGAAACGCAGCTGTTCCACAGTCCATGCAGTCATCTTGAAGGGTTAGTTTTAACTAACACATTTATTTTGTTTTGTATCTTATCTTGTCTTGTATTGTCAAAACCTATACAATCCTGTACAAACTTGTAACTGTCCTCTTTCGAATGATGCGTATGATTTTATAAAAGGACTTATACTTTAAGAGTTACAGGGGTTTCTTTTGGGTTCCATTTCTCTGGATCACCCTTTATATAATATATATATATATATATATTATATTATATATATATATATATAGCGTCAACATCCACCCCGGCAACGCAGGGTCGCTCCGCCATTATTGAATACCCGGTTAGGTTCAGTGAATGCCAGGTTAGGTCATCTGTACGCCCATGACGATTGGTTAGTTTACGTCGTGATATTTCGTTGGCTTTAACGAAAATATCATGACTTAACCTAACCAATCGTCAAGGGTGTACAATTAACCTAAACGGGCATTCAATTAACGTAACCTGGCATTCAATTAATCTAATCGGGCATTCAGTTGACCAAACCGGCCATTTAATTAACCTAACCGGGCATTCAGTTGACCTAACTGGGCATTCAATTAAACTAACCGGGAATTAAGTTTACCTAACAGAGCATATATATATATATACGCATCGTTCAACATCCACCCTGCAACGCTGGATCTCTCCGCCATTACTGAGTACCCGGTTAGGTTCAGTGAATGCCAGGTTAGGTGATCTGTACGCCCTTGACGATTGGTTAGGTTAAGTCGTGATATTTTCGTTCGCTTTAACGAAAATATCATGACTTAACCTAACCAATCGTCAAGGGTGTACAATTAACCTAACCGGGCATTCAATAACGTAACCGGGCATTCAATTAATCTAATCGGGCATTCAGTTGACCAAACCGGCCATTTAATTAACCTAACCGGGCATTCAGTTGACCTAACTGGGCATTCAATTAAACTAACCGGGCATCCAGTTTACCTAACCGGGCATTATATTATATGTATCGTTCAACATCAACCCTGCAACGCGGGATCGCTCCGCCATTATTGAATACCTGGTTAGGATCAGTGATGCCAGTTTAGGTCATCTATACGCCCTTGACGATTGGTTAGGTTAAGTCGTGTTATTTTCGTTCGCTTTAACGAAAATATCATGACTAAACCTAACCGATCGTCAAGGGTGTACAATTAACCTAACCGGTCATTCAATTAACGAAACCGGGCATTCAATTAATCTAATCGGGCATTCAGTTGACCTAACCGGATATTTAATTAAACTAATCGGGCATCATTACTATTATAATTTAGCAAAAATGTGTCTGCCTGTCTGTCCGCAGAAAAAACTTTTACGTTTCTGAACCGATTTCGACCAAACTTCGTATGGTGGATGGTGGTGATGAATAATGAACGAAAATATATGTGTGACCAGCACCCCCCACAACCATCACCAATTACTGGGCCCGATGGGCCCCAGCACCGCGATAAAACTATAGAAAAGAACGCAGCAATGAAAATCTTGTGCTTCACATTGTGTCAATATTTGTGAAGCTTAAGATTTCATGACTATAGTTTTATTGACCAAAATTGAACCCCCAGTAATTAGGGGCCTGCGACCCCCAATTACTGTCGGTTCAATTATTTGTCAATAAAACTATAGAAAAGAACGCAGTCATGAAAATCTTGAGCTTCACATCCGAGTTCATCGTATCAAGATTTGTGAAGTTTTAGATTTTCATGGCTGCGTTCTTTTCTGTAGTTTTATTGACGAATAATTGGTTCGCCAGTAATTGGAGGGCCACAGGCACCCAAATTACTGAGGCCCAAGGTGAGAGGAATGGGAACGATATCCAGATAAAGGGCTACTGATGTTCAAATAAAATACGCCGTAGGCCGAAAATTCGGTTTGGGTCGAAGGTCCAAGCACCGCAGATCTAGCAAGATCGGCGGGTAGCGCAATTCTTTTGCTAGTCTAATATACTATTTCAGAAATGAATCCTTATATATATATATATAATATATATATATATATATATACACAGTATATATATATATATTTAACAGTTTTTTTGCGCACACCTACAGGTCGCTACAATATATATATATTATATATATATATATACATACATAGTACATATATATATATGTAACAGTTTTTTGCGCACACCTACAGGTCGCTACAATTGGTGTAGAACAATGCGGTTTTCACCATTCGATGCGTCTTTTTATTGTGCAGTGCCCATGCTAAAAAAAAATTCCTAATATAATTCCTTCCACCATTTTAGGGGTACAGTTCTTCCCATGCCTGTACACGCACTTTTTTTAATTTTTCATTTATAATCCTAAATTTGGCACAAAATAAGTCAATATTTACTAAACATTTAATATCATTCGATTCACAAAAGATTTATTTATCGATTCAATTTAAAAAAAGTATATATTTTTAAAATTCATAACGAACTTTTTGCAAAAAAACTAAAAACAAACATGGATTTTTAAAATTCAATGATTTGTATACAAAATATTTGATATTTTTAAAATTCAATGATTTTTATACAAAATATTTTGATATTTGTTATAATTTTAACATTTTTCGATTCACAAAATATTTCTTTATCGATTCAATAGAAAAAATTACATATTTAAAACGGGCAATTTAAATAAACACGAGTTTAAAGGTAAACGAGCCACACTCGAAATTATTTACCGTGACTTTTGTGCGTTTTATTACTGTGGCTTTTGTACAAATAATTTTACGTATACAAAACAATTTGATAGGATATTGATTTATCATTCTATTTTTTAGTTGTCATAGAAATACGTTAATAAAGTTATCTGATTAGATGTGCTTTTATAGTTGAAGATCATTTTTAGAAAATTATTTATTTACCCCACTTTAAAATATTATAAAATTTCTATTAGGTATCCTAATATCATTATACCCGTCGCTGTAAGTAAGAAAATAGCAAATAAATAATTAATTTTAAAACCTTAAATGACGTCATCAAGATCATTACGAAACATATGATAAAATTATTGAATACCCTGTTAGGTTCATTGAATGCCAGGTTAGGTCATCTGTACGCCCTTGACGATTGGTTAGGTAAAGCCGTGATATTTTCGTTGGCTTTAACGAAAATATCATGACTTAACCTAACCAATCGTCAAGGGTGTAAAATTAACCTAACCGGACATTCAATTAACGTACCCGGGCATTCAATTAATCTAATCGGGCATTCAGTTGACCTAACCGGCTATTTAATTAAACTAATCTGGCAGCATTACTATTATCATTTAGCAAAATGTGTCTGCCTGTCTGTCCGCAGAAAAAACGTTTGCGTTTCTGAACCGATTTTGACGAAACTTCGTACGGTGGATGGGGGTGATGAGTAATGAACGAAAATATATGTATGACCAGCACCCCCCACCACCAACACCAATTACTGGGCCCGAGGGCCCCAGCACCGCGATAAAACTATAGAAAAGAACGCAGCAATGAAAATCTTGAGCTTCACATTGTGTCAATATTTGTGAAGCTTAAGATTTCATGACTATAGTTTTATTGACCAAATAATTGAACCCCCAGTAATTAGGGGCCTGCGACCCCCAATTACTGTCGTTTCAATTATTTGGTCAATAAAACTATAGAAAAGAACGCAGTCATGAAAATCTTGAGCTTCACATCCGAGTTCATCGTATCAAGATTTGTGAAGTTTTAGATTTCATGGCTGCGTTCTTTTCTGTAGTTTTATTGACCGAATAATTGGTTCGCCAGTAATTGGAGGGCCACAGGCACCCAAATTACTGAGGCCCAAGGTGAGAGGAATGGGAACGATATCCAGATAAAGGGCTACTGATGTTCAAAATAAAATACGCCGTAGGCCGAAAATTCGGTTTGGGTCGAAGGTCCAAGCACCGCAGATCTAGCAAGATCGGCGGGTAGCGCAATTCTTTTGCGTCTAATATACTATTTCAGAAATGAATCCTTATATATATATATATATTAATATATATATATACAGTATATATATATATATTTAACAGTTTTTTTTTGCGCACACCTACAGGTCGCTACATATATATATATATATATATATATATAACATACATACATATATATATAGTAACAGTTTTTTGCGCACACCTACAGGTCGCTACAATTGGTGTAGAACAATGCGGTTTTCACCATTCGATGCGTCTTTTTATTGTGCAGTGCCCATGCTAAAAAAAAATTCCTAATATAATTCCTTCCACCATTTTAGGGGTACACTTCTTCCCATGCCTGTACACGCACTTTTTTTAATTTTTCATTTATAATCCTAAATTTGGCACAAAATAAGTCAATATTTACTAAACATTTAATATCATTCGATTCACAAAAGATTTATTTATCGATTCAATTTAAAAAAAGTATATATTTTTAAAATTCATAACGAACTTTTTGCAAAAAACTAAAAACAAACATGGATTTTTAAAAGTATATATTTTTAAAATCATAAAATTTTGAAAAATGATTTTTAAAATTCAATGATTTTTATACAAATATTTTGATATTTGTTATAATTTTAACATTTTTCGATTCACAAAATATTTCTTTATCGATTCAATAGAAAAAATACATATTTAAAACGGGCAATTTAAATAAACACGAGTTTAAAGTTAAACGAGCCACACTCGAAATTATTTACCGTGACTTTTGTGCGTTTTATTACTGTGGCTTTTGTACAAATAATTTTACGTATACACAAACAATTTGATAGGATATTGATTTATCATTCTATTTTTTAGTTGTCATAGAAATACGTTAATAAAGTTATCTGATTAGATGTGCTTTTATAGTTGAAGATCATTTTTAGAAAATTATTTATTTACCCACTTTAAAATATTATAAAATTTCTATTAGGTATCCTAATATCATTATACCGTCGCTGTAAGTAAGAAAATAGCAAATAAATAATTAATTTTAAAACCTTAAATGACGTCATCAAGATCATTACGAAACATATGATAAAATTATTGAATACCCTGTTAGGTTCATTGAATGCCAGGTTAGGTCATCTGTACGCCCTTGACGATTGGTTAGGTAAGTCGTGATATTTTCGTTGGCTTTAACGAAAATATCATGACTTAACCTAACCAATCGTCAAGGGTGTACAATTAACCTAACCGGGCATTCAATTAACGTAACCGGGCATTCAATTAATCTAATCGGGCATTCAGTTGACCTAACCGGCCATTTAATTAAACTAATCTGGCAGCATTACTATTATCATTTAGCAAAATGTGTCTGCCTGTCTGTCCGCAGAAAAACGTTTACGTTTTCAACCGATTTCGACGAAACTTCGTATGGTGGATGGGGGGTGATGAGTAATGAACGAAAATATATGTGTGACCAGCACCCCCACCACCAACACCAATTACTGGGCCCGAGGGCCCCCAGCACCGCGATAAAACTATAGAAAAGAACGCAGCAATGAAAATCTTGAGCTTCACATTGTGTCTATTTGTGAAGCTTAAGATTTCATGACTATAGTTTTATTGACCAAATAATTGAACCCCAGTAATTAGGGGCCTGCGACCCCCAATTACTGTCGGTTCAATTATTTGGTCAATAAAACTATAGAAAAGAACGCAGTCATGAAAATCTTGAGCTTCACATCCGAGTTCATCGTATCAAGATTTGTGAAGTTTTAGATTTTCATGGCTGCGTTCTTTTCTGTAGTTTTATTGACCGAATAATTGGTTCGCCAGTAATTGGAGGGCCACAGGCACCCAATTACTGAGGCCCAAGGTGAGAGGAATGGGAACGATATCCAGATAAAGGGCTACTGATGTTCAAAATAAAATACGCCGTAGGCCCACAATTCGGTTTGGGTCGAAGGTCCAAGCACCGCAGATCTAGCAAGATCGGCGGGTAGCGCCAATCTTTTGCTAGTCTAATATACTATTTCAGAAATGAATCCTTATATATAGATATATATATATATATATATATATATAATATATATAAATGTAACAGTTTTTTTGCGCATACTTACAGGTCGCTACAATTGGTGTAGAACAATGCGGTTTTCACCATTCGATGCGTTTTTATTGTGCAGTGCCCATGCTAAAAAATATTCAGTAACATAATTCCTTCCCCCCTTTTAGGGGTGTAGTTCTTCCCATGCTTGTACACGCATTTTTTTAATTTTTCATTTTTAATCATAAATTTGGCACAAAATAAGTTAATATTTACTAAACATTTAATATCATTCGATTCACAAAAGATTTATTTATCGATTCAATTTAAAAAGTATATATTTTAAAATTAAATTCATAAAGAACTTTTTGTAAAAAATTAAAACAAACATGCATTTTTAAAATTCAATGATTTTTATACAAAATATTTTGATATTTTTAAAATTCAATGCTTTTTATGCAAAATATTTTGATATTTGTTATAATTTTAACATTTTTCGATTCACAAAATATTTCTTTATCGATTCAATAGAAAAAATTACATATTTAAAACGGGCAATTAAAATAAACACGAGTTTAAAGTTAAACGAGCCACACTCGAAATTATTTACCGTAACTTTTGTTCGTTTTATTACTGTGGCTTTTGTACAAATAATTTTACGTATACACAAACAATTTGATAGGATATTGATTTATCATTCTATTTTTTAGTTGTCATAAAAATACGTTAATAAAGTTATCCGATTAGATGCGCTTTTATAGTTGAAGATCTATTTTAGAAAATTATTTATTTTCCCCACATTAAAATATTACAAAATTTCTATTAGGTATCCTAATATGATTATGCCTGTCGCTGTAAGTAAGAAAATAGCAATTAAATAATTAATTTTAAAACCTTAAATGACGTCATCAAGATCATTACGAAACCTATGGTAAAGTTATTGAATACCCGGTTAGGTTCATTGAATGCCAGATTAGGTCATCTGTACGCCCTTGACGATTGGTTAGGTTAAGTCGTGATATTTTCGTTGGCTTTAACGAAATTATCATGACTTAACTTAACCAATCGTCAAGGGTGTACAATTATCCTAACCGGGCATTCAATTAACGTACCCGGGCATTCAATTAATCTAATCGGGCATTCAGTTGACCTAACCGGCCATTTAATTAACCTAACGGGGCATTCAGTTGAACTAACTGGGCATTCAATTAACCTAACCTGGCATTCAGTTTACCTAACTGGGCATATATATATACTGTGTGATCCAGATAAATGGGACCCATAAAAAAAAGCCAAATATTCTTAATATTTAATTCCTTTCATAAAAACTATATATCATTCGAAAGAGTAGAGTTACAAGTTTATTATGAAATATTTATTTTTTAAAAATGACTCCTTTCAAATGTGCTCCATTAGTTGCCAACCATTCCAGTGTTCTCGCTTGTAAGTTCTGCATCACTTTTGCAAGAGTGTGCGGTGGTATGGCCTGTATCTCATTTGTGATGGCAGCCTTCAATTCTTGCAAGGTCGTTGGGTTATTTCTGTAGACCCTACTCTTTAAATATCCCCAGAGATAATAATCTAAGGGAGAAAAATCCGGAGACCTTGCGGGCCATTCAACGTCTCCAAATCTTGAGATTAACTCGCCTGGAAACGTTTGACGCAAAACTGCCATGCAGTTCCTCGTGGTATGGCAGGTAGCTCCGTCTTGTTGGAACCAGTGGTTTTCTAGACAAAGATCTCTTAATTTAGGAATAAGGAAATCGGTCAACATTTTTTCGTAGCGATCACCATTTACAGTGACCGTGTTTCCGGTAGAATCCTCGAAAAAGTACGGCCCTATGATCTGAGATGCAGTAAGACCACACCAAACAGTTACACGCTGACTATGCAATGGGACTTCAGTAATATTCAATGGATTTTCTGTTGCCCAGAAACGACAATTTTGTTTGTTTACAGTTCCATTCAAGTGAAAATGGGCTTCGTCTGACATAATCAAAGTTGCTAGAAAATTGGTGGTATCATTTACCTTCTGTTGGATCCATTGACAGAATTGTCGTCTTCGTGCGAAATCTCCATCGTTTAGTTGTTGCACTGTTTGAATTTTATATGGAAAGAGCATTAAATTTTGTTTGAATATACGGTGTGTTGTTCCATATCCAACTCCTAACAGCTGAGAAGCACGTCTGATGCTTATGTTAGGATTATCCTGTACAATTTCATGAGTTCTGTTAATGATCTCGTCTATCCTTGCTGTGCGCACTCTTCCAGTTCGTTTTCTTTTTCCAATGCTGCCAGTTAGGGAAAAATTTCTGACACACCGACGGATTACTTTCTTAGAAGGTGATTCTGACATCTGAAAATTTGTCTTGAAAGATCTTTGAGCTGAAACTACACTTCTTCCATGCTCATAATATTGCTCAGTTATGAAACGCAGCTGTTCCACAGTCCATGCAGTCATCTTGAAGGGTTAGTTTTAACTAACACATTTATTTTGTTTTGTATCTTATCTTGTCTTGTATTGTCAAAACCTATACAATCCTGTACAAACTTGTAACTGTCCTCTTTCGAATGATGCGTATGATTTTATAAAAGGACTTATACTTTAAGAGTTACAGGGGTTTCTTTTGGGTTCCATTTCTCTGGATCACCCTTTATATATATATATATATATATATATATATATATATATATATATATATATATAGCGTTCAACATCCACCCCGGCAACGCAGGGTCGCTCCGCCATTATTGAATACCCGGTTAGGTTCAGTGAATGCCAGGTTAGGTCATCTGTACGCCCATGACGATTGGTTAGTTTACGTCGTGATATTTTCGTTGGCTTTAACGAAAATATCATGACTTAACCTAACCAATCGTCAAGGGTGTACAATTAACCTAAACGGGCATTCAATTAACGTAACCGGGCATTCAATTAATCTAATCGGGCATTCAGTTGACCAAACCGGCCATTTAATTAACCTAACCGGGCATTCAGTTGACCTAACTGGGCATTCAATTAAACTAACCGGGAATTAAGTTTACCTAACAGCATATATATATATATACGCATCGTTCAACATCCACCCTGCAACGCTGGATCTCTCCGCCATTACTGAGTACCCGGTTAGGTTCAGTGAATGCCAGGTTAGGTCATCTGTACGCCCTTGACGATTGGTTAGGTTAAGTCGTGATATTTTCGTTCGCTTTAACGAAAATATCATGACTTAACCTAACCAATCGTCAAGGGTGTACAATTAACCTAACCGGGCATTCAATTAACGTAACCGGGCATTCAATTAATCTAATCGGGCATTCAGTTGACCAAACCGGCCATTTAATTAACCTAACCGGGCATTCAGTTGACCTAACTGGGCATTCAATTAAACTAACCGGGCATCCAGTTTACCTAACCGGGCATATATATATATGTATCGTTCAACATCACCCTGCAACGCGGGATCGCTCCGCCATTATTGAATACCTGGTTAGGATCAGTGATGCCAGTTTAGGTCATCTATACGCCCTTGACGATTGGTTAGGTTAAGTCGTGTTATTTTCGTTCGCTTTAACGAAAATATCATGACTAAACCTAACCGATCGTCAAGGGTGTACAATTAACCTAACCGGTCATTCAATTAACGAAACCGGGCATTCAATTAATCTAATCGGGCATTCAGTTGACCTAACCGGATATTTAATTAAACTAATCGGGCATCATTACTATTATAATTTAGCAAAAATGTGTCTGCCTGTCTGTCCGCAGAAAAAACTTTTACGTTTCTGAACCGATTTCGACCAAACTTCGTATGGTGGATGTGGTGATGATAATGAACGAAAATATATGTGTGACCAGCACCCCCCACAACCATCACCAATTACTGGGCCCGATGGGCCCCAGCACCGCGATAAAACTATAGAAAAGAACGCAGCAATGAAAATCTTGAGCTTCACATTGTGTCAATATTTGTGAAGCTTAAGATTTCATGACTATAGTTTTATTGACCAAATAATTGAACCCCCAGTAATTAGGGGCCTGCGACCCCCAATTACTGTCGGTTCAATTATTTGGTCAATAAAACTATAGAAAAGAACGCAGTCATGAAAATCTTGAGCTTCACATCCGAGTTCATCGTATCAAGATTTGTGAAGTTTTAGATTTTCATGGCTGCGTTCTTTTCTGTAGTTTTATTGACCGAATAATTGGTTCGCCAGTAATTGGAGGGCCACAGGCACCCAAATTACTGAGGCCCAAGGTGAGAGGAATGGGAACGATATCCAGATAAAGGGCTACTGATGTTCAAAATAAAATACGCCGTAGGCCGAAAATTCGGTTTGGGTCGAAGGTCCAAGCACCGCAGATCTAGCAAGATCGGCGGGTAGCGCAATTCTTTTGCTAGTCTAATATACTATTTCAGAAATGAATCCTTATATATATATATATATATATATATATATATATACAGTATATATATATATATATTAACAGTTTTTTTGCGCACACCTACAGGTCGCTACATATATATATATATATATATATATATACATACATATATATATATGTAACAGTTTTTTGCGCACACCTACAGGTCGCTACAATTGGTGTAGAACAATGCGGTTTTCACCATTCGATGCGTCTTTTTATTGTGCAGTGCCCATGCTAAAAAAAAATTCCCTAATATAATTCCTTCCACCATTTTAGGGGTACACTTCTTCCCATGCCTGTACACGCACTTTTTTTAATTTTTCATTTATAATCCTAAATTTGGCACAAAATAAGTCAATATTACTAAACATTTAATATCATTCGATTCACAAAAGATTTATTTATCGATTCAATTTAAAAAAAGTATATATTTTTAAAATTCATAACGAACTTTTTGCAAAAAACAACTAAAAACAAACATGGATTTTTAAAATTCAATGATTTGTATACAAAATATTTGATATTTTTAAAATTCAATGATTTTTATACAAAATATTTTGATATTTGTTATAATTTTAACATTTTTCGATTCACAAAATATTTCTTTATCGATTCAATAGAAAAAATTACATATTTAAAACGGGCAATTTAAATAAACACGAGTTTAAAGTTAAACGAGCCACACTCGAAATTATTTACCGTGACTTTTGTGCGTTTTATTACTGTGGCTTTTGTACAAATAATTTTACGTATACACAAACAATTTGATAGGATATTGATTTATCATTCTATTTTTTAGTTGTCATAGAAATACGTTAATAAAGTTATCTGATTAGATGTGCTTTTATAGTTGAAGATCATTTTAGAAAATTATTTATTTACCCCACTTTAAAATATTATAAAATTTCTATTAGGTATCCTAATATCATTATACCCGTCGCTGTAAGTAAGAAAATAGCAAATAAATAATTAATTTTAAAACCTTAAATGACGTCATCAAGATCATTACGAAACATATGATAAAATTATTGAATACCCTGTTAGGTTCATTGAATGCCAGGTTAGGTCATCTGTACGCCCTTGACGATTGGTTAGGTAAAGTCGTGATATTTTCGTTGGCTTTAACGAAAATATCATGACTTAACCTAACCAATCGTCAAGGGTGTACAATTAACCTAACCGGGCATTCAATTAACGTAACCGGGCATTCAATTAATCTAATCGGGCATTCAGTTGACCTAACCGGCCATTTAATTAAACTAATCTGGCAGCATTACTATTATCATTTAGCAAAATGTGTCTGCCTGTCTGTCCGCAGAAAAAACGTTTACGTTTTTCAACCGATTTTGATGAAACTTCGTATGGTGGATGGGGGTGATGAGTAATGAACGAAAATATATGTATGACCAGCACCCCCCACCACCAACACCAATTACTGGGCCCGAGGGCCCCCAGCACCGCGATAAAACTATAGAAAAGAACGCAGCAATGAAAATCTTGAGCTTCACATTGTGTCAATATTTGTGAAGCTTAAGATTTCATGACTATAGTTTTATTGACCAAATAATTGAACCCCCAGTAATTACGGGCCTGCGACCCCCAATTACTGTCGGTTCAATTATTTGGTCAATAAAACTATAGAAAAGAACGCAGTCATGAAAATCTTGAGCTTCACATCCGAGTTCATCGTATCAAGATTTGTGAAGTTTTAGATTTTCATGGCTGCGTTCTTTTCTGTAGTTTTATTGACCGAATAATTGGTTCGCCAGTAATTGGAGGGCCACAGGCACCCAAATTACTGAGGCCCAAGGTGAGAGGAATGGGAACGATATCCAGATAAAGGGCTACTGATGTTCAAAATAAAATACGCCGTAGGCCCACAATTCGGTTTGGGTCGAAGGTCCAAGCACCGCAGATCTAGCAAGATCGGCGGGTAGCGCCAATCTTTTGCTAGTCTAATATACTATTTCAGAAATGAATCCTTATATATATATATATATAATATATATTATATATATATATAATATATATATATATATATATAAATGTAACAGTTTTTTTGCGCATACTTACAGGTCGCTACAATTGGTGTAGAACAATGCGGTTTTCACCATTCGATGCGTCTTTTTATTGTGCAGTGCCCATGCTAAAAAATATTCAGTAACATAATTCCTTCCCCCCTTTTAGGGGTGTAGTTCTTCCCATGCTTGTACACGCATTTTTTTAATTTTTCATTTTTAATCATAAATTTGGCACAAAATAAGTTAATATTTACTAAACATTTAATATCATTCGATTCACAAAAGATTTATTTATCGATTCAATTTAAAAAGTATATATTTTTAAAATTAAATTCATAAAGAACTTTTTGTAAAAATTAAAACAAACATGCATTTTTAAAATTCAATGATTTTTATACAAAATATTTTGATATTTTTAAAATTCAATGCTTTTTATGCAAATATTTTGATATTTGTTATATTTTAACATTTTTCGATTCACAAAATATTTCTTTATCGATTCAATAGAAAAAATTACATATTTAAAACGGGCAATTAAAATAAACACGAGTTTAAAGTTAAACGAGCCACACTCGAAATTATTTACCGTAACTTTTGTTCGTTTTATTACTGTGGCTTTTGTACAAATAATTTTACGTATACACAAACAATTTGATAGGATATTGATTTATCATTCTATTTTTTAGTTGTCATAAAAATACGTTAATAAAGTTATCCGATTAGATGCGCTTTTATAGTTGAAGATCTATTTTAGAAAATTATTTTATTTTCCCCACATTAAAATATTACAAAATTTCTATTAGGTATCCTAATATGATTATGCCTGTCGCTGTAAGTAAGAAAATAGCATTAAATAATTAATTTTAAAACCTTAAATGACGTCATCAAGATCATTACGAAACCTATGGTAAAGTTATTGAATACCCGGTTAGGTTCATTGAATGCCAGATTAGGTCATCTGTACGCCCTTGACGATTGGTTAGGTTAAGTCGTGATATTTTCGTTGGCTTTAACGAAATTATCATGACTTAACTTAACCAATCGTCAAGGGTGTACAATTATCCTAACCGGGCATTCAATTAACGTACCCGGGCATTCAATTAATCTAATCGGGCATTCAGTTGACCTAACCGGCCATTTAATTAACCTAACGGGGCATTCAGTTGAACTAACTGGGCATTCAATTAACCTAACCTGGCATTCAGTTTACCTAACTGGGCATATATATATACTGTGTGATCCAGATAAATGGGACCCATAAAAAAAAGCCAAATATTCTTAATATTTAATTCCTTTCATAAAAACTATATATCATTCGAAAGAGTAGAGTTACATGTTTATTATGAAATATTTATTTTTTAAAAATGACTCCTTTCAAATGTGCTCCATTAGTTGCCAACCATTCCAGTGTTCTCGCTTGTAAGTTCTGCATCACTTTTGCAAGAGTGTGCGGTGGTATGGCCTGTATCTCATTGTGATGGCAGCCTTCAATTCTTGCAAGGTCGTTGGGTTATTTCTGTAGACCCTACTCTTTAAATATCCCCAGAGATAATAATCTAAGGGAGAAAAATCCGGAGACCTTGCGGGCCATTCAACGTCTCCAAATCTTGAGATTAACTCGCCTGGAAACGTTTGACGCAAAACTGCCATGCAGTTCCTCGTGGTATGGCAGGTAGCTCCGTCTTGTTGGAACCAGTGGTTTTCTAGACAAAGATCTCTTAATTTAGGAATAAGGAAATCGGTCAACATTTTTTCGTAGCGATCACCATTTACAGTGACCGTGTTTCCGGTAGAATCCTCGAAAAAGTACGGCCCTATGATCTGAGATGCAGTAAGACCACACCAAACAGTTACACGCTGACTATGCAATGGGACTTCAGTAATATTCAATGGATTTTCTGTTGCCCAGAAACGACAATTTTGTTTGTTTACAGTTCCATTCAAGTGAAAATGGGCTTCGTCTGACATAATCAAAGTTGCTAGAAAATTGGTGGTATCATTTACCTTCTGTTGGATCCATTGACAGAATTGTCGTCTTCGTGCGAAATCTCCATCGTTTAGTTGTTGCACTGTTTGAATTTTATATGGAAAGAGCATTAAATTTTGTTTGAATATACGGTGTGTTGTTCCATATCCAACTCCTAACAGCTGAGAAGCACGTCTGATGCTTATGTTAGGATTATCCTGTACAATTTCATGAGTTCTGTTAATGATCTCGTCTATCCTTGCTGTGCGCACTCTTCAGTTCGTTTTCTTTTTCCAATGCTGCCAGTTAGGGAAAAATTTCTGACACACCGACGGATTACTTTCTTAGAAGGTGATTCTGACATCTGAAAATTTGTCTTGAAAGATCTTTGAGCTGAAACTACACTTCTTCCATGCTCATAATATTGCTCAGTTATGAAACGCAGCTGTTCCACAGTCCATGCAGTCATCTTGAAGGGTTAGTTTTACTAACACATTTATTTTGTTTTGTATCTTATCTTGTCTTGTATTGTCAAAACCTATACAATCCTGTACAAACTTGTAACTGTCCTCTTTCGAATGATGCGTATGATTTTATAAAAGGACTTATACTTTAAGAGTTACAGGGGTTTCTTTTGGGTTCCATTTCTCTGGATCACCCTTTATATATATATATATATATATATATATATATATATATATATATATATATAGCGTTCAACATCCACCCCGGCAACGCAGGGTCGCTCCGCCATTATTGAATACCCGGTTAGGTTCAGTGAATGCCAGGTTAGGTCATCTGTACGCCCATGACGATTGGTTAGTTTACGTCGTGATATTTTCGTTGGCTTTAACGAAAATATCATGACTTAACCTAACCAATCGTCAAGGGTGTACAATTAACCTAAACGGGCATTCAATTAACGTAACCTGGCATTCAATTAATCTAATCGGGCATTCAGTTGACCAAACCGGCCATTTAATTAACCTAACCGGGCATTCAGTTGACCTAACTGGGCATTCAATTAAACTAACCGGGAATTAAGTTTACCTAACAGAGCATATATATATATATACGCATCGTTCAACATCCACCCTGCAACGCTGGATCTCTCCGCCATTACTGAGTACCCGGTTAGGTTCAGTGAATGCCAGGTTAGGTCATCTGTACGCCCTTGACGATTGGTTAGGTTAAGTCGTGATATTTCGTTCGCTTTAACGAAAATATCATGACTTAACCTAACCAATCGTCAAGGGTGTACAATTAACCTAACCGGGCATTCAATAACGTAACCGGGCATTCAATTAATCTAATCGGGCATTCAGTTGACCAAACCGGCCATTTAATTAACCTAACCGGGCATTCAGTTGACCTAACTGGGCATTCAATTAAACTAACCGGGCATCCAGTTTACCTAACCGGGCATATATATATATGTATCGTTCAACATCAACCCTGCAACGCGGGATCGCTCCGCCATTATTGAATACCTGGTTAGGATCAGTGATTGCCAGTTTAGGTCATCTATACGCCCTTGACGATTGGTTAGGTTAAGTCGTGTTATTTTCGTTCGCTTTAACGAAAATATCATGACTAAACCTAACCGATCGTCAAGGGTGTACAATTAACCTAACCGGTCATTCAATTAACGAACCGGGCATTCAATTAATCTAATCGGGCATTCAGTTGACCTAACCGGATATTTAATTAAACTAATCGGGCATCATTACTATTATAATTTAGCAAAAATGTGTCTGCCTGTCTGTCCGCAGAAAAAACTTTTACGTTTCTGAACCGATTTCGACCAAACTTCGTATGGTGGATGGTGGTGATGAATAATGAACGAAAATATATGTGTGACCAGCACCCCCCACAACCATCACCAATTACTGGGCCCGATGGGCCCCAGCACCGCGATAAAACTATAGAAAAGAACGCAGCAATGAAAATCTTGCTTCACATTGTGTCAATATTTGTGAAGCTTAAGATTTCATGACTATAGTTTTATTGACCAAATAATTGAACCCCCAGTAATTAGGGGCCTGCGACCCCCAATTACTGTCGGTTCAATTATTTTGGTCAATAAAACTATAGAAAAGAACGCAGTCATGAAAATCTTGAGCTTCACATCCGAGTTCATCGTATCAAGATTTGTGAAGTTTTAGATTTTCATGGCTGCGTTCTTTCTGTAGTTTTATTGACCGAATAATTGGTTCGCCAGTAATTGGAGGGCCACAGGCACCCAAATTACTGAGGCCCAAGGTGAGAGGAATGGGAACGATATCCAGATAAAGGGCTACTGATGTTCAAAATAAAATACGCCGTAGGCCGAAAATTCGGTTTGGGTCGAAGGTCCAAGCACCGCAGATCTAGCAAGATCGGCGGGTAGCGCAATTCTTTTGCTAGTCTAATATACTATTTCAGAAATGAATCCTTATATATATATATATATATATATATATATATATATACAGTATATATATATATATTTAACAGTTTTTTTGCGCACACCTACAGGTCGCTACAATATATATATATATATATATATATATATACATACATAGTACATATATATATATGTAACAGTTTTTTGCGCACACCTACAGGTCGCTACAATTGGTGTAGAACAATGCGGTTTTCACCATTCGATGCGTCTGTTTATTTTGCATGCCATGCCTAAAAAAAATTCCCTAATATAATTCCTTCCACCATTTTAGGGGTACAGTTCTTCCCATGCCTGTACACGCACTTTTTTTAATTTTTCATTTATAATCCTAAATTTGGCACAAAATAAGTCAATATTTACTAAACATTTAATATCATTCGATTCACAAAAGATTTATTTATCGATTCAATTTAAAAAAAGTATATATTTTTAAAATTCATAACGAACTTTTGCAAAAAACTAAAAACAAACATGGATTTTTAAAATTCAATGATTTGTATACAAAATAATTTGATATTTTAAAATTCAATGATTTTTATACAAAATATTTTGATATTTGTTATAATTTTAACATTTTTTCGATTCACAAAATATTTCTTTATCGATTCAATAGAAAAAATTACATATTTAAAACGGGCAATTTAAATAAACACGAGTTTAAAGGTAAACGAGCCACACTCGAAATTATTTACCGTGACTTTTGTGCGTTTTATTACTGTGGCTTTTGTACAAATAATTTTACGTATACACAAACAATTTGATAGGATATTGATTTATCATTCTATTTTTAGTTGTCATAGAAATACGTTAATAAAGTTATCTGATTAGATGTGCTTTTATAGTTGAAGATCATTTTTAGAAAATTATTTATTTACCCCACTTTAAAATATTATAAAATTTCTATTAGGTATCCTAATATCATTATACCCGTCGCTGTAAGTAAGAAAATAGCAAATAAATAATTAATTTTAAAACCTTAAATGACGTCATCAAGATCATTACGAAACATATGATAAAATTATTGAATACCTGTTAGGTTCATTGAATGCCAGGTTAGGTCATCTGTACGCCCTTGACGATTGGTTAGGTAAAAGCCGTGATATTTTCGTTGGCTTTAACGAAAATATCATGACTTAACCTAACCAATCGTCAAGGGTGTAAAATTAACCTAACCGGACATTCAATTAACGTACCGGGCATTCAATTAATCTAATCGGGCATTCAGTTGACCTAACCGGATTTTAATTAAACTAATCGGCAGCATTACTATTATCATTTAGCAAAATGTGTCTGCCTGTCTGTCCGCAGAAAAAACGTTTGCGTTTCTGAACCGATTTTGACGAAACTTCGTACGGTGGATGGGGGTGATGAGTAATGAACGAAAATATATGTATGACCAGCACCCCCCACACCAACACCAATTACTGGGCCCGAGGGCCCCAGCACCGCGATAAAACTATAGAAAAGAACGCAGCAATGAAAATCTTGAGCTTCACATTGTGTCAATATTTGAAGCTTAAGATTTCATGACTATAGTTTTATTGACCAAATAATTGAACCCCCAGTAATTAGGGGCCTGCGACCCCAATTACTGTCGTTTCAATTATTTGGTCAATAAAACTATAGAAAAGAACGCAGTCATGAAAATCTTGAGCTTCACATCCGAGTTCATCGTATCAAGATTTGTGAAGTTTTAGATTTTCATGGCTGCGTTCTTTTCTGTAGTTTTATTGACCGAATAATTGGTTCGCCAGTAATTGGAGGGCCACAGGCACCCAAATTACTGAGGCCCAAGGTGAGAGGAATGGGAACGATATCCAGATAAAGGGCTACTGATGTTCAAAATAAAATACGCCGTAGGCCGAAAATTCGGTTTGGGTCGAAGGTCCAAGCACCGCAGATCTAGCAAGATCGGCGGGTAGCGCAATTCTTTTGCTAGTCTAATATACTATTTCAGAAATGAATCCTTATATATATATATATATATATATATATATATATACAGTATATATATATATATATTTAACAGTTTTTTTGCGCACACCTACAGGTCGCTACAATATATATATATATATATATATATATATACATACATACATATATATATATGTAACAGTTTTTTGCGCACACCTACAGGTCGCTACAATTGGTGTAGAACAATGCGGTTTTCACCATTCGATGCGTCTTTTTATTGTGCAGTGCCCATGCTAAAAAAAAATTCCCTAATATAATTCCTTCCACCATTTTAGGGGTACACTTCTTCCCATGCCTGTACACGCACTTTTTTTAATTTTTCATTTATAATCCTAAATTTGGCACAAAATAAGTCAATATTTACTAAACATTTAATATCATTCGATTCACAAAAGATTTATTTATCGATTCAATTTAAAAAAGTATATATTTTTAAAATTCATAACGAACTTTTTGCAAAAAAACTAAAAACAAACATGGATTTTTAAAATTCAATGATTTGTATACAAAATATTTGATATTTTTAAAATTCAATGATTTTTATACAAAATATTTTGATATTTGTTATAATTTTAA
Organism: Bathynomus jamesi; assembly: GCA_023014485.1. Taxonomy (NCBI): domain Eukaryota; kingdom Metazoa; phylum Arthropoda; class Malacostraca; order Isopoda; family Cirolanidae; genus Bathynomus; species Bathynomus jamesi. The sequence goes on along the minus strand of JAJOZX010003557.1, from coordinate 301,235 downwards.
CATTTTTCGATTCACAAAATATTTCTTTATCGATTCAATAGAAAAAATTACATATTTAAAACGGGCAATTTAAATAAACACGAGTTTAAAGTTAAACGAGCCACACTCGAAATTATTTACCGTGACTTTTGTGCGTTTTATTACTGTGGCTTTTGTACAAATAATTTTACGTATACACAAACAATTTGATAGGATATTGATTTATCATTCTATTTTTTAGTTGTCATAGAAATACGTTAATAAAGTTATCTGATTAGATGTGCTTTTATAGTTGAAGATCATTTTTAGAAAATTATTTATTTACCCCACTTTAAAATATTATAAAATTTCTATTAGGTATCCTAATATCATTATACCCGTCGCTGTAAGTAAGAAAATAGCAAATAAATAATTAATTTTAAAACCTTAAATGACGTCATCAAGATCATTACGAAACATATGATAAAATTATTGAATACCCTGTTAGGTTCATTGAATGCCAGGTTAGGTCATCTGTACGCCCTTGACGATTGGTTAGGTAAAGTCGTGATATTTTCGTTGGCTTTAACGAAAATATCATGACTTAACCTAACCAATCGTCAAGGGTGTACAATTAACCTAACCGGGCATTCAATTAACGTAACCGGGCATTCAATTAATCTAATCGGGCATTCAGTTGACCTAACCGGCCATTTAATTAAACTAATCTGGCAGCATTACTATTATCATTTAGCAAAATGTGTCTGCCTGTCTGTCCGCAGAAAAAACGTTTACGTTTTTCAACCGATTTTGATGAAACTTCGTATGGTGGATGGGGGTGATGAGTAATGAACGAAAATATATGTATGACCAGCACCCCCCACCACCAACACCAATTACTGGGCCCGAGGGCCCCCAGCACCGCGATAAAACTATAGAAAAGAACGCAGCAATGAAAATCTTGAGCTTCACATTGTGTCAATATTTGTGAAGCTTAAGATTTCATGACTATAGTTTTATTGACCAAATAATTGAACCCCCAGTAATTAGGGGCCTGCGACCCCCAATTACTGTCGGTTCAATTATTTGGTCAATAAAACTATAGAAAAGAACGCAGTCATGAAAATCTTGAGCTTCACATCCGAGTTCATCGTATCAAGATTTGTGAAGTTTTAGATTTTCATGGCTGCGTTCTTTTCTGTAGTTTTATTGACCGAATAATTGGTTCGCCAGTAATTGGAGGGCCACAGGCACCCAAATTACTGAGGCCCAAGGTGAGAGGAATGGGAACGATATCCAGATAAAGGGCTACTGATGTTCAAAATAAAATACGCCGTAGGCCCACAATTCGGTTTGGGTCGAAGGTCCAAGCACCGCAGATCTAGCAAGATCGGCGGGTAGCGCCAATCTTTTGCTAGTCTAATATACTATTTCAGAAATGAATCCTTATATATATATATATATATATATATATATATATATATATATATATATATATATATATATATATATATATGTAACAGTTTTTTTGCGCATACTTACAGGTCGCTACAATTGGTGTAGAACAATGCGGTTTTCACCATTCGATGCGTCTTTTTATTGTGCAGTGCCCATGCTAAAAAATATTCAGTAACATAATTCCTTCCCCCCTTTTAGGGGTGTAGTTCTTCCCATGCTTGTACACGCATTTTTTTAATTTTTCATTTTTAATCATAAATTTGGCACAAAATAAGTTAATATTTACTAAACATTTAATATCATTCGATTCACAAAAGATTTATTTATCGATTCAATTTAAAAAGTATATATTTTTAAAATTAAATTCATAAAGAACTTTTTGTAAAAAATTAAAACAAACATGCATTTTTAAAATTCAATGATTTTTATACAAAATATTTTGATATTTTTAAAATTCAATGCTTTTTATGCAAACTATTTTGATATTTGTTATAATTTTAACATTTTTCGATTCACAAAATATTTCTTTATCGATTCAATAGAAAAAATTACATATTTAAAACGGGCAATTAAAATAAACACGAGTTTAAAGTTAAACGAGCCACACTCGAAATTATTTACCGTAACTTTTGTTCGTTTTATTACTGTGGCTTTTGTACAAATAATTTTACGTATACACAAACAATTTGATAGGATATTGATTTATCATTCTATTTTTTAGTTGTCATAAAAATACGTTAATAAAGTTATCCGATTAGATGCGCTTTTATAGTTGAAGATCTATTTTAGAAAATTATTTATTTTCCCCACATTAAAATATTACAAAATTTCTATTAGGTATCCTAATATGATTATGCCTGTCGCTGTAAGTAAGAAAATAGCATTTAAATAATTAATTTTAAAACCTTAAATGACGTCATCAAGATCATTACGAAACCTATGGTAAAGTTATTGAATACCCGGTTAGGTTCATTGAATGCCAGATTAGGTCATCTGTACGCCCTTGACGATTGGTTAGGTTAAGTCGTGATATTTTCGTTGGCTTTAACGAAATTATCATGACTTAACTTAACCAATCGTCAAGGGTGTACAATTATCCTAACCGGGCATTCAATTAACGTACCCGGGCATTCAATTAATCTAATCGGGCATTCAGTTGACCTAACCGGCCATTTAATTAACCTAACGGGGCATTCAGTTGAACTAACTGGGCATTCAATTAACCTAACCTGGCATTCAGTTTACCTAACTGGGCATATATATATACTGTGTGATCCAGATAAATGGGACCCATAAAAAAAAGCCAAATATTCTTAATATTTAATTCCTTTCATAAAAACTATATATCATTCGAAAGAGTAGAGTTACATTTATTATGAAATATTTATTTTTTAAAAATGACTCCTTTCAAATGTGCTCCATTAGTTGCCAACCATTCCAGTGTTCTCGCTTGTAAGTTCTGCATCACTTTTGCAAGAGTGTGCGGTGGTATGGCCTGTATCTCATTTGTGATGGCAGCCTTCAATTCTTGCAAGGTCGTTGGGTTATTTCTGTAGACCCTACTCTTTAAATATCCCCAGAGATAATAATCTAAGGGAGAAAAATCCGGAGACCTTGCGGGCCATTCAACGTCTCCAAATCTTGAGATTAACTCGCCTGGAAACGTTTGACGCAAAACTGCCATGCAGTTCCTCGTGGTATGGCAGGTAGCTCCGTCTTGTTGGAACCAGTGGTTTTCTAGACAAAGATCTCTTAATTTAGGAATAAGGAAATCGGTCAACATTTTTTCGTAGCGATCACCATTTACAGTGACCGTGTTTCCGGTAGAATCCTCGAAAAAGTACGGCCCTATGATCTGAGATGCAGTAAGACCACACCAAACAGTTACACGCTGACTATGCAATGGGACTTCAGTAATATTCAATGGATTTTCTGTTGCCCAGAAACGACAATTTTGTTTGTTTACAGTTCCATTCAAGTGAAAATGGGCTTCGTCTGACATAATCAAAGTTGCTAGAAAATTGGTGGTATCATTTACCTTCTGTTGGATCCATTGACAGAATTGTCGTCTTCGTGCGAAATCTCCATCGTTTAGTTGTTGCACTGTTTGAATTTTATATGGAAAGAGCATTAAATTTTGTTTGAATATACGGTGTGTTGTTCCATATCCAACTCCTAACAGCTGAGAAGCACGTCTGATGCTTATGTTAGGATTATCCTGTACAATTTCATGAGTTCTGTTAATGATCTCGTCTATCCTTGCTGTGCGCACTCTTCCAGTTCGTTTTCTTTTTCCAATGCTGCCAGTTAGGGAAAAATTTCTGACACACCGACGGATTACTTTCTTAGAAGGTGATTCTGACATCTGAAAATTTGTCTTGAAAGATCTTTGAGCTGAAACTACACTTCTTCCATGCTCATAATATTGCTCAGTTATGAAACGCAGCTGTTCCACAGTCCATGCAGTCATCTTGAAGGGTTAGTTTTAACTAACACATTTATTTTGTTTTGTATCTTATCTTGTCTTGTATTGTCAAAACCTATACAATCCTGTACAAACTTGTAACTGTCCTCTTTCGAATGATGCGTATGATTTTATAAAAGGACTTATACTTTAAGAGTTACAGGGGTTTCTTTTGGGTTCCATTTCTCTGGATCACCCTTTATATATATATATATATATTATATATATATTATATAATATATATATATATAGCGTTCAACATCCACCCCGGCAACGCAGGGTCGCTCCGCCATTATTGAATACCCGGTTAGGTTCAGTGAATGCCAGGTTAGGTCATCTGTACGCCCATGACGATTGGTTAGTTTACGTCGTGATATTTTCGTTGGCTTTAACGAAAATATCATGACTTAACCTAACCAATCGTCAAGGGTGTACAATTAACCTAAACGGGCATTCAATTAACGTAACCTGGCATTCAATTAATCTAATCGGGCATTCAGTTGACCAAACCGGCCATTTAATTAACCTAACCGGGCATTCAGTTGACCTAACTGGGCATTCAATTAAACTAACCGGGAATTAAGTTTACCTAACAGAGCATATATATATATATACGCATCGTTCAACATCCACCCTGCAACGCTGGATCTCTCCGCCATTACTGAGTACCCGGTTAGGTTCAGTGAATGCCAGGTTAGGTATCTGTACGCCCTTGACGATTGGTTAGGTTAAGTCGTGATATTTTCGTTCGCTTTAACGAAAATATCATGACTTAACCTAACCAATCGTCAAGGGTGTACAATTAACCTAACCGGGCATTCAATAACGTAACCGGGCATTCAATTAATCTAATCGGGCATTCAGTTGACCAAACCGGCCATTTAATTAACCTAACCGGGCATTCAGTTGACCTAACTGGGCATTCAATTAAACTAACCGGGCATCCAGTTTACCTAACCGGGCATATATATATATATGTATCGTTCAACATCAACCCTGCAACGCGGGATCGCTCCGCCATTATTGAATACCTGGTTAGGATCAGTGATTGCCAGTTTAGGTCATCTATACGCCCTTGACGATTGGTTAGGTTAAGTCGTGTTATTTTCGTTCGCTTTAACGAAAATATCATGACTAAACCTAACCGATCGTCAAGGGTGTACAATTAACCTAACCGGTCATTCAATTAACGAAACCGGGCATTCAATTAATCTAATCGGGCATTCAGTTGACCTAACCGGATATTTAATTAAACTAATCGGGCATCATTACTATTATAATTTAGCAAAAATGTGTCTGCCTGTCTGTCCGCAGAAAAAACTTTTACGTTTCTGAACCGATTTCGACCAAACTTCGTATGGTGGATGGTGGTGATGAATAATGAACGAAAATATATGTGTGACCAGCACCCCCCACAACCATCACCAATTACTGGGCCCGATGGGCCCCAGCACCGCGATAAAACTATAGAAAAGAACGCAGCAATGAAAATCTTGTGCTTCACATTGTGTCAATATTTGTGAAGCTTAAGATTTCATGACTATAGTTTTATTGACCAAATAATTGAACCCCCAGTAATTAGGGGCCTGCGACCCCCAATTACTGTCGGTTCAATTATTTTGTCAATAAAACTATAGAAAAGAACGCAGTCATGAAAATCTTGAGCTTCACATCCGAGTTCATCGTATCAAGATTTGTGAAGTTTTAGATTTTCATGGCTGCGTTCTTTTCTGTAGTTTTATTGACCGAATAATTGGTTCGCCAGTAATTGGAGGGCCACAGGCACCCAAATTACTGAGGCCCAAGGTGAGAGGAATGGGAACGATATCCAGATAAAGGGCTACTGATGTTCAAAATAAAATACGCCGTAGGCCGAAAATTCGGTTTGGGTCGAAGGTCCAAGCACCGCAGATCTAGCAAGATCGGCGGGTAGCGCAATTCTTTTGCTAGTCTAATATACTATTTCAGAAATGAATCCTTATATATATATATATATATATATATATATATATATATACACAGTATATATATATATATTTAACAGTTTTTTTGCGCACACCTACAGGTCGCTACAATATATATATATATATATATATATATATATACATAATACATATATATATATGTAACAGTTTTTTGCGCACACCTACAGGTCGCTACAATTGGTGTAGAACAATGCGGTTTTCACCATTCGATGCGTCTTTTTATTGTGCAGTGCCCATGCTAAAAAAAAATTCCCTAATATAATTCCTTCCACCATTTTAGGGGTACAGTTCTTCCCATGCCTGTACACGCACTTTTTTAATTTTTCATTTATAATCCTAAATTTGGCACAAAATAAGTCAATATTTACTAAACATTTAATATCATTCGATTCACAAAAGATTTATTTATCGATTCAATTTAAAAAAAGTATATATTTTTAAAATTCATAACGAACTTTTTGCAAAAAACTAAAAACAAACATGGATTTTTAAAATTCAATGATTTGTATACAAAATAATTTGATATTTTTAAAATTCAATGATTTTTATACAAAATATTTTGATATTTGTTATAATTTTAACATTTTTCGATTCACAAAATATTTCTTTATCGATTCAATAGAAAAAATTACATATTTAAAACGGCAATTTAAATAAACACGAGTTTAAAGGTAAACGAGCCACACTCGAAATTATTTACCGTGACTTTTGTGCGTTTTATTACTGTGGCTTTTGTACAAATAATTTTACGTATACACAAACAATTTGATAGGATATTGATTTATCATTCTATTTTTAGTTGTCATAGAAATACGTTAATAAGTTATCTGATAGATGTGCTTTTATAGTTGAAGATCATTTTTAGAAAATTATTTATTTACCCCACTTTAAAATATTATAAAATTTCTATTAGGTATCCTAATATCATTATACCCGTCGCTGTAAGTAAGAAAATAGCAAATAAATAATTAATTTTAAAACCTTAAATGACGTCATCAAGATCATTACGAAACATATGATAAAATTATTGAATACCCTGTTAGGTTCATTGAATGCCAGGTTAGGTCATCTGTACGCCCTTGACGATTGGTTAGGTAAAGCCGTGATATTTCGTTGGCTTTAACGAAAATATCATGACTAACCTAACCAATCGTCAAGGGTGTAAAATTAACCTAACCGGACATTCAATTAACGTACCGGGCATTCAATTAATCTAATCGGGCATTCAGTTGACCTAACCGGCTATTTAATTAAACTAATCTGGCAGCATTACTATTATCATTTAGCAAAATGTGTCTGCCTGTCTGTCCGCAGAAAAAACGTTTGCGTTTCTGAACCGATTTTGACGAAACTTCGTACGGTGGATGGGGGTGATGAGTAATGAACGAAAATATATGTATGACCAGCACCCCCCACCACCAACACCAATTACTGGGCCCGAGGGCCCCCAGCACCGCGATAAAACTATAGAAAAGAACGCAGCAATGAAAATCTTGAGCTTCACATTGTGTCAATATTTGTGAAGCTTAAGATTTCATGACTATAGTTTTATTGACCAAATAATTGAACCCCCAGTAATTAGGGGCCTGCGACCCCAATTACTGTCGTTTCAATTATTTGGTCAATAAAACTATAGAAAAGAACGCAGTCATGAAAATCTTGAGCTTCACATCCGAGTTCATCGTATCAAGATTTGTGAAGTTTTAGATTTTCATGGCTGCGTTCTTTTCTGTAGTTTTATTGACCGAATAATTGGTTCGCCAGTAATTGGAGGGCCACAGGCACCCAAATTACTGAGGCCCAAGGTGAGAGGAATGGGAACGATATCCAGATAAAGGGCTACTGATGTTCAAAATAAAATACGCCGTAGGCCGAAAATTCGGTTTGGGTCGAAGGTCCAAGCACCGCAGATCTAGCAAGATCGGCGGGTAGCGCAATTCTTTTGCTAGTCTAATATACTATTTCAGAAATGAATCCTTATATATATATATATATATATATATATATATATAGTATATATATATATATTTAACAGTTTTTTTGCGCACACCTACAGGTCGCTACAATATAGATATATATATATATATATATATACATACATACATATTATATATGTAACAGTTTTTTGCGCACACCTACAGGTCGCTACAATTGGTGTAGAACAATGCGGTTTTCACCATTCGATGCGTCTTTTATTGTGCAGTGCCCATGCTAAAAAAAAATTCCCTAATATAATTCCTTCCACCATTTTAGGGGTACACTTCTTCCCATGCCTGTACACGCACTTTTTTTAATTTTTCATTTATAATCCTAAATTTGGCACAAAATAAGTCAATATTTACTAAACATTTAATATCATTCGATTCACAAAAGATTTATTTATCGATTCAATTTAAAAAAGTATATATTTTTAAAATTCATAACGAACTTTTTGCAAAAAACTAAAAACAAACATGGATTTTTAAAATTCAATGATTTTTATACAAAATATTTGATATTTTTAAAATTCAATGATTTTATACAAAATATTTTGATATTTGTTATAATTTTAACATTTTTCGATTCACAAAATATTTCTTTATCGATTCAATAGAAAAAATTACATATTTAAAACGGGCAATTTAAATAAACACGAGTTTAAAGTTAAACGAGCCACACTCGAAATTATTTACCGTGACTTTTGTGCGTTTTATTACTGTGGCTTTTGTACAAATAATTTTACGTATACACAAACAATTTGATAGGATATTGATTTATCATTCTATTTTTTAGTTGTCATAGAAATACGTTAAAAGTTATCTGATTAGATGTGCTTTTATAGTTGAAGATCATTTTTAGAAAATTATTTATTTACCCACTTTAAAATATTATAAAATTTCTATTAGGTATCGTAATATCATTATACCTCGCTGTAAGTAAGAAAATAGCATAAATAATTAATTTTAAAACCTTAAATGACGTCATCAAGATCATTACGAAACATATGATAAAATTATTGAATACCCTGTTAGGTTCATTGAATGCCAGGTTAGGTCATCTGTACGCCCTTGACGATTGGTTAGTAAAGTCGTGATATTTTCGTTGGCTTTAACGAAAATATCATGACTTAACCTAACCAATCGTCAAGGGTGTACAATTAACGTAACCGGGCATTCAATTAACGTAACCGGGCATTCAATTAATCTAATCGGCATTCAGTTGACCTAACCGGCCATTTAATTAAACTAATCTGGCAGCATTACTATTATCATTTAGCAAAATGTGTCTGCCTGTCTGTCCGCAGAAAAACTTTACGTTTTCAACCGATTTGACGAAACTTCGTATGGTGGATGGGGGTGATGAGTAATGAACGAAAATATATGTATGACCAGCACCCCCCACCACCAACCCAATTACTGGGCCCGAGGGCCCCCAGCACCGCGATAAAATATAGAAAAGAACGCAGCAATGAAAATCTTGAGCTTCACATTGTGTCAATATTTGTGAAGCTTAAGATTTCATGACTATAGTTTTATTGACCAAATAATTGAACCCCCAGTAATTAGGGGCCTGCGACCCCCAATTACTGTCGGTTCAATTATTTGGTCAATAAAACTATAGAAAAGAACGCAGTCATGAAAATCTTGAGCTTCACATCCGAGTTCATCGTATCAAGATTTGTGAAGTTTTAGATTTTCATGGCTGCGTTCTTTTCTGTAGTTTTATTGACCGAATAATTGGTTCGCCAGTAATTGGAGGGCCACAGGCACCCAAATTACTGAGGCCCAAGGTGAGAGGAATGGGAACGATATCCAGATAAAGGGCTACTGATGTTCAAAATAAAATACGCCGTAGGCCCACAATTCGGTTTGGGTCGAAGGTCCAAGCACCGCAGATCTAGCAAGATCGGCGGGTAGCGCCAATCTTTTGCTAGTCTAATATACTATTTCAGAAATGAATCCTTATATATATATATATTAATTATAATATATATATATAATATATATATATATATATATATATATATATATAAATGTAACAGTTTTTTTGCGCATACTTACAGGTCGCTACAATTGGTGTAGAACAATGCGGTTTTCACCATTCGATGCGTCTTTTTATTGTGCAGTGCCCATGCTAAAAAATATTCAGTAACATAATTCCTTCCCCCCTTTTAGGGGTGTAGTTCTTCCCATGCTTGTACACGCATTTTTTTAATTTTTCATTTTTAATCATAAATTTGGCACAAAATAAGTTAATATTTACTAAACATTTAATATCATTCGATTCACAAAAGATTTATTTATCGATTCAATTTAAAAAGTATATATTTTTAAAATTAAATTCATAAAGAACTTTTTGTAAAAAATTAAAACAAACATGCATTTTTAAAATTCAATGATTTTTATACAAAATATTTTGATATTTTTAAAATTCAATGCTTTTTATGCAAATATTTTGATATTTGTTATAATTTTAACATTTTTCGATTCACAAAATATTTCTTTATCGATTCAATAGAAAAAATTACATATTTAAAACGGGCAATTAAAATAAACACGAGTTTAAAGTTAAACGAGCCACACTCGAAATTATTTACCGTAACTTTTGTTCGTTTTATTACTGTGGCTTTTGTACAAATAATTTTACGTATACACAAACAATTTGATAGGATATTGATTTATCATTCTATTTTTTAGTTGTCATAAAAATACGTTAATAAAGTTATCCGATTAGATGCGCTTTTATAGTTGAAGATCTATTTTAGAAAATTATTTATTTTCCCCACATTAAAATATTACAAAATTTCTATTAGGTATCCTAATATGATTATGCCTGTCGCTGTAAGTAAGAAAATAGCATTAAATAATTAATTTTAAAACCTTAAATGACGTCATCAAGATCATTACGAAACCTATGGTAAAGTTATTGAATACCCGGTTAGGTTCATTGAATGCCAGATTAGGTCATCTGTACGCCCTTGACGATTGGTTAGGTTAAGTCGTGATATTTTCGTTGGCTTTAACGAAATTATCATGACTTAACTTAACCAATCGTCAAGGGTGTACAATTATCCTAACCGGGCATTCAATTAACGTACCCGGGCATTCAATTAATCTAATCGGGCATTCAGTTGACCTAACCGGCCATTTAATTAACCTAACGGGGCATTCAGTTGAACTAACTGGGCATTCAATTAACCTAACCTGGCATTCAGTTTACCTAACTGGGCATATATATATACTGTGTGATCCAGATAAATGGGACCCATAAAAAAAAGCCAAATATTCTTAATATTTAATTCCTTTCATAAAAACTATATATCATTCGAAAGAGTAGAGTTACAGTTTATTATGAAATATTTATTTTTTAAAAATGACTCCTTTCAAATGTGCTCCATTAGTTGCCAACCATTCCAGTGTTCTCGCTTGTAAGTTCTGCATCACTTTTGCAAGAGTGTGCGGTGGTATGGCCTGTATCTCATTTGTGATGGCAGCCTTCAATTCTTGCAAGGTCGTTGGGTTATTTCTGTAGACCCTACTCTTTAAATATCCCCAGAGATAATAATCTAAGGGAGAAAAATCCGGAGACCTTGCGGGCCATTCAACGTCTCCAAATCTTGAGATTAACTCGCCTGGAAACGTTTGACGCAAAACTGCCATGCAGTTCCTCGTGGTATGGCAGGTAGCTCCGTCTTGTTGGAACCAGTGGTTTTCTAGACAAAGATCTCTTAATTTAGGAATAAGGAAATCGGTCAACATTTTTTCGTAGCGATCACCATTTACAGTGACCGTGTTTCCGGTAGAATCCTCGAAAAAGTACGGCCCTATGATCTGAGATGCAGTAAGACCACACCAAACAGTTACACGCTGACTATGCAATGGGACTTCAGTAATATTCAATGGATTTTCTGTTGCCCAGAAACGACAATTTTGTTTGTTTACAGTTCCATTCAAGTGAAAATGGGCTTCGTCTGACATAATCAAAGTTGCTAGAAAATTGGTGGTATCATTTACCTTCTGTTGGATCCATTGACAGAATTGTCGTCTTCGTGCGAAATCTCCATCGTTTAGTTGTTGCACTGTTTGAATTTTATATGGAAAGAGCATTAAATTTTGTTTGAATATACGGTGTGTTGTTCCATATCCAACTCCTAACAGCTGAGAAGCACGTCTGATGCTTATGTTAGGATTATCCTGTACAATTTCATGAGTTCTGTTAATGATCTCGTCTATCCTTGCTGTGCGCACTCTTCCAGTTCGTTTTCTTTTTCCAATGCTGCCAGTTAGGGAAAAATTTCTGACACACCGACGGATTACTTTCTTAGAAGGTGATTCTGACATCTGAAAATTTGTCTTGAAAGATCTTTGAGCTGAAACTACACTTCTTCCATGCTCATAATATTGCTCAGTTATGAAACGCAGCTGTTCCACAGTCCATGCAGTCATCTTGAAGGGTTAGTTTTACTAACACATTTATTTTGTTTTGTATCTTATCTTGTCTTGTATTGTCAAAACCTATACAATCCTGTACAAACTTGTAACTGTCCTCTTTCGAATGATGCGTATGATTTTATAAAAGGACTTATACTTTAAGAGTTACAGGGGTTTCTTTTGGGTTCCATTTCTCTGGATCACCCTTTATATATATATATATATATATTATATATATATATATATATATATATATATATAGCGTTCAACATCCACCCCGGCAACGCAGGGTCGCTCCGCCATTATTGAATACCCGGTTAGGTTCAGTGAATGCCAGGTTAGGTCATCTGTACGCCCATGACGATTGGTTAGTTTACGTCGTGATATTTTCGTTGGCTTTAACGAAAATATCATGACTTAACCTAACCAATCGTCAAGGGTGTACAATTAACCTAAACGGGCATTCAATTAACGTAACCTGGCATTCAATTAATCTAATCGGGCATTCAGTTGACCAAACCGGCCATTTAATTAACCTAACCGGGCATTCAGTTGACCTAACTGGGCATTCAATTAAACTAACCGGGAATTAAGTTTACCTAACAGAGCATATATATATATATACGCATCGTTCAACATCCACCCTGCAACGCTGGATCTCTCCGCCATTACTGAGTACCCGGTTAGGTTCAGTGAATGCCAGGTTAGGTCATCTGTACGCCCTTGACGATTGGTTAGGTTAAGTCGTGATATTTTCGTTCGCTTTAACGAAATATCATGACTTAACCTAACCAATCGTCAAGGGTGTACAATTAACCTAACCGGGCATTCAATAACGTAACCGGGCATTCAATTAATCTAATCGGGCATTCAGTTGACCAAACCGGCCATTTAATTAACCTAACCGGGCATTCAGTTGACCTAACTGGGCATTCAATTAAACTAACCGGGCATCCAGTTTACCTAACCGGGCATATATATATATATGTATCGTTCAACATCAACCCTGCAACGCGGGATCGCTCCGCCATTATTGAATACCTGGTTAGGATCAGTGATTGCCAGTTTAGGTCATCTATACGCCCTTGACGATTGGTTAGGTTAAGTCGTGTTATTTTCGTTCGCTTTAACGAAAATATCATGACTAAACCTAACCGATCGTCAAGGGTGTACAATTAACCTAACCGGTCATTCAATTAACGAAACCGGGCATTCAATTAATCTAATCGGGCATTCAGTTGACCTAACCGGATATTTAATTAAACTAATCGGGCATCATTACTATTATAATTTAGCAAAAATGTGTCTGCCTGTCTGTCCGCAGAAAAAACTTTTACGTTTCTGAACCGATTTCGACCAAACTTCGTATGGTGGATGGTGGTGATGAATAATGAACGAAAATATATGTGTGACCAGCACCCCCCACAACCATCACCAATTACTGGGCCCGATGGGCCCCAGCACCGCGATAAAACTATAGAAAAGAACGCAGCAATGAAAATCTTGAGCTTCACATTGTGTCAATATTTGTGAAGCTTAAGATTTCATGACTATAGTTTTATTGACCAAATAATTGAACCCCCAGTAATTAGGGGCCTGCGACCCCCAATTACTGTCGGTTCAATTATTTGGTCAATAAAACTATAGAAAAGAACGCAGTCATGAAAATCTTGAGCTTCACATCCGAGTTCATCGTATCAAGATTTGTGAAGTTTTAGATTTTCATGGCTGCGTTCTTTTCTGTAGTTTTATTGACCGAATAATTGGTTCGCCAGTAATTGGAGGGCCACAGGCACCCAAATTACTGAGGCCCAAGGTGAGAGGAATGGGAACGATATCCAGATAAAGGGCTACTGATGTTCAAAATAAAATACGCCGTAGGCCGAAAATTCGGTTTGGGTCGAAGGTCCAAGCACCGCAGATCTAGCAAGATCGGCGGGTAGCGCAATTCTTTTGCTAGTCTAATATACTATTTCAGAAATGAATCCTTATATATATATATATATATATATCTATATATATATACACAGTATATATATATATATTTAACAGTTTTTTTGCGCACACCTACAGGTCGCTACAATATATATATATATATATATATATATATACATACATATACATATATATATGTAACAGTTTTTGCGCACACCTACAGGTCGCTACAATTGGTGTAGAACAATGCGGTTTTCACCATTCGATGCGTCTTTTTATTGTGCAGTGCCCATGCTAAAAAAAAATTCCCTAATATAATTCCTTCCACCATTTTAGGGGTACAGTTCTTCCCATGCCTGTACACGCACTTTTTTTAATTTTTCATTTATAATCCTAAATTTGGCACAAAATAAGTCAATATTTACTAAACATTTAATATCATTCGATTCACAAAAGATTTATTTATCGATTCAATTTAAAAAAAGTATATATTTTTAAAATTCATAACGAACTTTTTGCAAAAAACTAAAAACAAACATGGATTTTTAAAATTCAATGATTTGTATACAAAATAATTTGATATTTTTAAAATTCAATGATTTTTATACAAAATATTTTGATATTTGTTATAATTTTAACATTTTTCGATTCACAAAATATTTCTTTATCGATTCAATAGAAAAAATTACATATTTAAAACGGGCAATTTAAATAAACACGAGTTTAAAGTAAACGAGCCACACTCGAAATTATTTACCGTGACTTTTGTGCGTTTTATTACTGTGGCTTTTGTACAAATAATTTTACGTATACACAAACAATTTGATAGGATATTGATTTATCATTCTATTTTTTAGTTGTCATAGAAATACGTTAATAAAGTTATCTGATTAGATGTGCTTTTATAGTTGAAGATCATTTTTAGAAAATTATTTATTTACCCCACTTTAAAATATTATAAAATTTCTATTAGGTATCCTAATATCATTATACCCGTCGCTGTAAGTAAGAAAATAGCAAATAAATAATTAATTTTAAAACCTTAAATGACGTCATCAAGATCATTACGAAACATATGATAAAATTATTGAATACCCTGTTAGGTTCATTGAATGCCAGGTTAGGTCATCTGTACGCCCTTGACGATTGGTTAGGTAAAGTCGTGATATTTTCGTTGGCTTTAACGAAAATATCATGACTTAACCTAACCAATCGTCAAGGGTGTACAATTAACCTAACCGGGCATTCAATTAACGTACCCGGGCATTCAATTAATCTAATCGGGCATTCAGTTGACCTAACCGGCTATTTAATTAAACTAATCTGGCAGCATTACTATTATCATTTAGCAAAATGTGTCTGCCTGTCTGTCCGCAGAAAAAACGTTTGCGTTTCTGAACCGATTTTGACGAAACTTCGTATGGTGGATGGGGGTGATGAGTAATGAACGAAAATATATGTATGACCAGCACCCCCCCACCAACACCAATTACTGGGCCCGAGGGCCCCCAGCACCGCGATAAAACTATAGAAAAGAACGCAGCAATGAAAATCTTGAGCTTCACATTGTGTCAATATTTGTGAAGCTTAAGATTTCATGACTATAGTTTTATTGACCAAATAATTGAACCCCCAGTAATTAGGGGCCTGCGACCCCCAATTACTGTCGGTTCAATTATTTGGTCAATAAAACTATAGAAAAGAACGCAGTCATGAAAATCTTGAGCTTCACATCCGAGTTCATCGTATCAAGATTTGTGAAGTTTTAGATTTTCATGGCTGCGTTCTTTTCTGTAGTTTTATTGACCGAATAATTGGTTCGCCAGTAATTGGAGGGCCACAGGCACCCAAATTACTGAGGCCCAAGGTGAGAGGAATGGGAACGATATCCAGATAAAGGGCTACTGATGTTCAAAATAAAATACGCCGTAGGCCCACAATTCGGTTTGGGTCGAAGGTCCAAGCACCGCAGATCTAGCAAGATCGGCGGGTAGCGCCAATCTTTTGCTAGTCTAATATACTATTTCAGAAATGAATCCTTATATATATATATAATATATATATATATATATATATATATATATGTAACAGTCTTTTTGCGCACACCTACAGGTCGCTACAATTGGTGTAGAACAATGCGGTTTTGACCATTCGATGCGTCTTTTTATTGTGCAGTGCCCATGCTAAAAAAAAATTCCCTAATATAAATCCTTCCCCCATTTTAGGGGTACAGTTCTTCCCATGCTTGAACACGCATTTTTTTAATTTTTCATTTATAATCCTAAATTTGGCACAAAATAAGTCAATATTTACTAAACATTTAATATCATTCGATTCACAAAAGATGTATTTATCGATTCAATTTAAAAAAAGTATATATTTTTAAAATTCATAAAGAACTTTTTGCAAAAAACTAAAAACAAACATGCATTTTTAAAATTCAATGATTTTTATACAAAATATTTTGATATTTTTAAAATTCAATGATTTTTATACAAAATATTTTGATATTTGTTATAATTTTAACATTTTTCGATTCACAAAATATTTCTTTATCGATTCAATAGAAAAAATTACATATTTAAAACGGGCAATTTAAATAAACACGAGTTTAAAGTTAAACGAGCCACACTCGAAATTATTTACCGTGACTTTTGTGCGTTTTATTACTGTGGCTTTTGTACAAATAATTTTACGTATACAGAAACAATTTGATAGGATATTGATTTATCATTCTATTTTTTAGTGGTCATAGAAATACGTTCATAAAGTTATCTGATTAGATGCGCTTTTATAGTTGAAGATCATTTTTAGAAAATTATTTATTTTCCCACTTTAAAATATTACAAAATTTCTATTAGGTATCGTAATATCATTATGCCTGTCGCTGTAAGTAAGAAAATAGCATTTAAATAATTAATTTTAAAACCTTAAATGACGTCATCAAGATCATTACGAAACCTATGGTAAAATTATTGAATACCCGGTTAGGTTCATTGAATGCCAGGTTAGGTCATCTGTACGCCCTTGACGATTGGTTAGTTTAAGTCGTGATATTTTCTTGGGCTTTAACGAAAATATCATGACAACCTAACCAATCGTGAAGGGTGTACAATTAACGTAACCGGGCATTCAATTAACGTAACCGGGCATTCAATTAATCTAATCGGCCATTCAGTTGACCAAACCGGCCATTTAATTAAACTAATCTGGCATCATTACTATTATAATTTAGTGAAAATGTGTCTGCCTGTCTGTCCGCAGAAAAAGCTTTTACTTTTCTGAACCGATTTCGACCAAACTTCGTATGGTGGATGGGGGTGATGAGTGATGAACGAAAATATATGTGTGACCAGCAACCCCCACCACCACCACCACCAATTACTGGGCCCGAGGGCCCCCAGCACCGCGATAAAATTATAGAAAAGAACGCAGCAATGAAAATCTTGAGCTTCACATTGTGTGAATATTTGTGAAGCTTAAGATTTTCATGACTATAGTTTTATTGACCAAATAATTGAACCTCCAGTAATTAGGGGCCTGCGACCCCCAATTACTGTTGGTTCAATTATTTGGTCAATAAAACTATAGAAAAGAACGCAGTCATAAAAATCTTCAGCTTCACATCCGAGTTCATCGTATCAAGATTTGTGAAGTTTTAGATTTTCATGGCTGCGTTCTTTTCTGTAGTTTTATTGACCGAATAATTGGTTCGCCATTAATTGGAGGGCCACAGGCACCCCAATTACTGAGGCCCAAGGTGAGAGGAATGTGAACGATATCCAGATAAAGGGCTATTGATGTTCAAAATAAAATACGCCTTAGGCCCACAATTCGGTTTGGGTCGAAGGTCCAAGCAGCGCAGATGTAGCAAAATCTCGGCGTAGCGCCGATCTTTTGCTAGTCTAATATACTATTTCAGAAATGAATCCTTATATAGAGATAGTTATATATATATATATATATATATATATATGTAACAGTTTTTTACGCATACCTACAGGTCGCTACAATTGGTGTAGAACAATGCGGTTTTCACCATTCGATGCGTCTTTTTATTGTGCAGTGCCCATGCTAAAAGAAATTCAGTAACATAATTCCTTCCCCCCTTTTCGGGGTATAGTTCTTACCATGCTTGTACACGCATTTTTTAATTTTTCATTTTTAATCATAAATTTGGCACAAAATAAGTTAATATTTACTAAACATTTAATATCATTCGATTCACAAAAGATTTATTTATCGATTCAATTTAAAAAGTATATATTTTTAAAATTAAATTCATAAAGAACTTTTTGTAAAAAATTAAAACAAACATGCATTTTTAAAATTCAATGATTTTATACAAAATATTTTGATATTTTTAAAATTCAATGATTTTTATGCAAAATATTTTGATATTTGTTATAATTTTAACATTTTTCGATTCGCAAAATATTTCTTTATCGATTCAATAGAAAAAATTACATATTTAAAACGGGCAATTAAAATAAACACGAGTTTAAAGTTAAACGAGCCACACTCGAAATTACAGTACTGGCCAAATTATTAGGAATTTTTTTAAAATTTCATTTTTTGGTATAAAATGTTAAATTAAACCAATTTTAAACGTTGAAAAGTTATTTATTTCTACACAAGAATACATGGTCATTATTTAGCAATAGTTTAGTACTTAGTTTGACCCACCTTAGCTGCCAATGGCTGCGACACGCTTCGGCATGCCATGAATCAATTTTTTGCATAATTCTTTAGTCGAACGAAGCGTGTTTGTTCGTCAGTTGTCGTTTGGTTGTCGTGCGATGCGGGTGTGTTTCTTTCTTTTACGTGTCATTGTAACTACCGTTTAATTTAAATAGTGTATTTACCCAATTTCGGCAATTATTTGTTACAGTTTTTAAGTGAATTTGAAAATGGGGCGAAAGAATGACTTGAGTCCACGGAAAATTGGGCAAATACAGGTTTTATTAACTTCTTCTACATTTAAACAAAAGGAAATCTCTGCCAAACTCCATGTTTCACCACAGTCAGTACTTCGTCTTAAGAAAAAAATGGTATTTGGAGAAAATGTAGACCCCAAAAGGGTTGGAAGATGCGGCAGAAAAAGGGTAACGACTCCAAGAACTGATAGACAGATTGCAATTTTGTCTCTTAGAAATAGAAGAGCTACTTGCAAAAACATTTCCAGTAGTCTAGCGGCTGATGGCATCAATATTAGTCGTAGAACAGTCAACAGGAGGCTTCTAACTGCCGGCTTCAAAGCCTACCGCCCAAGGAAGAAGCCCAGGCTCACTGAGGCTATGAAGAAGGCACGTTTTGCATGGGCAAAGGAACACATTAACTGGACTAGTGAGGATTGGGAACAGGTAAGAATAATATTTAACATTAAATAGAATGTTAATACAGTAAATACAGTATGCATAGAAGTGTATTTACAGTACGTGATAAAACTGCAGTAAAAATATCTGTAAAGCAGCAAGTCATACTGTACTTCGTTTTAGCTGTACTTCATACGCTATGCACTGACTCTTTCACAGGGCTTTCTTTGATTGCAGGTGGTGTTCTCCGATGAGTCAACGATTGCCGTGCTTGACGATCGTGTTCAAAGTGTAAGAAGGAGGCCTGGAGAAGAATTTTTGCCTGAGTGTCTGATGAAAACGGTGAAATTTCCACAAAAGATCATGGTTTGGGGAGCAATTTCTGTGCATGGAACTAGTCGTTTGAGCATTGTTGAGGGGAATATGAACCAAGTCAAGTATATAGAAGTACTAAGAAGACGTCTACTGCCTCAAATAAGGGAATGGTATGGTAATAGACGTTGGATTTTTCAACAAGACTCAGCTCCATGCCACACGGCAAAGTCGGTTAAAAAATGGTGTCATGAAAATAGTGTTCGGTTGCTCCCATGGGCTGGAAATTCTCCAGACATGAACCCAATCGAAAGTTTATGGTGTATATTAAAGGACGTAATCCATGAAACGCCGATAACAACAAAACACCAACTCATAGAGCGACTTATTCAAGTCTGGTTTCACTCTACACGTATTAAGGAATTATGCAAAAAATTGATTCATGGCATGCCGAAGCGTGTCGCAGCCCTTAAGGCAGCTAAGGGGGGTCAAACTAAGTACTAAACTATTGCTAAATAATGACCATGTATTCTTGTGTAGAAATAAATAACTTTTCAACGATTAAAATTGGTTTAATTTAACATTTTATACCAAAAAATGAAATTTTTAAAAAATTCCTAATAATTTGGCCAATACTGTATTTACCGTAACTTTTGTTCGTTTTATTACTGTGGCTTTTGTACAAATAATTTTACGTATACACAAACAATTTGATAGGATATTGATTTATCATTCTATTTTTTAGTTGTCATAAAAATACGTTAATAAAGTTATCTGATTAGATGCGCTTTTATAGTTGAAGATCTATTTTAGAAAATTATTTATTTTCTCCACATTAAAATATTACGAAATTTCTATTAGGTATCCTAATATGATTATGCCTGTCGCTGTAAGTAAGAAAATAGCAATTAAATAATTAATTTTAAAACCTTAAATGACGTCAAGATCATTACGAAACCTATGGTAAAATTATTGAATACCCGGTTAGGTTCATTGAATGCCAGGTTAGGTCATCTGTACGCCCTTGACGATTGGTTAGGTTAAGTCGTGATATTTTCGTTGGCTTTAACGAAATTATCATGACTTAACCTAACCAATCGTCAAGGGTGTACAATTAACCTAACCGGGCATTCAATTAATCTAATCGGGCATTCAGTTGACCTAACCGGCCATTTAATTAACCTAACGGGGCATTCAGTTGAACTAACTGGGCATTCAATTAACCTAACCTGGCATTCAGTTTACCTAACTGGGCATATATATATACTGGGTGATCCAGATAAATGGGACCCATAAAAAAAAGCCAAATATTCTTAATATTTAATTCCTTTCATAAAAACTATATATCATTCGAAAGAGTAGAGTTACAAGTTTATTATGAAATATTTATTTTTTAAAAATGACTCCTTTCAAATGTGCTCCATTAGTTGCCAACCATTCCAGTGTTCTCGCTTGTAAGTTCTGCATCACTTTTGCAAGAGTGTGCGGTGGTATGGCCTGTATCTCTTTTGTGATGGCAGCCTTCAATTCTTGCAAGGTCGTTGGGTTATTTCTGTAGACCCTACTCTTTAAATATCCCCAGAGATAATAATCTAAGGGAGAAAAATCCGGAGACCTTGCGGGCCATTCAACGTCTCCAAATCTTGAGATTAACTCGCCTGGAAACGTTTGACGCAAAACTGCCATGCAGTTCCTCGTAGTATAGCAGGTAGCTCCGTTTTGTTGGAACCAGTGGTTTTCTATACAAAGATCTCTTAATTTAGGAATAAGGAAATCGGTCAACATTTTTTCGTAGCGATCACCATTTACAGTGACCGTGTTTCCGGTAGAATCCTCGAAAAAGTACGGCCCTATGATCTGAGATGCAGTAAGACCACACCAAACAGTTACACGCTGACTATGCAATGGGACTTCAGTAATATTCAATGGATTTTCTGTTGCCCAGAAACGACAATTTTGTTTGTTTACAGTTCCATTCAAGTGAAAATGGGCTTCGTCTGACATAATCAAAGTTGCTAGAAAATTGGTGGTATCATTTACCTTCTGTTGGATCCATTGACAGAATTGTCGTCTTCGTGCGAAATCTCCATCGTTTAGTTGTTGCACTGTTTGAATTTTATATGGAAAGAGCATTAAATTTTGTTTGAATATACGGTGTGTTGTTCCATATCCAACTCCTAACAGCTGAGAAGCACGTCTGATGCTTATGTTAGGATTATCCTGTACAATTTCATGAGTTCTGTAAATGATCTCGTCTATCCTTGCTGTGCGCACTCTTCCAGTTCGTTTTCTTTTTCCAATGCTGCCAGTTAGGGAAAAATTTCTGACACACCGACGGATTACTTTCTTAGAAGGTGATTCTGACATCTGAAAATTTGTCTTGAAAGATCTTTGAGCTGAAACTACACTTCTTCCATGCTCATAATATTGCTCAGTTATGAAACGCAGCTGTTCCACAGTCCATGCAGTCATCTTGAAGGGTTAGTTTTTACTAACACATTTATTTTGTTTTGTATCTTATCTTGTCTTGTATTGTCAAAACCTATACAATCCTGTACAAACTTGTAACTGTCCTCTTTCGAATGATGCGTATGATTTTATAAAAGGACTTATACTTTAAGAGTTACAGGGGTTTCTTTTGGGTTCCATTTCTCTGGATCACCCTTTATATATATATATATATATATATATATATATACAGTATATAGCGTTCAACATCCACCACGGCAACGCCGGGTCGCTCCGCCATTATTGAATACCCGGTTAGGTTCAGTGAATGCCAGGTTAGGTCATCTGTACGCCCATGACGATTGGTTAGTTTACGTCGTGATATTTTCGTTGGCTTTAACGAAAATATCATGACTTAACCTAACCAATCGTCAAGGGTGTACAATTAACCTAAACGGGCATTCAATTAACGTAACCGGGCATTCAATTAATCTAATCGGGCATTCAGTTGACCAAACCGGCCATTTAATTAACCTAACCGGGCATTCAGTTGACCTAACTGGGCATTCAATTAAACTAACCGGGAATTAAGTTTACCTAACCGAGCATATATATATATATACGCATCGTTCAACATCCACCCTGCAACGCTGGATCTCTCCGCCATTACTGAGTACCCGGTTAGGTTCAGTGAATGCCAGGTTAGGTCATCTGTACGCCCTTGACGATTGGTTAGGTTAAGTCGTGATATTTTCGTTCGCTTTAACGAAAATATCATGACTTAACCTAACCAATCGTCAAGGGTGTACAATTAACCTAACCGGGCATTCAATTAACGTAACCGGGCATTCAATTAATCTAATCGGGCATTCAGTTGACCTAACTGGGCATTCAATTAAACTAACCTGGCATCCAGTTTACCTAACCGGGCATATATATATATATGTGTCGTTCAACATCCACCCTGCAACGCGGGATCGCTCCGCCATTATTGAATACCCGGTTAGGATCAGTGAATGCCAGTTTAGGTCATCTGTACACCCTTGACGATTGGTTAGGTTAAGTTGTGTTATTTTCGTTCGCTTTAACGAAAATATCATGACTAAACCTAACCAATCGTCAAGGGTGTACAATTAACCTAACCGGTCATTCAATTAACGTAACCGGGCATTCAATTAATCTAATCGGGCATTCAGTTGACCTAACCGGATATTTAATTAAACTAATCGGGCATCATTACTATTATAATTTAGCAAAAATGTGTCTGCCTGTCTGTCCGCAGAAAAAACTTTTACGTTTCTGAACCGATTTCGACCAAACTTAGTATGGTGGATGGTGGTGATGAGTAATGAACGAAAATATATGTGTGACCAGCACCCCCCACAACCATCACCAATTACTGGGCCCGATGGGCCTCAGCACCGCGATAAAAACTATAGAAAAGAACGCAGCAATGAAAATCTTGAGCTTCACATTGTGTCAATATTTGTGAATCTTAAGATTTTCATGTCTATAGTTTTATTTACCAAATAATTGAACCCCCAGTAATTAGGGGCCTGCGACCCCCCAATTACTGTCTGTTCAATTATTTGGTCAATAAAACTATAGAAAAGAACGCAGTCATGAAAATCTTGAGCGTCACATCCGAGTTCATCGTATCAAGATTTGTGTAGTTTTTTATTTTCATGGCTGCGTTCCTTTCTGTAGTTTTATTGACCGAATAATTGGTTCGCCAGTAATTGGAGGGCCACAGGCACCCCAATTACTGAGGCCCGAGGTGAGAGGAATGTGAACGATATCCAGATAAAGTGCTATTGTTGTTGAAAATAAAATACGCAGTAGGCCCACAATTCGGTTTGGGTCGAAGGTCCAAGCACCGCAGATCTATGAAAATCGGCGCGTAGCGCCGATCTTTTGCTAGTCTAACATACTATTTCAGAAATGAAGCCTCATATATATATATATATATGTAACAGTTTTTTTGCGCACAACTACAGGTTGTTGTTGTTGTTTAGCCGATCAGCCCACCCTGATCGAGCAAGCCGGCGGCACGCAGGTAACCTATCGCCCTCTCCGGAGTGGACCAGAGGTTCAGCGCACTAGTGATGTTGTGTTGTGTTCGTTGTTGTGCTAGAGCGGTACAGTCTGTCATAATGTGTTCAATTGTTTGTGGTGTGTCCTGGCACAAGTGGCAGGTGTCGTCTATGGAGTTGTCTAGTCTGTGTTTATATGTCCGTAAGTTTGGGTGATGTCCACATCGGAATCTGCTAAGTTAACTCGATTCGATCAGCTCAGGCTGATCTCTGATCTGTTAATGGGTGGCGGCTTCGCACCTAGGACCGTATTCGGACCGAGTCTTGTCAGTGCTTTGTGGGTTACGTGTGTGTGTATGTGTTTTCTGTACTGTGTGATGTCTGTGGGGCGTGGTATGGAATGGAGTATTTGGTTATAATATCTCTCTGGTGTTATCTTAATGGTGAGAGGTGTTGGTGCATGATTGTACATGTAGTGGCAAGGGTGTTGTGGGTTAGTTGTCGCTGCTGTCATGAATTGTGTTCCCCTCATGTCTAAATGTTCCCTAACTTTCAGTATTTTTGTTTCTGTGTGCAGGTGTTCTATTGGTGTTGTTTGAGTGCATCCTGTAATGATACGAAGTGCGTTGTTTTGTATTGTCTGTAAGATGTTTATGTGTGTGTTTGAGATAATGGGTGCCCAGCATGGACTAGCATAGTCCATAACTGAGCGAATATATTGTTTGTATATGAGTGTTGTTGTTTCCTGCTGGTGTCCAATGTTTGTGCCTATTAGTACCCTTCGAGTGTTAAGTCTTGACGTACATTTGTTTTTAATGTCCTGAATGTGGTTTGCAAAAGATAATATGTTGTATGTGACCACAAGTATTTTGGTCCTCTGTGCGTGTGGAATGTTAATGTTGTTTAGTGTAAGCTGTGGAATTACTTGGTGTTCTTTTGTGTTGTTTGTAAGGAAGGTGGTGGTTGATTTTGTGGTCGCTACTTTGAGTCTATTGTGTGTGAGCCAGTCTTGTATACTGTTTATGTATGTTTGTAGGTTATTTGTAGCGGTGTCGATGTTGTTGTGGGTGGATGTTAGAGTGATGTCATCTGCATATGATGATAAGGTAAACTTGTTATCTATGGGTGTTTGAATGTCATGCATGTATAAGTTGAAGAGTGTTAGTGAGAGAACAGAGCTTTGAGGGACCCCGTTCGGAAAAAGCTTGTTTTTGGATGACTTGCCATTAAATGTGACATGTGAGTATCTTCCTGAAAGATAGTTGCTCAGCCATCTTTTGGTGTTATTGTGCATGTTTGTGTTGAGTATTTTGTTTATGAGAGGGAAGCGTGGGATAGCATCAAATGCTTTACTAATGTCTATTGTTGTTAATAGTGTACGTTGAGCTGGTCGTTTGGAGTTGATGCCATCCATGATGAGCTGCGTGAGGTTAGTGAGTAATGTCGTGGTTGAGTGGTGAGGTCTGAATCCATGTTGAGTAGGCGATAATGGAATGTGTGGGTTGGTGATTTGTAAGATTAGTCTTTCGGTTACTTTGGAAGGTGTGCATAGTAAAGTAATGGGTCTATAGGAAGCTGGTTCTGTTGGATTTTTGTTTCGTTTGAGTAGTGTAATAATTTTACCTTGTTTCCATATGTCAGGAATAATGCAGTGTTGGTATCAATATGTGCTGATATTTGTGAGAGCTAGTATTCTTTGTGGGCCCAAGTGTTTCAGGTGTATGTTAGATATGTTGTCTGGTCCAGTAGCGTTCGAATTCTTAATGTTTTTGATGATCTTGGTGGTCTGGTCTGTATTGAAGGGTGTAATGGTCGTGTCGAGTCTGTAGGTTTTCTTGTGTCTGGCTGTTTGTCTGTCTGCGTGTTTCTGGTTGTTGTCTCTGTTTAAGTGACTTATCTTTGCGTAGTGATTAACTAGAATGTTAGCTTGTTGTGTGTATGTTGAGATATGATTTTGGCTGCGATAGATAGCCGCGTGTGATGTGTGAATGCCGCTGTTAGAGTGGGTAATGCTGTTTATAGTCTTGTATAGCCTGGATGTATCTGTGGAGTGGTTTAGTGTTGTTATGAATTCCCTGAATGTTTCTGGTTGTTTTTCTTTGAGTTTGTTGTTTATTTCTGTGTTGAGCTGTTATATCTGCTGTTTTATGGCTTCTGTGTGTGGTGTTTGTGTGTTATATTTGAGGTTGTTATGTTGCCTTATGACGTGGGCTATTTCTCTAGTGTAATTTGGATTGTATTTCCTAATGTTGCCCTTGGGCAGTGGTGTAGTGCTAAATAAAGAAGTGAGGGAACGCATTTTGAAAGTGTTACTCAGATGCCGGTGGGGTGACAATGGCGAGCGCGGCGAGCCCATACAGCTGGGTGTCAGGGGGCACTGTAAGCCCCCCCTGAAATCTTTTGAAATCTGACCAATTTCAGGGATATTTTGAGGTCATATGCACTGGATATTAGGATATATTCCAAGTTGAAGTTGCAGTATTTCCAGTGTCATTAGATATACGACATCCAGTACGATCAATAAAAATAGCTAACAACTGGAATGATTAACTAAAAAAAAGTTAACAACTGGTACGCCGTGGTGACGTTTCTGAACCGATTTCGACCAAACTTCGTATGGTGGATGGGGGTGATGAGTAATGAACGAAAGTATATGTGTGACCAGGCCCCCCCCACCACCACCACCAATTACTGGGCCCGAGGGCCCCCAGCACCGCGATAAAACTATAGAAAAGAACGCAGCAACGAAAATCTTGAGCTTCACATTGTGTCAATATTTGTGAAGCTTAAGATTTTCATGACTATAGTTTTATTGACCAAATAATTGAACCCCCAGTAATTACGGGCCTGCGAACCCCCAATTACTGTCGGTTCACTTATTTGGTCAATAAAACTAGAGAAAAGAACGCAGTCATGAAAATCTTGAGCTTCACATCCGAGTTCATCGTATCAAGATTCGTGAAGTTTTAGATTTTCATGGCTGCGTTCTTTTCTGTAGTTTTATTGACCGAATAATTGGTTCGCCAGTAATTGGAGGGCCACAGGCACCTTAATTACTGAGGCCCAAGGTGAGAGGAATTGGAACGATATCCAGATAAAGGGCTATTGATGTTCAAAATAAAATACGCCGTAGGCCCACAATTCGGTTTGGGTAGAAGGTCCAAGCATCGCAGATCTAGCAAAATCAGCGAGTAGCGCCGATCTTTTCCTAGTATGGTACTAATTGTAATGTACAGACCCCCGAACACGCCAACTTCAAAATTCTCAGGTTCCTTTACAGAGGTCAGAATCTGGGTATAAGTTCTACACTCTCCAACCCCAAATATTTTTCTCTGTGGGGATTCTAATTTTCTATTCGTGAAACATAAAAGGATAGGAAAAAATATATGTATACACCAGGACAAAGGGGGCACAGGGGAAGACCAGGAGCAGGTAAAAATGCTACGAGCTCCAGCTGATGAATTTATGTTAAGACAAGAAATAACAGAAAATACAAGAAAAACAACTGCCTAGATTTCGTATTCACAAACAACAGCAACCTAATTGATAACATATGAATATCCCCAACTATAATATCGGATCACAAACATTATTAAAATAACAATCAATATAAGAGCAACAGGAAAGGAAAGAACACGAACAGTAGAAAGAAGCAAATTCGAAATTTTTAATTTTCACTCCAAAGCTATAAACTGGAAAGGTGTTGCAGTCAGCATGGAAGTAATAGATTAGAAAACCATCTTCAAGGCCAACGCAACGGAAGCGATGCTAATTACCTAAGAAGAGAAGACGCTGGAAATTATGGAAAGATATGTCCCAAAAATACAACAAAGAGGAAAGAGAAGCAGGTTCGAGAGACGAAAGAGGTCATTGTTCCGAAAGAGAAAATTTGAGACTGCAAAATTAAGAAACTATAAAGACAACAACATCGGAAAAATATTAAATGATAAACTGCAGAGTATCGATTGCGTCATACAGGAACTAAGTGAGAAGCATACAGAAAAAGAAGAAGACGACGCTATAGAGGCAATGAAGGTTAACTCAAAGTACTTGTATAATTTTACAAAGAGGAAGTCGGAAAATCACACGACTGTTGGACCTTCGGAAAATGAAGACAGTGCATTATCTGATGATCTAACAGAAACATCTGAAATATTAAGAGCTCAGAAAGAATCATCTTTCAGTATCCAAGAACTGAAAAACTGATATGCGATAGAAACGCGTTCTTTGAAGAAAAACTACAAGGAGAAAGTATAACGGACGTCGACTTTACAACAGATGATATTACACAAACTATAGGGAAACTATGATAAAAGCACACTCAGCGGTAGGACCAGAGAAGTGGAATGCCAGACTGATCAAAAACTACAAGAATGCAATCGCTGAGCCCCTATACTGGATATAGAGACGATCACTAGTCACGGGAGAAATACCGGGCATCCTGAAGAGCGTGAACATAGTCCCAATATATAAAAGAGGAGATCGATCCGAGGCCAAAAACTATAGGCGAGCGTCACTTAAATCTCATCTCAATAAAATATTTGAAAGGATAGTTAGACAGAAAATCTATGACATTTTGGAAACTCGGAAAAAAATCAATGGTAACCAACACGGGTTTCGGTCAGGCAGATCATGCCTATCACAACTAATGGAACACTACAACAACATTATTGATTTACTTGAAAGTAATGAAAACTATGATGTAATATCTACACAGACTTTGCCAAAGTGTTCGACAAGTGTGACCATGGAATCATAATACATAAACTGAAAAATATGGGAATAACAGGAAAAGTATGAGATAGATATATAATTTCCTTTGTGAACAGCAACAAGTCGTTACAGTATTAAGGAATATCTTCATCAGAATCAGAGGTCCTCAGCTCAGTGCCACAAGGAACAGTATTAGCCTCACTACCCTTCATAATCACTAACTGACATAGACGAGGACGTTACCAGAGACAGCACAGTAACATCTTTTGCCGATGACACAAAGCTCAGTAGATAAATAAGAAACCCAGCGGATATAGGATCTCTACAAACAGACATGAACAGAATCTACAAGTGGACGGAAGACAACAATAAGAAGTTGAGATGAGAAATTTCAACTGTTTCGGTACGGAAAAAGGGAGGACCTAAAATTCATAGAATGCTATAGCCCAAATGGACAGGAAATAGTAGTAAAATTAAGGCTTTGTGGTGATAGATCCCACAGCTCAACACAAGTGTTGTGGGATATAGGGAGGCAGCATCTTGGGTTAGGGGATACTCTCTGTCCTTACACACCCCATTTAAAGAGATTCCTCTGCCGAGCGGTGCCCCCCCATAGTACTGTGAGGTATTGAAAAACTCATGATCTTCACTTGAAATGGGAGACCCAAAATGGGTACATACACATTTCTACATTACTGTACAGTCTTTACAGCCACACCTACACTTTTCCTCCTAAGTATATATATTGTAATGTATATGGTGGTAAATTTTGACTTGGTCCGCAATCGATATGGACCGTGACTTATTTTTGGTTGGCAAGGTACTAGTATTGATGGATACCGTAATGAAATTGACTGGATTTTTTGGATCTGATATATTTGCATGTCCGTTATAAATAGATATAGAGTGTAACATATCTGTGGATAGTAGTCTATTATGACTTGATCCTCTGGATCGAGAGATTCTATCTTTAGTTTTAAATCGATAATTAATTAGTTTTAAATTGATAATTATTTAGTTTTGTAAAAATTGATCGTTGCCAATGTACAGGCAGTTCTTACAAAAATTTCTTATGTTCTTGTGGTTCGGAACCCACGTAAAATTGTAGGTCCCCTCCGCCACCACGGAGGACATACACAATACACAATTACGAACACAGTTAGGTAGACCAGCCATGAGTGGATCCTGGGTCTTGTTGGTCTGATATATAACATTATAAAACATTAAATATATGCATTGTATCTGTACCTTATCGCTCATATATATATATATATTATATATATATATATATATATATATATATATTATATAATATATATATATATATGAAAATTATTTCACGAAAGTAACACGTGAAAAATAATTATGATGAATAAAACCACGAAGGATTTTAGCACTCTGCTCTTTTTGTATATAAAAATTGAAAATTATCGATTTTTAGCACAAGCTTAAATTAATTGTTTCCAACCAATGTTATAGATAAAAAAAAAAAAATACACAAATTTATACTGGAAATCTGCCAGGGTTTTAGCACTCTACCCTTTTTTGTATATAAAAATTGAAAAATAAAAGTTATTAGGGTGGCATACAAGTTTACCAAAGATTTAGTGTTCTACCTTTCTTATCTAAATCTGTTCTGAAGGAATTCAAAACAACAGAATCGAGTTGAAAAAGACCTTTGCTTATGTTGAAGTTATTTGGAAGTTGGATAATGGCAGACTCAAGAATATTTCTTTTACCCGGGCAGATTTCCAGGATAAATTTTTTTTTTTTTTTTTTTTTTTTATAACATTGGTTGGAAATAATTCATTTAATCTTGTGCTAAAAATCGATAATTTTCAATTTTTATATACAAAAAGAGCAGAGTGCTAAAACCCGGGCAGATTTCCAGTATAAATTGGTATATTTTTTTATCTATAACATTGGTTGGAAACAATTCATTTAATCTTGTGCTAAATATCGATAGTTTTTCCTTATAAATCTGTGTGCCCCTCCCACAATCCTTTAAGTTTGTTTCTCCGTTTATTGTGTATATATATATATATATATATATTTTTTTTTCCCTGTAACCTATATATAGGCTGTAATTCTTTATGTACTTCAGTGTTCCTGAGGATGTCATTAGACGAAAGCGCTTGAGCACCATTCTGTGTTTCCTTTCCTTCGTGGTTTTATTCATCATATATATATATATATATATATATATATATATATATATATATATACACACACATAGAGCCTTAAATCAAGCCATTCCACGAACAAAGTTGTATACCTGAAAGGACTCGTGCAAGAAGCCGGAGCAGACTTTGTATGCCTCACGGAAACTCATCTAAAGGACTGCCTGGCGAACTATGAAAATTGTGAGTCCTGTATTGACAAAACAAAATACAAATTGACAACTATAACATCCTCCGAGCCGACAGAACAGTGAGACGTAAAGGAGGATGTGCTATTTACACACGCGAAAGGCACATAGCAGAAATGGCTATAAGTACTTCAAACAACTACGTAGAATGTGTAGCAGCAAAAATTTAAGAATTAAATATGGTACTAATTGTAATGTACAAACCCCCAAACACGCCAACCTTAAAATTTTCAGATTCCATTACAGAGGTAAGAAACTTGGTAAACGATATACACTCTCCAACCCCAAATATTTTTATCTGTGGTGATTTTAATTTCCCATTCCTGAAATATAAAAGGATAGGAAAAAATATATGCATACACCAGGACAATGGGGGCACACGAGAAGACCAGGAGCAGGTAGAAATGCTACTAGCTCTAGCTGATGAATTTATGTTAACGCAAGAAATAACAGAAAACACAAGAAAAAACAACTGCCTAGATTTGGTATTCACAAACAACAGTAATCTAATTGATAATGTAGAAATATCTCCATCTATGATATCGGACCACAACATCATTGAAATAACAACTAACATAAAGGTAACAAGAAAGGAAAGAACACGCACAACAGAAAGAAGCAAATTCGAAATTTTTAATTTTCACTCCAAAGCTATAAACTGGGAAGATGTGACATCCACCATGGAAGTAATAGATTGGAAAACCATTTTCGAGGCCAAGACAACGGAGGAGATGCTAATGACGTTAGAGGAGAAGACGTTAGAAATTGTGGAAAAACATGTCCCAAATATAAAACAAAGAGGAAATAGAAGCAGGTTCGAAAGACAAAAGAGGGCATTGTTTCGAAAGAGAAAAAGAGTGACTGCAAAATTAAGTACCGTAATTGTAAAGATAACAAAATCAGAAAAATATTAAATGATATTAAATATTAAATGATATACAGGAACTAATCGGGAAGCATACAGAAAAAGAAGAGACGACGCTATAGAAGCGATAAAGACTAACTCAAAGTACTTCTAAAATTTCGCAAAAAGAAAGTCGAAAAACCATGCGAAGATCGGACCTTTAAAAAATGAGAATAGTGCTTTATCTGATGATCTAACAGAAGTATCTGAAATATTAAGAGCTCAGTACGAATCATCTTTCAGTATCCTAAAAACTGACAAATTGATATGCGATAGAAACGCGTTCTTTGAAGAAGAACTACAAGGGGATAACGGAGTTTGACTTTACGACGGATGATATTACACAAGCCATAGGGAAACTAAAAACACACTCAGCGGCAGGACCGGATAAATGGAATGCCACACTGATCAAAAACTACAAGAATGCAATCCCGGAGCCCCTATGCTGGATATGGAGGCGATCACTAGACACGGGAGAAATACCGGGCATCCTGAAGAGCGCGAACATAGTCCCAATATATAAAGGAGGAGATCGATCTGAGGCCAAAAACTACAGGCCAGTATCGCTCCCAATTTTGGTGGGATACTTTAAAATCTTTCAATCATAGGATATTGATGTGGCCATGTTACAGTTAAAGCGTAAGATAAGTTGTAGTATCGACTTTTCTTCCAGGCAATAACATTTCTTTTTAAAGTCCATGCATTATCAACAAATGATTATCCAGAAAAAGGTCTATCCATGGAGAGATAATGATAACATAGTTCAATTTTTAATTACAAAAATAAAAATGACAAGTAAATTTAGGGATTTTCTTAAGAACATACAAAATACAATGTTCAAATTATAAGGAACTGACAATTGTTCAAGTAAGTAAATACATATTTACTACATCACAACCATAACATTATTATACACAATTACTCAGTACCTGGTCCATCCTCCATTATTATTATTATTAATGACCTCTCGTAACCTATTTGGAACAGAGGCCACGTGATTGTAAATGACTTGTGCGTTCTTGCGGAAAAGTTCCAACACTGCTATGGTGTGTTCCAGCAGGTGCCGAGATGTCCGCTCCTGCTCAAGCTCGCAAGCGTTAACCACATTTGCTCACATATTTTCAATGGGGTTTAAGTCACACCCCTTGGTGGGCCAGTTCAGCAGCTCGACATCTCATTGTTCCTGAAACCACCGTCTGATGATCCTGGCCGTATGAACAGGGCAATTATCCTGTAAAAAAAGATTAGCAAAACTTGAGAGTTTATATTTCATCCATACTTTTTTGAAGTTGCCTTAAGAGGACGCAAAAATAAATAAATAAATAAATAAATAAATAAAAATAAAGAAACACAAGCAGAGCCTTCGGCTCCCTACCCTACGGGTGGGGCTTGTGCTTCGCAAACTCGCCTACGGCGAGGGTACGTTAGAGTTACTCCTTTTGGGGGAGGTCATTCTCCCTCTCCCTCCAAAACCCTCTCACCCACCTTTATGCAACTTGGGGGACTATCCCCACCCCCCTTGTTGCATACCCCCTCCCCCATTTACCCCCTCTCCGCCCCCCATTACCCCCTCCGCCATTACCCCCACCCCCCTTTGTTTTGGTGGATGAAATATTGTGGGTAATTTTTTTTTTTAAACAGGAAATGGATGGAGACAGGAAATGGAAGGAATTTAGGTGTTTTTTTTTAATAGTTTAAGGCAGGGGTTCCCAAATTGGTGTTCCGCGGAACACTTGTATACCGTGAGAAGTGTTCCGCGGAACACAATTTGGGAACCCCTGGTTTAAGGATTTAAAATTACATTTAAAACTACATTTACTGATGCCCTCCTTTAATCATATTACCTTAAAATATACACTGCTTGACGTTAATTAAGTAATTTCCTTGAAAGCATATTCTGTGTAATGGGGCAGTATTGGGCAAAGTGTATGTCCTTACAGTTGGCAGCATCACCTCCTCCAGTATCTATAAATACTGGTTGGCTGTAAACCTCCCGTTAATTTCTGCCAGCTCTCCAGTGCCGTACAGGTGCACCCATCCCCACACGTTGCAGGTCACGTGTCCACTCCTTGCCAGTTCATATATGTGCTGGCGGGCATACCTCGTATTGTCTGGGGTGGGCCATCCAAGTTACGTCACTACCATATACGAACTGTAAGTCGTTTCCCTTTTACTCTACTTTAACCCATTTCTTATATTTAGGTATACCATAATAACTGAGATAATCGTGACTTTTTTTTTATTAATGCCAGAAGTATCCCTTGCCTTTTCTGTATAAATTATAGTCGATTGCAACAATATTACTATTACATACTTTGTATAACAATCGTTAATCATATTACTCTTTTCTCTATATAATAATATAATCTATTTTATACGTTGCATTGGAAACTGATGGAAAGCATATGTGATAGTGGTATACAGAGCAGTGTTCCAAGGGTAAAAAATAAAGTGTGGGAGTACTCACACACACACACACACACGATATCCACCTCTCGCTCTGACCGGATGCTACCCCTGTTCCCCCTTCCCCTCCTCATGCGTTGCTGCCACATCTCAGAGAGGGCTATACAGTGATGGAGCGCGACTATTGCAGGGAACTGTACAACATATCAATTTCAAAATATCAAGACTTCTCTTCAAGACCATTCCTGAAAACGCACTCCTTACCCTATATTATTTCTTCACCCAACTGCAATTATTATATTGCATTACAGCATGGGGTGGCTCAAAGGAATATATAAAGCATCATTTGGAAGTCACTCATAAAAAATGTCTGCGAATTTTCGCGAATAAAGATAGACAAAGTCACACTTCCCCAATGTTTAAAGAGCTAAATAGTTTAAAACTAAATAACTTATACAAATTCATTGTTGCTGTCAATATGTTCAAAGTTATCAATAAAAATCAACATACATCACCCATTCAAAGAGTAACCCTCCCCCCCCATTCCCATCAAATACACCATCGTTATGACACCAGACTACCCGGTGATTTTATACACAAACCGAACTATGCAATAGAAACTGCAGGAAATGCACTCTGTTTTAAAGGAAAAGATGTATGGAATGCAATTCCCATGCATATCAGGCAGGCTTCATTACTAAATGAAGCAATGAAGTTCCAATTTTGTAATCACTAATCAGTTATTTAAAATATGCTAAATTCATTTGGCACCTTTAATTTCGTAATCTATTCTTTTTTGTATATTTTTATTAAGCAGCACTTATTTTTCTACTAAATATGAAATAAATAATTTCATTTAAAATTATGTAACATTTTGTAAACTTTATATTATTATTATTATTATTATTATTGCTATTATTATTTTTTTTTCACTATTACTGTCATTTACCACTCACTTTTTTATGTAACAAAAAAACTAAATGCTATTAATTTTGCTTAAAACGTCTACCTGCTTCCAAGGGCATATTCAGATAAGAGTACTGTGAATATATTAATGTTATATCACATGTCTAACAATTGTAAAACTCTGTCATTTGTATTCTTTTCAGAATTTTTTTTTTTTTAATTTTTATTAATTTTAAAAAAGCAGGTTCTTTGTGCAGTTTTGGGGTTCCGGAACCCAAGGCCTACCAACCGCCGCCAGAAGGCCAGCAGACCCCTTAAAAAAGTGACAACAGATGCCGACAGCGAAGCTGTCAATACATTAAATTATCGGAGAGCAGAAGTCTGTCTCCAAGTATTGGGTATGCTGTCTCCTTTGTAAGTTAAAAATTTGAAACAATTGCAAATTATAGTACAAATCATAATTAGATATTACATTAAATTAGTACATTAAATTATACTTTTGTTACATTTGTACTGTACATTTATTTATATATGGGTAACTACTGTATGTCGTGAAGAATAAAATCTTCAAAAAACAAGGTACGGTATAAATAATGCACTTATACTCGTAATAAACTAGTCTGAAAGATGCGCCCTGCAAAAAGGGAAAAATTTTTGTGCAAATAAATAAATAAACTTTAAAAAGAACAAAACAAAAATAACACAAAAAACATTTGGTGTTAAAAATCAGTTAAAAAAGCAAAAACTATTTAGCGACAGCTTTTAATGTGTACAATGAGACTAGAATTTTCATCAAGATGTGGGAAATTCTTCCACCGAAGAAGTGCCCTCAGGCGATGATATTATTTTCATCAAACTTCGATGCTTGATAAAATACTTTTCGTGGAATTCATTCCTTGAAAATAATTTAATCGAAATGGGTGGCATCACCAATTGGGGAAAATGTTAATTAAATACATTTTCAGTTTATTTTCATAAATCGAGTGCAATTCCATGCATATCAATTTTATGTTAATCAGGAACAACATACTATCGGTAACTTAAGTTTCAAGATTAAATACGTTTGAAAGAAATTTACTTTACCTGGGTAAGATTCAAAACAATGCCACTACACATTCGAATTTTGCAGGCTACCACATTACCCAGTCGGCCATGAGACGTTAAGATATACTGGCAGTATTGTATAACCCTGGTTAACCTTGGTTTTGTTCATTCTGACAAAGGTCAAGCTTGTTACTCCACTTTAGAGCCACAGTTTAACGTGGAATCTGAACCACGCCCCACCACCAGCCTAGCGTCTTAAGCACTAGGCTATCCAGTGTACTGTAGTGTGTTGGTTTTTAATAAAGATAAGATAATAATGTCTAATAAGAATTAAATGTTTTGTTTATAAGAATTTAATAATGTTTTGTTTAATAAAGAAGAAAATAATGTTCAATAAGAAATTAATAATGGTTTGTTTGAAATTAAGAATATAAAGTGCTAGTTGGCAACGCGAAATCTGCCCAAGCTGGAGGCTGTGTGAAATGCCCAACCCAGTCTCGGCACGGGGGTGGCCTTGTTTAGGTGGCATTTCGTATTGCGATGTTATAGTAGATCTAGAATATTAAATTGTGTCCCTCTCCACGATTAAATGTTAACGCTAATTCCACCCTCACATTACCCCGTTCGTTTAAAGTATTTCGGCATAAATAAAAAGTCAGTAAATTGTAAATAAAAGTGTGTAATTTATTCCCGGTCCTCCTTTGTGTGTTCGAAAATAAATGGCGGCTCACCGGCCATGGCTACCGTCGTCTGCCCGCGTATTTATAAAGCACAGTGAAGCGAGTGTAAAGTGAAGAAAGCAATGATAAAAAAAATTGAATAAAGTAAAGTAAATAATAAATTGTAAATAAGGGGAATCACTCCATTTCTGGTGGCAGCTAATCTTATCAAATTGTTATCACTTTAATAATACGAACCTACGCACTCCGTTATTAAAATAGGCTTTTGCATTATTTCGTGTCTTATGAATAGGAATTGAAAATTTGTGTGTGTGTTCTTCCATTTAATGGTACATCTTTCCATTTCGATCTATTTTGGTTAACATTGTTATATAAAAAATTCTGGTACCCTTTAATAAATACAACACTACATTTTTGGTGGCTAAACGGTGGTCCCTATTAAATTAAAATAAGGCATTCACACGTCTTCTGTACGAACTTATATTTCGGTTAAATTACAGTGCTACCCGTTTTATAGGATTTATAAAATTAGTAGATATTCTGTTTCGGTAAATTAAACAGTAAAATGCATTGTGTACCTCATTTGCAAGCAAATTCCGATTCTTATTCCTTAGAAATTCGTTGTATCTATAATTCAAAATGGCGCGCGTAATTTTCGAAATTTTTGATGGAGACAAACTGGTTCAACCGTTCGACTCAGTTTGAGTCAAAATTCGCCAGTCGTTGTTTTTCTCATGGAGCCAGTCAGACTGTTTCAACCGTTCGACTCATTTTGAGTAAAAATTCTTGAGTCGTTTTTTATTCTTCTTTTTCGTTTTCTTAAGTCGTGGAAAGAGACTTATTTAAAATTTAGAAATCCCATCCGATGGCTCATTTCTTTTTTTCTCACTTCAACTTTTATTGCTTTTTATACAGCCTACCTATTTTGTGTTTAAATTTTTTTCTTTGCAGTTTCGGAATTAACAATAATTGTGATGATAATAACAATAATAATTAGTAAATCAATTTTATACTTACTTTTATGAATTAAATTATTTTAGTTGTAATGAAATTGTTACATGCATTTTTTATACTGTAGGTCTAAAATTCGGAGAGTAAATGTGACACTTGCATTTCTAGGTGTATATATATGTATACAGTAGCGAATTGTAAAAGAGTAAAAAGTAACAAAATTTTCCAGTAATAGTAGGCAGTTTTTACGGTTATTCTTTGACTGGATGTATATAAGTAAAGATTTCAAAGCCGACACATGAACATATATGTATAATTTTAAGGTTGCTTTATAATTTTAAGGTAGGTGATTGTAATTTTAAGGTTTAGAGTGAAAAATAATTGGTAAGGACACAATTTATACTGGGTCGATTCGAACTGCTTGAGTTTATTTGCTTGCAGTGTGTAAATTGTGTGAGACCTCAGAGAAAGCTAAATTTGTTATAAAAAGATAAAAATTTGTTTATTTGAAATACAGGAATTGTTTTAGTAAATCCTTTTGATAAATTAATTTCTGTTTTTTAAATTTTTTATATACATTCAATTTTATTTTATAGGTGGGCTGAATTTTGTTGTCTATTTATTTTCATTCTTTCATGAGTTTTAATGAAAACTCCGTGATATTTTGTATGAATCGGCTGATTAAATTTTTTTTACTCTGAAATTAGATTTTATGGTGATGAATGATTTTGCTTAACATTTAAATTTGGGTATAAATAATGAAAAATGTTTTTTTTTTACATTCGCGTGTTTTCATAGAAAATATAAAAAAAATTATTTCATGATAAGCACACCGGACAAAAAATTAGTCACCCCTCTCAGAATGTACCTAATAACGTGTGACGGCGCCTCTGGCCTTGATAACCGCACGAATCCGGCGAGTTTAGTATGCGGAGGTACGCCTGCTGGTTCAAATTCATCGTCACTGGAACGAGAGGGCCCATTTCGTGGTACGTAAAACATCCCCAGAACATCACGGAACCACCTCCAGCCTGAACAACACCTTCGACGCATTCAGGATTAAAGGCTTCATTGGACCTGCGATGTACTCGTCGCCTCCCATCATTGGAGAACAAACAAAACGGGACTCATCGGACCAAATTACACGTTTCCAATCTGCCGCAGTCCAGTTTTTGTGCCTCTGAGCCCATTTATAACGTGCCAATTTGTGACTTGCTGTTAACAGCGGCCTCTTCCGTGGTTCCCTGCTCCAGATGTCCATCGCATGCAGTTCTCGTCGCAATGTCCGTTCGGAAATTGGTCGCTGGAGAACCTCATTGGTTTCTTGGGGCAATTGTTCTCTGGTTTGAAAACGATTTGCAGTTACTAGACGAGAAACATGGCGGCGGTCCCTATTGTCGAGAATTGTTTTCCGGCCACAGTTACGCCGTCGAGTTTCAGTTGATTGCGAACTACACCACTCTTTGTAAACTCGCTGGACAGTACGCGTTGACACACCAACAAATTGGGCTACTTCAGACATTTTGTGTCCGTGGGCTCTGCCAAACACGATGGCTCCTTTTTGCCACTGAGTAACGTCTGCCTCACGACCCATTTTGCAGACTATATCCAACACACACTTTGTTCTTCACCACCCCACGAAACAGATCTGATCCTGTGTGCTACGTCACCGCTACTTGTCACTTACCAATGCTACATCAGCGCCCTCTGTGTGATCTTGAACTTCCTACTATCGGTGCTATTAGGGGTGACTAATTTTTTGTCCGGTGTGCTTATAATCCAGTTTGGTTAGGTTACGAATATTTTTATGGAGGTTCGCTTACAACAAAAAGTGAACACGCTCTTCATAATACAATGAATTATTTTAATTTGTGTTTACGTAGTAGGTTGCGCTGTATTTTTGGTTCATAATATCTGTTGTTGTTTATAATAACAATGAAAATTTGCATTTACTTTCAAATGGAAACGATAAATTACTGGAATTGAATACCTGTGATTTGCAAACCATGCTGGGTTTCGCGTAGAGGAGAGAGTTGTCTCTCAGATCTAATTTGTGAATAACGAGTTTTCTTCCTGTTAAATTTAGCGTTGCAGGTTGAAATTAATATATTAAATTAATTTTCGGCATTAATATTTAAATTTTTGTTATTTAATGATTATATTTTGGAAACTGTGTTATTTTTTAAATTTCATTGGGTTTACTCGTGCAATTGGAACTCTAGATTGAGTGATGACCGGAAATGGAGCATTTTAGATTGCCAGTAACTTTTTTGTGGTATCTATGTGCGCTCCCCACAAAGTGTAAGATGGTTCATGGTTATCGGGAATTGATGACGTGAAGTTTCTGGTTTTCATTTTTGTCTTTTCTATTTAAATGTATCGATGTGATCTGAAGGTAGTTGGAATAATAATATTTTTTTAAATTATAATAACGGTTCTTCTGTATGGGCGCGTTTATATTTATACTGTGCAGCATTTTTTCGTTGCGTTTGATGAATTTTTCATTATCTTCTCCGATGTAACTGCCATAAGTGTCCCTCTTGGTAGCTAATGCGTGATTACATTTTTGCGAAATTCTGTAAAATTTGTCATATTTTTCCATAAATTTCCGTAAATTATAGTTATTGTTTCGAAGTGAAGTGTTGAGAAAATTCTGTAAATTAAATGTGAAAAGTGATAAACAGTAGCAGTACAAACGTTTCGATATTTTTTTTCAAAATTTCGAGAGGCTCGATTTTGAAGCAACTAAGTTTAATCCGAATTCCACCCATGGAATTTAGTTGACCCAAATTAGGTGATCGATCCCCGATAAGAGATGAGCGAGAGATGAGAGAGAGAGAAGAGAACAGAAGAGAGAGAGCGAGAGAAGAGAACAGAAGAGAGAGAGCGAGAGAAAAGAAACCGAATGCGCAGCGGCTTAGGGCAGGACAGTTTCGATCGAAGTTGATCTACTGGTATTTTTCGGGCAGTCCTGGTCCCTCTGCTCGATGCTTCGCTAAATATGTGTTTTAGCATTCGGTAGGCAAACCACGAGAGTTTGAACGAGTGTCAACGCTTTACTGTCCGTACAGGCATACAGGATGATCGTTGTGAAACCACCTACGGCGAAGTGATCGTTTGATTAATGGCATGTAGAGAGGTGCGTGGTTCCACTTTCAGTATATCTCCAACCCCTGATACTCTTTGAATTGGACGACTTTTTTGTTTTTTCGCCATTTTTGGAGAGAGTTACAAGGAGTTACAAGGAAAAGAAGTACCTCAAAAGGCCTTACGGCCCATACCGAGGAGGTACCAATGGCAACGGGTGCCAGGGAAAATTTTCTACACCCTCAAATAGTGTGCAAGATTTGGTCTAACCTTTTCTTGAAATGATCCACAAAGGAACTGTTCACAACTTCTGAAGGTTACCTATTCCACGTGTCACAGATCTTGTAGGTAAAGTAATTCCCACACACACTAATCCTAAACCGTTTCAAATCCAACTTCCAACCATTGTTGCGAGTTGGGTTATCATTTAAACTAAACATGTTTCTAAAATCGACATCGTTCAACCCGCGTAAGAGCTTGAAAACCTCGATGAGTTGACCGCGTAGCCTCCGAGTTTCCAGCGAAAACAAGTTCAGAGCGCGTAAGCGTCGATTGTAGCCCATATGCCTAACGGAAGGGATTAACTTTGTGGCTCTCGCCTGCACTCGCTCCAGCCTCTCAATATCTTTTCTGAGGGTGGGCGACCAGAACTGCACAACATACTCCAGGTGCGGCCGAACCAGGGAATTGTACAGAGAGAGCACAATCTCCTTGTTCCAAAACTGAAATTGCCTCCTGATATAACCCAACAGCTTCTGGGCTTTCTTTTCCACCTCTACGCACTGTTTCGCAAACTTAAGGTCGCTGCTAATTAGCACACCCAAGTCGTTTTCCAAATCAGTGGCCTCGATATTACTCCCCAATATTGGGTAGTCCGACTTGGGATTGCCGTAGTCACTGTGCATCACCTTGCACTTACCCAAATTAAACGGTATTTGCCATTTTTCGGACCACTCTCCTATCCTACCTAGGTCCGCACGCAGTTGCTCTATCGCCTCGGGCGTCCCAACATTGGCCCCAAGCTTTGTGTCATCAGCGAATTTGGCGATCCTACTGACGATGCCACCGTCGATATCATTTATGTAAATGATAAACAACAGTGGCCCCAGAACGTAACACTAAGGAACCCCGCTAGTGACCGAGGCCCAACCCGAACTAGCCCCTTTAATTACAACCCTCTGCCGTCTATTCTTCAGCCAGTTTTCAATCCACCTACCTACTTCCCCACCAATACCCAGCGCGCGCACTTTGGCCATTAGCCGGCGGTGAGGTACCTTATCAGAGGCTTTCTGAAAGTCGAGATAAAGTATATCAATCGCCCTACTCTTATCATACTCACTCAACATGACGTGGAAAAACTCGAGCAAGTTAGTGAGACACGACCTATGCCGTCTAAACCCATGTTGGGATTCCCCAAGCAGCTTGTAGGAATCCAAATGGTCAACGATCCTATCCGCTATTATCCCCTCTAATAATTTACCTACAAGTGAAGTGAGACTAATGCGACGATAGTTCCCTGGACTTTCGTTATCCCCTTTCTTAAAGATAGGGGTCACGTTGTCTTCCCTCCAGTCACCAGGCACCTGGACCGTCTCCAACAATTTGTTGAAGACTGTAGCCAGGACGGGAGCCACCTGGTCGCTCACTTCTCGCAACACTCTGGGGAGAAACTGGTCTGCCCCAGGAGCCTTAAACGCGCTCAGTTTGTCTATTCTATCGGCAACGACTGTCGCGGTACACAGAACACTATCCAGGCCAGCACCTTCGTGCCTGACGCCTGGCACGGGGATGACGCGGCTGTCCTCCCTGGTGAACACTCCCGCAAAGTACTCATTAAGCACATTAGCGATGTCCGCAGAACGCCGCTTCGGTCCTTCATGCTTCTAATGGGCTTTCTACTATTAACATAACTGAAGAACTCCTTAGGATTCCCCTTGCAGAGGCTTGCCACCCGTAGTTCTTCGTTACGTTTCGCTAGCCTAACCTTCACCTTCACTTCCGTACACAGGCGGACATACCCTTCAGTGTTCTCATTGGAACGATTGGCCTTCGCCCTCCAATACGCTACTTTCCTTTTCGGATAGCCGAAGCGATATCGCGACTGAACCACTTAGGCTGCGTTGAAGCAGGGGTGACCGGTTGAGGGTATGGCAACAGACTGCAGCACCATAAACTCGTCCCGGAATGTACTCCACACTCCCTCAACATCGCCGCCAACCTCTAACTCCATCTCACCTACGCTATCCCGGAAGCTAACAAAGTTCGCCCGCCGTAGATCGAGCTTACTGCCTCTCGGGTTACTACGCTTCACCCGAGGGACGCAGACACGGAACCTAATCAGACCGTGATCACTCTCGCCCAACGATTCGTCAACGGTGAGGCCAGTGACGAGGTTGTCTTCGGTCGTGAATACTAAGTCTAGAACGCTTTCGCCTCCTGTAGGCTCATTGACCCACTGAGTGAGGAACTTCTCATCAGCAAAGTCAACTAGCCTCCTCCCTTCAGCATCAGCAGTCCTGTCTTCTCACTTTATGCCGCGACAGTTGAAGTCTCCTAAAACTACACACCCTATCCCTGTGCATGCTAATGAGTTCGGTGTACAGGGCTGTATCCTCCTCGAGGAGGAGATGCGGAAGTCTGTACACCAAGATTAACCTATAGTTCGTCCCTCCCACGTTCAGATCGACGTCAAGCAGCTCCTGTTCCGACCGGAACTGGAAGTCAACCGGTCTCAACGTGTCCCTCACGTATATTAGTACCCTTCTCCCCTCCCCACGGGTGCGGTCTTTGCGAAACATTCTATACCCGGGAATTTCGAACTCTTCAACGTAGTCCCTACAATCAGTATGAATCCAGGACTCGGTGATAGCAACGATATCCTGGTATTCTGATGCTAAGAGCGCCCGTAGCCTCGCAAAACTTATTCCTAATCGACCCTGCATTAAAAAGCATTGCACGGAGGGAGTCTTCCGTATTCTGACCGCCCCCTAGCACGACCCGTTTTCTGAACAGCCAGGGCTGTCGGGAGTTGAAGAGCCCCTCACCAACGAGGGGGCAACTTCCGAAGGAGTCTGAGACCCCTCCAACGTGGAATGAGGGTCACCCACGTGTACCATGACGCAAC
Organism: Bathynomus jamesi; assembly: GCA_023014485.1. Taxonomy (NCBI): domain Eukaryota; kingdom Metazoa; phylum Arthropoda; class Malacostraca; order Isopoda; family Cirolanidae; genus Bathynomus; species Bathynomus jamesi. Next base: position 256,734 of record JAJOZX010003557.1, on the reverse strand, counting down.
CTTCAGTTGAAGGTACGTCCGCCACCGGCTCAACATCATCTCTCCATGGTGGGGGCCCGTCATCTCTCCCCGGGCTCGACCTCACCATTCTGTATAGGTGCCGGTCGAGCAGCGCGCCTAGCACACCATTACCCTTGTCATTGAGATGGAGACGCACAAGTCTTGCACCCTCTCGTTGATGCCAATCACCTTACTGAGCGCGTGGTCACTGGCATTCATCCGCGGTAAAATACCTATCAACATTCCCCTGTCTGTCTTCAGTTTTAGATCATCCGCAAGAGGCATGATCTCTGTGATGATCCCTTCTCTCGAACCTACCTTACCGCCTTTGAGGAACAGGTCGTTGCTACCAACGTGGACAACGATCGCAGTCTTCCGACTAGCCACGCGCAGCTTCTCTACCTTCTTCCTTAAGTGCGCCGTTCCCCGCCCAGGTAAGCACCTTACCTTCCTCCCCTCCCGGTTTGCAGAAGCAAAGTACTTCTCCTGGCCCCTGATCTGCGAGTCCCCAATCAAAACGGTGTCTTCCTCCTTCGAGCACAGGAGACTAAAGCGGTTGCAGGTCCTGACAGGGGCAACTGGGGTCTCAGGCTTCCGCTTCGCAGCCTTCTTGCCCGAGACCTTTCGATACCCGTCGCCACCCATAGACGCACTTACACCACCCGACCCACCCCGACCGGCAGCTACATCCTTCGGTTTCTTTTGGCCATCAGTAGGCCCCTTCCCACCCTTTTTCTTTATCGGCCCCTTCCCACCCTTCTCTATCGGCCCCTTCTTTACGCCCTCCACCTTGCGCCGTGATTCCGTGCATTCCACGTTTGTCGCTGGCGATTCCTCACACTGATTTTGTACCCTGGCCCCCGGTGGCACCGCTACCCTTTCTCCGCGACCTCAAGCTCTGTCCAGTCCATCGCTGGACCGCCTTTCCTTGGCAGCTATCCTATCAATGAGCCCCGGAGTGGAGGGCGCAGCCGCGTCAGTGACCGCCGCACCTCCAACAGCCGGTCTGGACGAATCGAGCCGCCGGACCCTCTCCTCTAGCTTCTCGTAAAATCGCATGAATTCGCAAAAGCGGCACATGCTGGAGTGGTTGATCTTCTCGAAGCAGGCTTCTTTGAAGTTCGTCACACACTGGTTTACTTCACACCTCGCTCATTCAGCCTTCAGTTTCTCCGGTCCAGTCATTGTAACTCATTTTTTTTCGAACTCTGAATACACTGAATAAGATAAAGCGTTCTAGCAATGAAAACTATCAAAAACGTTCTGACCAGAGAGCGGAACCTCAAGTGTGCTGACCTGTTGCATGGTGATGCAACCCCTTGCATTCTAGCGAAGTGAGCAGGAAAGTTACGATTGAAAAGTTAAGAAGTCCATTGTCAGCTTTGCGGATTGTTATCTAAACAATGTCCAGATTTTAATGTACAGTGATTATTATGTAATGAAATTATAAGTGAAAGGGTGTGATTATTCTCCAAATTTGTTTTGTGTTTCATGTAATAGTATGTGCGCTCTGGTCAGTGTTTTTTGTAAATATGTTGTTCTTCTTTCTATGTAGCCTTGATAGTAACTATGTTATTATATGAATATGTTTCGGATATAAAGCGATTTTTGATGAGGAATCGCTGGAATAGATTGTGAACATGGAATTTGTTGTAACCAGTGTTAAGAAAATTATCCTTTATTTTTCACGTAACAGCTTTGTTACAGGTAGTAACATTTGATTAGTAGTGTGAAATGTTACTTTATGAAAATGTGAAAATTATAAATTTATCTTTCGATTTTATAAAATGATACAAAATATCTAATGTATGGAATTTGTCATTGAAATGATTTCATGTCTGTTCTAACTTTGAACTTGTTAAAGAAAAAAATAAATAAATAAATAATTTGTTGAGTAAATAAATAAATTTGTTAAAAGAAAATAAATGAAATAAATAAATTTTCCAAGTGAAAACTTATTTTCAAGGGGGTGATGCGAGTGGAGTGTATTAGTTTTTAATGAAGATAAGATAATAATGCCTAATAATAATTAAATGTTTTGTTTATAAGAATTTAATAATGTTTTCTTTAATTAAGAAGAAAATAATGTTTAATAAGAAATTAATAAAGGTTTGTTTGAAATTAAGAATATAAAGTGCTAGTTAGCAACATGAAATCTGCCCGAGCTGGAGGCTGTGTGAAATGCCCAAGAGAGCATATCATACTTTTCCGGTCCGCATTTCACTCTAGCTAATATGTATTGTTATGTAAAATTTAATTCTAAGAGGGATTTCTTTTCTGCAACTTTTCCCAAAAATCGAGTTATCATGTTCAAAATTGCGGTTTTCTGTTCTATATGTTGAAATATCGAATATTCAATTGAACACAACCTCTTTTTAACTCTTTGTCGTAATTTGTTGCCATTTAGACACATTAACTTTGCTTAACTCTTACACAGGTTTAATACATACATACATACATAAGAAAAAATCTACTCCATTTGAATCTTTGTAACCATTTAGACGCAGAAGGCGAAGTTCAACATTCTCTCATGAAAGACTTTGAGAAGGACGAAGAGCCAAACTTGGAGGAAGCTGCAACAGAAGCCTCTGGCAATGCTGAGGCTACTGAAGCTCCTATGGACGTTCCCGCTGAAGTACCTGCAAGAAAACTCCAACTTCTGCTACACGAAACTACATGAAGATCCAAGGACAACTTCAGCAGCTTTGAGGTACAGTGTGGCAAATGTTCCGGCAGCTGCAGTTGCCACTGTCTTCCTGAACGACCTCATCAAGGCCGATCATCTTTCCAAAGACAAGGCTTTACTTGGCCATAGATGGCATGAAAGTCTGCAGGGCCAAGGAGGAAGTAACGGCCTCATCAGTTGAAGCTCTCACGCAGAGGTCAGAGGAGGAGAAGATCTCTGGGATATTCTTTGATGGCAAGCAGGATAGGAACACAAAGGTGTTGAAATATGACGAAGTGACAGGGAGATTTCATCCTGTTAAAGTGATCAAAGAAAGTACCTCTAACATTTCACTCCCGAGGAACCTGAGGAAGGAGAAAAGCCTGCTCATAAGATCGCTCAGGGCCTGCATGAGTGGCTTCTGGATCACGGAGCTGACGAGAGCCTTGTAATGATTGGAGGAGACTCTACCAACACCAACACGGAGTGGTCTGGAGGCGCCATAGCCCTATTGGAGAAGGTGCTGGGTCGCAAGTGACACTGGATGATCTGTCAGCTCCATGTGAACGAGCTCCCCCTGCGACACTTAATCATCAAGCTGGACGGCCCTGTAACTCCCCGGTCAGGCTTCAGTGGGCCTATTGGAAAACTTCTTGAGAAAGTGAATGAACTTGAGGTCAACTTCAACTTCAAACCAGTGGAACTGAAGATATCATAGAGCTGCCAGTAGAGATAGTCAAATCGCTCTCCACAGCAGCACAACTGCTAGCTTCTGATCAAAGCCATCAAGTCAGGAAGTCTCAGTCCACAGTTGGCTGGTGCTGGTCTCAAGTGCGGACCTCTGAACCAATCCAGGTGGCTCACTACTGCACAGGCCATCTTGCTGTTGTGGATGAGGGAGCACGGACTGAAGGGGGAGGTGTTGAGGAGGCTCGAGGTCCTCGTGAAGTTCTGCCTTAACTTCTACTTCAAAATGTACTACGACATCAAAGTGAAGCACCACCTCAAATTTGGTCCTGCACACGGTTTTTCAAGCCTGAGGCTGCTGAAGAACCAGACTACCGAGGTCAGGAACATCATCTCTGCTGCAGTGATAAGAGGAGCTTACCACGCACATCCTGAGAACATCCTGGCTTCATTCCTGTGCAGTGAGGATGAGCATCAGAGAGCTTTTGCTGTGAGCCAGATAGAGAAGATCAGAGAAGGAAGAGACTTTGGTGATACGACAGTGAGGCCCCATAAAAATCACAAAGTCAATCTGCAAGCCACTTCACCTGAGGATCTCATCAACTGGGAATCAGAGAATATTTACGAGCCTATTTTCACCTGCAAGATGACCTTGACTGAGCTCGAAGATCTCAGGAAAACTCCACTCAAACTGGACGCTTTCTCTGTTCATACTCAGTCCTGCGAGAGAGCTGTACAGGAAGTCTCAACTGCTTCCCAAGCTGTGTACGGTCACGAGAGGAGAGATGGGTTGGTGAGAGCCAGGATAGACCATCGAGAAATGCTCCCAGTGTTCAGATCGAAGCAGGACATACTTAAGAGCTTTTCAGGTTCAAGTGACTGATAAAGAGGCTGAAGCCATCGTTAATGCTCACAAGAGCTGAAAGTCCTCATAAGATCATAATATAAGAACTTATGAGGCCACGCTTTTCAGGGATCCAGGAAGAACAGGCGTGTAAACCTACACGCGGAGGTGGCAAGTCTCCCGCTACTCGATCAGTGTAGAGCTGGTGAGCCGCGCCTATTCTTTGAAGAAAAACTTAAAATTCTTAAGTTTTACGTGAAATCTAAACATTTTTTCAGCACCCAGAGGTGTTGAAGCACGCAATAAAGCAAGGATGAGGTCAGAAAAGCAGCTTTTAGACTAAATCATATACAGAATAGCTGCGCGCTTTGGTTTGGGTCCCCTGAGGCTGCGTTAGGCAGCCCTCAAATCAGAAAATCGCGATTTTGACCATGAAAATTAGATTTTTCGGAAAAGTTGCAAATAATAAACCCATCTTAGAATTAATTTTTACATAGGAATGCCTATTAGCCACTTTGTTTTTCCAAAATTTCAACCCTGAACCCAGAGTATGATATGCCCTAATGCCGAACTCAGTCTCGGCACGGACATCTGCAGGAGAAATGAAAGACAAAACATCCCTCAAATACTACTAAAATATCAATATAATCGGTGGGGATTCCAGACAATTTCGGGGATATGTAACTGTTCGAGTAATTTTACAATAACGGGGTCACTGCAGGGGCAAGTCCCGAGTGAGTTAAAAATGTATATTCTTTCCATTTTTAAAATAAATGGCCAACTAATGAATTCCTTCGCCACCAACAATGTCGGTGTTGACAATAATACCCCCGCATTTTCTCCTAGTTGATAATTTCAATGTTTCTTTCTTCGCAAACACCGATAAATTTGGCGCGTGTGATTCGATCACTATTCATTACTCTATGAAGTGTATTCGCATCCATTTTAAAAGTCAGTGACTACGTTCCTGAAGCGGTTGACCTCAATTAGGGCTTGTGACTCGAGGTATACTAGTACACTAGTAGGAGCGTCTATCGGGTTGGCGAATTCCAATCTGACTGAGATGTTCTCACTTTGTTGTGGACGGAAGTGTGTATTTACACCAGCAGATAAGTCGGGTGTGATATCAAACAGGTAAAGGTTAAATTGATCAATGAATTCTTTCTGCGTTACCCCAATCCCGAGCTCATCACAAGCACCTGCAATATCGGCCAGACTACTATAAGCTCTCGCGCAAAGCACGAACACAGCGTCTGATGAGTAGTCCGTATCTATAGTCCCACCCACCGCAACGCCATTGACGTAGAGTGTTATGTTTTTAAGGCCGAAATTCTCGAATTTAAAGGCGTTCTTTTTATATTTTCCATTCGTCGAAGCGTGATCCTGCATTCCACTTAATAGCCGTTTAGGTAGAACTCCCAGGGCCACGTTTTCTATCTGCTTCGAAGCCAACCCTGCGGCCACTGTGTATAGTTTGATCTGTACTCTGTTAATTGGGTATTTTACTGTTACATGTATGAAATTTTTTTAAATTTCTAATTGTTTAGCAGAGCTTAATTTCACTCGCCTTACGCGGAGATATGTTCCCACAGTGTGAATCACAGCGGGTTTTGCTTCCTCTTCTTGATCAGGTCCCAGATTTATCAGATCTCAGGATTCGTGCGGGGGAGCTTTAATTTCATAGCCACCCCATTCATAAGCAGTTTCTCCTTGAATGTGAAGTCTTTATGCAGACGTCCATAACATTCATATACAGTACTGGCCAAATTATTAGGAATTTTTTAAAAATTTCATTTTTTGGTATAAAATGTTAAATTAAACCAAATTTTAAACGTTGAAAAGTTATTTATTTCTACACAAGAATACATGTCATTATTTAGCAATAGTTTAGTACTTAGTTTGACCCCCCCTTAGCTGCCTTAAGGGCTGCGACACGCTTCGGCATGCCATGAATCAATTTTTTGCATAATTCCTTAATACGTGTAGAGTGAAACCAGACTTGAATAAGTCGCTCTATGAGTTGGTGTTTTGTTGTTATCGGCGTTTCATGGATTACGTCCTTTAAAATACACCATAAACTTTCGATTGGGTTCATGTCTGGAGAATTTCCAGCCCATGGGAGCAACCGAACACTATTTTCATGACACCATTTTTTAACCGACTTTGCCGTGTGGCATGGAGCTGAGTCTTGTTGAAAATCCAACGTCTATTACCATACCATTCCTTATTTGAGGCAGTAGACGTCTTCTTAGTACTTCTATATACTTGACTTGGTTCATATTCCCCTCAACAATGCTCAAACGACTAGTTCCATGCACAGAAATTGCTCCCCAAACCATGATCTTTTGTGGAAATTTCACCATTTTCATCAGACACTCAGGCAAAAATTCTTCTCCAGGCCTCCTTCTTACACTTTGAACACGATCGTCAAGCACGCAATCGTTGACTCATCGGAGAACACCAACCTGCAATCAAGAAAGCCCTGTGAAAGAGTCAGTGCATAGCGTATGAAGTACAGCTAAAACGAAGTACAGTATGACTTGCTGCTTTACAGATATTTTTACTGCAGTTTTATCACGTACTGTAAATACCTTCTATGCATACTGTATTTACTGTATTAACATTCTATTTAATGTTAAATATATTCTTACCTGTTCCCAATCCTCACTAGTCCAGTTAATGTGTTCCTTTGCCCATGCAAAACGTGCCTTCTTCATAGCCTCAGTGAGCCTGGGCTTCTCCTTGGGCGGTAGGCTTTGAAGCCGGCAGTTAGAAGCCTCCTGTTGACTGTTCTACGACTAATATTGCCATCATCCGCTAGACTACTGGAAATGTTTTTGCAAGTAGCTCTTCTATTTCTAAGAGACAAAATTGCAATCTGTCTATCAGTTCTTGGAGTCGTTACCCTTTTTCTGCCGCATCTTCCAACCCTTTTGGGGCCTACATTTTCTCCAAATACCATTTTTTTCTTAATACGAAGTACTGACTGTGGTGAAACATGGAGTTTGGCAGCGATTTCCTTTTGTTTAAATGTAGAAGAAGTTAATAAAACCTGTATTTGCCCAATTTTCCGTGGACTCAAGTCATTCTTTCGCCCCATTTTCAAATTCACTTAAAAACTGTAACAAATAATTGCCGAAATTGGGTAAATACACTATTTAAATTAAACGGTAGTTACAATGACACGTAAAAGAAGAGAAACACACCCGCATCGCACGACAACCAAACAACAACTGACGAACAAACACGCTTCGTTCGACTAAAGAATTATGCAAAAAATTGATTCATGGCATGCCGAAGCGTGTCGCAGCCATTATGGCAGCTAAGGTGGGTCAAACTAAGTACTAAACTATTGCTAAATAATGACCATGTATTCTTGTGTAGAAATAAATAACTTTTCAACGTTTAAAATTGGTTTAATTTAACATTTTATACCAAAAAATGAAATTTTAAAAAAATTCCTAATAATTTGGCCAGTACTGTATCTTCTTTTTAGAATTTTTAAATTTATCCTTTATACTACTTTCGTCTATAGTCTGATAATAGCCCTCGGCAGTTAAAAAGGTATCCTTCGCTTCTTTTGAAAAGTTGAGGACATTTTTCAGATAGGCTCGTAGGTGATAATAACCCTTTCCTGCCGAGATGTTGACCTGGTTTAAATACACCTCACACTGACTGAATATGGAGTGCAGAAAGTTGGTTTCAGGGTATGCAGAATAATTATCATCGCAGTCCATGCCATCTGAATGGGCTATACGTAGTTTAGTGTACATGTGCATGCAGCATGGATCAAAAATGTATGGGCCTGAGCTGGGTATCACGAATTCTATCGGGGCACTCGGGGAACTAATTGTGTTTAATGGGTTAATTGTAATAAAGTCACTGTGCTCAATAGAAACTTGAGTTGGGGGCATATGAAAGAGGGACAGCTCCGATTTACAACATTGTGAGCTACACAAATGGATGAAGCGTGCCATGACGAGTCAGAAATAGTGCCACCCCTCTTGACAAGTAGTAATCAGCCTATAATTCGTGAGAGCAATGTCCTCAGCTTATATCAGTTAAAAAAATGATCAACCATAGGTTTCATTCGCTTAGAGCACTTCTTCTTCGATGTCCTTTTACATTTAGCGCCACGTGTCGGTAATCCCTTCTTCCGGACAGCCCTATTCTTCTTCCCGTCACCACGCATTTTTCTCTTTGCATCTTTGATGATTTCGTTCCGTGTACGTTTTAAATGTTTTTTTTAGAACTTCTTTAGGTTTTGTTCCACCCATTTTGTTTTCTACCGTGTTAAAACCTGATTGTAACGCTTTCTTTCCGAGATATCTGACCCCATCTACAACAATGGGACAGCGCTGATATCTCACCCCTCGATAGACTGAAAGGCTTTCGGGTCATTATAACTGAATGCGACGAAAGTGAAGCTTCACTGTTAAACTCCCGTCACCAAGTGGGAAATTTTTTCCCTCAGTCGTTCTTATATATATTGAGATATTGGTCAATAGATTGGTCGCAACATTCACATAATGGGGCTTGTCATATGTAATGCTCAAGCTCTTCCCTCTATGGTTAGGAATGTGTGCAATGCGCAGCAGATGCGCCTAGGTATCCCCAACAAATTGATGCTACACGATATTGCTGTAAATATAGCACATGTCTGGGGATGGATAACCATCACCCAATTTCTCTAATTTCAACTGATACATTAAGCTGGACAAGTCATGTTGTGCCTCGTGAAAGACATTTCTTTGGGATGCTGCTCCATATCACCCTCGGTTATAATTTGGAATAATCCTTTGTCTTTAATATTTCAATTATCCTGTGATTTTAGGGTCACAGCATGTGGAGAGGTTTCTTTGTTTACGATTTCATATACTGAACCAGTCGTAAGATTTGAGGTTTTAAACTTCCGTTTGTCTCTCACAACATCCTCGGCCGCGCCATAACGACCCGGGCTTAGTGTTACTACTGTAATGTAATACAGGGCATCCCCACTCCAGGCGGTACGCATGTTTTCATCCCTAATTACCCCTGGCTTTTCACACTCATCACGATCTCTAAGAACCGTAAAAACGGGTTCTTTATAATGAATACTTAAGAAGCTGGTGGATAGCTGAATTTCGCATAGCCCCACCTCATACAAATCACGTTCCAATTCAATGGGCCCATGGAGTTCTGTTACAAAGCTGGCTAGTGTGTTGTTAGGATGTAGAGACAGAGAAGATGACGGGAGTGTGACATAGAAGTGGTTATGCGCCATGTTGCATACTATTTAAGCTTCATTATTGCAGCAGCTTTTATATAGGTGTTGAAGCTTTCTAGGAAACCTGCCATTTCACCAGGTACGTTTTTCTCTTTCCTGAACCTCTGTTGCCTAAATTTTTTTTCAATTTTAAACACATTTTTTTCCTAAATTAAATGACACCTTCTGCTTCTCCTCGCCATAAAAGCCTCGTGCGATTTCTTCCCCATTCAAATCTTCAAAGTAATACATCATTATCTCGCATTTAGGTCTCATAGCACTAACTTTAAAAATCTCACGTGTCCATCCTTCCTCAAATTCCTTCGCGAATTTACATAATCATTGATTTTGAAACGTGTAGAGTGTGGCGGTGCTCTATGAATATCTCTTCTCTCCTCAAACTCTGTGTGCGTACCTCTTTCTAAAACCTCGTTAGGTGTTGCCCCAATCGCGCGATGGTTTGAACGGTTGTATGACGACGCCAATGATTGCAGAATGTTTACATATCTGTATGTGTTTTTATGTGTAAAATAGCGATGCATGCGTTCCTTTATGGTACATTGAACTCTTTCAGCTAAAGAGGCCTTATGTATAGAATTGCTAGTATAGTAACTGACATTGAACTCTGCCAACATCTTCTGAAAGCTGGGCCTATAAATTCGTTCCCCATATCCGTACCAAAATAGCTCGGAACCCTGTTTTCTTTCAACAGTAGCGTTTTGGTAGCTTTAGCAACTGTTTCAGGCGATTTATTTTTCAGAGGAATTAGCCACAGATAATTATCTAGAGAATACATCTGTTATGAATAGGATGTAGCGATAGCCATCATTATATACTGAATATCTTTGCATATCTGTTAGATCCGCTTGCCAAATAGAGTCAATCCATGCCGCTGTTGTCCTGGCTGTTTTAAACCTTCTTCCCACCGGTTTATGAAGTATATAAGTATCCTGCTCCCGCAAACCCTTCTCAACATCTTTTTTCCCTACTCCTTCATTGTAAACACCTCTGTACAGTCTATCAACACCGCCATAGGATGTTGGGCTAGAAATGTCACAATAGTGTTTTCTTAATATGTTAGCTATTTGCGTATTTTAGAGACACCTGGATAGGGTTGGCCGTTTTTGTTTGGTCTCTTCTTTCTCCTCTTCAGAGATGCTATCGTTGGGGGTGATGGCATACTTAATTGTAGTACATGCGAGACTTTCTCCAAGTCTTTTAACCTATTCAGATTTCCTCTCAACGTTTTGGATACATTTATTTCTTGTAGTCTTGCTTTAATATGCTTCCATCCTGATGGTGAGAGCCTGTCCCACTTTCTCACCAGATCATGGACAATGTCGACGATGTTCGAACCCTGTACCTTGTTCCTTCAACAATGACCTCGCCTGTATCGGACCATTGTATGATGGGGTCTTCTCTCAATAGATTATAAATATTTAAGCGTTTATTCCTCGCTGTATGTGGGAGACTGCTTTTTAATACATGTTCGATGTGTTGCGTTCCGTTATTCTTTGGTTGGTCATCTCTAACATCGGCCACAGGTCCTCTGTCACCATGCTCATCGTTGCCCGCGCTGTGTCTAATAACCACGGGATCTCTGTCGATTCTTATAATCTTCGTACTCATAAAGAAATTTCTGCAGCGCCTCTTTGCATAAGATCCTTTTCTCATCAGGTGACTTTTCACTGTTTAATAGGTCCACCAATTCGCTCTCCATTCTTTTGAGCCTACTTTTACGGGGTTCTAGAACCGTGTCTGGACTCCTTGAACATTGCAGTGAAGCATACACCTCGTGCGTCCGGAATCACTACCACTTTCTTCATTATATTAATCTAGTCAGTAAAGGTCCCAAAACTTAAAATAAGATGGGGAGGAATGATCCTCCTCTTTTTACAATAATTTTCTTTTTCTTCCACACAGTTTGACTTTTACGAGCGAGCGCACGTATTATGTTCTTGTAACGACGTAGGCGAGCCTTTTGATGGGATTTCATTGGTATATTACATTTTATAGCATTGAAGCAGATTTCACAGATGCATTTTCAAAAGTCCGAGTCGATATTTTTAAAAAACATCTGCTGCAATGCCCGGGGCAATCGATGATATATTTTTATTAATTCACGGTATTTCTTTAGCCTATTTGTCATTCTGGAATATACACCGTTTCAGGCTCGTTTCGGAATATATTCGTTCTTAGAAGCACCCTAAATGTGTTTCGCGGGTGAAGGTCACAAAGCAAATATCCGTAACGTTGACATGTAGCTTCTTCTCTATAAACTTACAAAAACTACTTTCGCTGCTTCGGGAACATTTGCTTGGCTAATACCCCAATTTGTGACACATCTCTACGTTGCACGAATAGGACTAGATATTGTGTATTTAACGGCGCACATCACGAGTGTATCTTTTTTTGAAAAATAGATTCTGACTGATGAAGAATACGCTCATGTTACTATGGTGGGAGAACATTGTAAATGTCTCGGCAAATTATCCATTTCCAACATAAACAGTTTTAACACATCCTGCAGGGCCAGATATATTACACGTGGACGGGATCGTGAGCCTGAATTTTTCTATAGATTCCATCTCTAACACATCGCACCCCTAAATGGAACATTTACCAAATATAATAAAAATTTAAGTGATGTTCCTTATATTCTTGTTATTCCTCTTATTCCACAGAACCGTGAATGACGACGATGTACAGCACCCCATCGTCGATATTACAGACGACCCCGATGAGAGTGTAGTTGTGGTTACGGACTCCGCCCCCGCTGACGAACCCTCACCAGCGACACCTCAACCACGTGGCAGTTCAAACCGGAGGCACGATGATGAAGAACCTTCCACGTCAGGTATAAAACGTGCCAGGATTGCAGTGGTTGCTAGACCCCCAGTAATAGAGCCCCATCCTTCTACGTCTTACGACACAACTTCCACACTAGCTCCCTCCTCAATTAAATTTGAACCCCCTTATTCCTGTTCAATTCCGGGTATATCCTCCACACCAGCAGCTTCTCGTGCTGTAGAGAAAGGTATAACATTTGAGCTGGTGCGCACCGATATCTCTACCCCGACCCTGACTAGAAATCGGTATATAGTCAGGGTTGACCCTGGAACCCTGTATAGCAACGGTGCTGAACACGGACTGCGGCGCGTAGTTGAACGTATTGTGGAGTTTGCCCTTCAGAACAGCGACGAATGTGAAGTCTGGACGAGGTTTTCCTTCGGGTTCGGGTCAGTTGACGGTGAAGTAGATGATTTTTGGGTAGGAATACCATTCAGACGCTTGGCCGATGTAGACAAACAGTAGAATATATCTTGGGCCGAATAATACAGGCCTCTCAAAGTAGTAAAACCTTCAATATGGACAACGTCACGGTAGATAGTGACAGAGTATTCCGGGTTGCGAGTCATAGTGCCACGCCTTATACGCTTAACTTTAATTCTCAGGGTATTTACAGAAAGCATATAAACGCCGAGCGTGGTTGCGGCTTTATAACAGTAGTCTTAGCTCGTACGTTTACTGTACTAAATACCTGGGTCAAAAATATTTGGTTGCCTTCGGTTGTGCAGCGTGCTCGTAAACTGGCTTCAGATCGTAAGCTTGAGTTTGTGTGTAATATGGGTCCTGAAGACCTGAGAATGGTACAGCAGAAAATGGAGGTTCGTATTGTTGTATTTGGAATGGATGATCGTCGTAGGACTGTGTATGTTTTTAAAAGCTGTGTGAGAGATCGTACAAGACCTCCACTTATTTTAGGATTGTCAGGAACAACGTATCTCCCCATCCGCAATGTAAGGGACCTTTACGCGAGCTATAATAAAAGTCGGAAATATGGACGGCATCATGATTTGTGTAAGGGATGTCTCGAGTTTGCCGATGATATAGTGACACATTATAAGAAATGTCACATGGTTTGTGAGCAATGTAAAAGCTCCAAATGTGAAAGTCGTGTAATTGAAGCTGAGAAGAGGAATGTAATGTGTGTAGACGTACATTTTTCAATAATAAATGCTTTGAGCACCATAAGTCAATTGGCACTTAGAGAAAAATGAGTATCTGTGAATGTGCTATGTTTCATATGATGGATAATTGGGGTAAGTTTGAGCATAAATGCGATGAAATTCACTGTTCTACATGTCATGAAAAATATAAGGCGGACGGAGTAAAGCATGTCTGTTATATGAAAGATGCTAAGCCTAAAAATAAACCCTGTATAACCTTGTACTACGATATAGAAACTTAAACAAACCCTGAAACCAGAGGTTATCCCTCATCTTCTCGTAAGCCAGACTTTCTGCGATGGTAAACGGACAAACGTTTTAAAAATGATCGCACACGACAATCCTGTGAAACTCTTTGTGTCCTATATTGTCAAGTTAGCGGACAAGTTAAAAAAACGTATATTCTTGCCCAGAACAGGGCAAAATTGACACAGTTCCTTTATAAGGAAATGCTTGAACACGAATCATCGGAGATATTTACAGGCGACCCCTTGAAAAGGGGAAACAAACTTATACAAATGCAGATAAGATATAATGTTTAGTTTAAAGGTACTCTATTATTCACACCTTGTAAACTGGCCAAGCTACCCAAGGTGATGGTTGTAGCCGCCGAAGTTTCAAAAGTGTATTTTCCCTTACACTTTCCTCACTTTACTTAGGACTACCTCTCCCGAAACAATATTTTAAATACACTGACATGAGTGATAGTGAACGTGAAGATTTTGACCGCTACTACAACAGTTTTAATGAAACTAATCCATACAATATAACTGATGAATGTGAGCGTTATTGCGTGAATGATGTGCGCGTGCTTAGAGTATGTTGCCAGGCCTTTAGAAGGATGTACATAAACCGATTCAACAGCGATCCGCTGCAAGTAGCCACCACAATCGCTTCATTGTGCTTTACTGTGTTCAAGAACAATTTCATGCCTAAAAACACCTTAGCAGTCATTCACAGAAACAACCTTGCAGTTATGGACACAAGGCTATTTACTGGCTCATACACATACAGCAGCAGGCCGGAGTATACATAAAACACGCACGCAACACGGGAGAAGTACCCATTAAGGTCAATGGTCGTGTTTTTTGGGTTGATGGTCTAAGCGAAGAGGGTGCCACTGGTGAGAAGAGTGTGTACTCCTTTAACGGTTGCTGGTGGCATGGATGCCAACGTCCTGAGTGTGGAATCGTAGGAAATATCCACAGTAGATCTCCTGCCGACAGTCTTGCATGGACCCGCACCCGCGATCAGCTTATAGGTACCCAGTTCACTCTCAAGATCTTGTAGGAGCATGAGTATGATGCACGGATGGAAACAGATGGACAGTACATTGAAGAAATAAACACGATCAAGCGTTCAATGATGCTCGACTCTTTCACATGCGGTGATAGCTTGTTCGGAGGGCGTACAAATCCATTTAAGCTATACTCTCCGCCTACGGAGGGCGTGAAACTCCATTAATACGATTTCTGTTCTTTATATCCCTACGTGATGTAGAACAATCCGTACCCCGTAGGGGCACCTGAAAAGCTGGTGGGACCTGATCTGCCCACTATCGAGGCGTTCTCAACAAATTTGAACAAGTAGTATTTTGGTCTTTCTTTCGTAGACGTGCTCCCCCCTCGCCATTTATCGATGCCGATCTTACCCGTCGTTATAGATCACAAACTCATGTTTCCTCTGTGCGTGAAGTGGGCAGAGGAGAATAATGGGTCCTGTAATCACACAACCAACCAACGGAAGATCAGAAGCCGTGAGCTGTCCCCAGCCGTCCGCCATGGTTACAGAATATTGAAGATATATACATAAGGTATGGAGATTTCAGAAGCTACCCAACATTTTCACGTATATAAATACTTTTTTGAAGGGTAAGGTGGAAACATCATGCTACCCGCGAGGGGTTGAGAGCGAGGGTAAAAATCGGCTTATGTTCAGCGTTACCGTGAACGTGAATGGATACAACTTGACCTGGCCCAAATTGTTAAGAACCCTGGCAAGCGCTTTAGTGCAAACTTATGCCTAAATAGTCTTTGGGGCAAGTTTGCACAAAATACAGGTAAGGGGAACGTTCACTTGGCCCAGAGTTATAACGAGGTGTGTGATTACGCCAATGCCCCCGATTAAGAGGTTATGGAGAGCGTGAATGTTAGTAACACGTACATAATAATGTACAACATCACCGAGTTGGCCACAGATACCTCACGTGTTACAAAAATACCTGTAGCCAGCTTCACAACGGCATACTCACGCATCAGGCTTTTGGGACTACTGCACTCTCTTGGGAGGGAGGGTGTATACATGCTCTCTACTGGGAATTTCTCGGAGAGTTGACTGACGAGATCAAGAATGAGTATGGTGATGGTGCATACGCTGACTCATTTATATCAACAGGGCCAAAAACTTATGGGATGCGGGTGAGAGTAGGAAAAGAGCTGAAATATATTGTGAAGGCGAAGGGCATCACGCTTAACTTGGCGAACCGACGTTGAAGGAGCTAGTGTGCTTAGAAGATGAGGGTAACCAACCTCCCCAACTGATTGTAGGAACCCACAATTTTCGGACACAGAAACTGGGGTATGTGAAGGAACTTAGGGGCACAAAGGTGTGTCGTACCCTTTGAGTACCAAAGTAACTGAATGTTATATGTGTCTATTGTTAACGATATGTTTATTTATTACGTATATTTGAATATGTAAATGTTTTAATTAGGGTTTCATTTTCCCTTGTGTGTGTGTGTGTGTGTGTGTGTGTGTGTGTGTGTGTGTGTGCATATGTACAGGAAAAAAGTCCTAAGCTCCGCCCACTGTAAGATCAATCAAATGGTCACTTGACTCCAGCTACTACCTGGGCATATCTCTACCCCTGCGTGCTCAGTTGGCCGCTGCAAGCCCTGGATCTCAAACGTATATTTGAAGAATTCTCAAGTAGACGAAAAATAGTGATGGCTACTTCTGATATTGCGTGTTCGACGTTTATGAAGTGGTATTCGGTAAAGTCGGAAGATGTGGTGAATACTGAAAGACTGCCTAGCCCCCCCCCCTCCTTTGGGACTTTTAAGGCTACATTGAACCGCGCGAAGCTTGAGGAACAAGATGTTCAAATACTCTATGGATATTTTGGCGAGAGTATTGCCGAGTTTCGCCACACAAACGATGTAATGAACTACGTTGTAGGGCTAAACTGTATAAAAGCATACATATATTGTAAGGTGAAAGAAACAACGCGTGCAGAAGAGAAGCAACGGGTATGGGTAGTGAGTTTTGTTGATGAGTAGTATGGCAGGTGGTATGTCATGCTGCATCATACCGAGTACGCGTACCCTGCGGCACGGAATGTAAACCTTGTCATCATGGACAAGCTAAAGTACTTTTACCACTACATTCATATATATCATGACGAGGGTCGCAGTGAGGTTGTGGCTAAAGGCCTGTGTGAGTTTTTAATAGAATTTGGAGACGAGTATCGAATGTTAAACAAAAAATATAAATACGGGCATATGTTTCTCTCAAATAGTGCGCCGGATTGTTAATGTGTTTAGTTTGTGGAAATGAACGTCTAGTGCGCATTACGATAAAACATTATAACCGATATTGCCCCATGTTTCGGAAATTGCCCGTTAGTGTATTTAGATTTTCAAAAAGCGTTTGACACCGTACCGCACAAAAGACATTGAAAAACTAATGCTCATAGAATCAGGGGTGTAGTAATAAATTGGATAGAAAAGTGGTTGCCAGGTAGGAAACAGTGGGTGGTCGTTGGTGGAGCGGAGTCGGTTGGGCTAATGTAGCGAGCGGCGTTCCTGATGGTCTTTATTGGGCCCCTTGCTTTTCTTACATATATTAACGATTTAGATGTCGGCCTAGTCAGTACAGTTTCAAAGTTTGCGGATGACACGAAGTTGGGTGGTAGGGCGATTAATGACGAAGATAGAGGTAAAATCCAGGAAGATCTGAATAAAATCGTTCATTGGTCAGTCACATGGCAAATAAGATTTAACGTCGATAAGTGCAAAATTTTACATATAGGTTCGCTACTTTTAAATCACCAGTGAATATAACTCCTAAATCTTTTTCCTGCTCTACGCTTGCTAAGTCCCACCCTGACATACTATACCAGGGTGGGAATTAGCAAGCGTAGAGTAGGAAAAAGTTTTAGGAGTTATAGTCACTGGTGATTTAAAAGTAGCGAAAGAAAGTACAGCAGCGGTCAATAAAGCGAACAAAGTGTTACGTTTTATAGCTCGGAATTTTTATATTATACATATTATTGTTCCTCTTTATAAATCAGTAGTTAGACCCCATTTCGAGTACGCGATCCAATTTTGGAATCCGCATATGCGAAAAGATATAGACAAAATCGAAAGTGTTGAAAGACGAGCAAATAAGATGATTCCGTCGCTTAGGTCGAAGTCGTACGAGGATAGGCTTAACTCGAGACTAGGAGACTAAGGGGTGATCTAATCCAGGTTTTCAAAATTGTGAATGGGTTCGATAACGTAGATAGATATAGCTTTTTCGAAATATCTCAATATAATAGAACTAGAAGTAACGGGTTTAAGTTGTCAAGTAGAAAGTTCTAGACAGCAGTTGCCCAAAACGTTTTTACGCATACAATAGTAAATAGGTGGAATAGTTTGCCGGTAGAAATAATTAGTAGCACGTCTAACAACATGTTTAAAAATCGATTATACGCATATGTTGATAGATTGGGTATACTGTAGTTTAAGGTAGTAAAATTAAGGCTTTGTGGTTCGGAACCCACGTAAAATTGTAGGTCCCCTCCGCCACCACGGAGGACATGCACAATACACAATTACGAACACAGTTAGGTAGAGCAGCCATGAGTGGATCATAGGGTCTTTGTTGGTTTGAAACATTATAACATTATAACTATCACAAGTACTCGCATGATTCTTTCATGTTGAAACAAACCCGTACACGAAACATTAACGCTTGGTATGACTCACTCCTCCACACTTGTCCCTAAGCCAAACAGTGCACTGTCTGCTCATAGTCATCTCAGAGCTTGTTCCCACTGGTTGTGCACTCTCACAATAGAAAACGATGGAAGTCTTTGCACGTATTGCACGTAGTCATTACACGTATTCAGACGTAAAACCAGTACCATTAATTATGTACTTGAAACGACTTGTAGACAAGCAAACATCTTTTTAAACATAATGTTGTTTATTTAAGTGTTGAGGAGATGATTAGATTCTTCATGATAGTTGAGAAGTGGGGTGAGGATCGTTATAAAATACCTGCAGGTGTAGGTATAAGAAGAGAACAGATTAGTGATACCCACTCATATGCCATTGTTTGTACGTTGTGTATAAATAACGATCAGCTATGCATTGATATACGACTGATGTAGAAGAATGCAAGAATGCATCTGATAATAACGTTCTTGTCCTCACGCGAAACCGCTACATCCTCCACAGAATGTTTGAATTCGTTAGTTTCCGCAAACTAAAACCTATATTAGACGCACGTGTTACGGCTATGATTTATTTTGATACGGTTCTTGAATACGCATACATCGCTCTCCCAAAGAGGTTAGGTGGACACCCCCCCCCAGCTTGTTGGGGGAATTCCCACCCCTTTTGTTGTCACCATGGGGGTGGCACAGGGGTGGGAACCTTGCAACAAGGGGGTTGGGTCGGTGGCACTGGCACTCATTTCATCAACATTGCAATTGCTCTGAACTCGTCCATTTTGCAGGCATACTACTGATGTTTACATCTAATTATTCGCGACGACGTCCTCTATCTTTTAGTGTAAAGTGCGTTATAGACTTCAGAAGAGCCGTCCGCGAAGTGCGAGTCAGGATCAAAGATTTCTCCACGCAATACCCTGCGTGGAGGATACATATACTGTCTACATATCAAGTCCTTAGGTTTAGTTTCCCTGAAGAGGAACATATAAACTCGAAAGTACTCAGAGTGAATGTTCCACTTTTTCCTACAGGTTATTTCAGATTAATGAAATTCACGCGTTTAACGTGAATATCCGCCATATACTGTGTATTAGGGCGGAGTGAAAAACTCATTTTTCGAATTTTCAAATTGGCTTGTGTGGAAAATGTGTGGAGTAGTGAGGAAATAAGCTGGTATAAATTTAAAATCATAACATTAATATCTTCAGGTGCCACAATGACCTTCAATATTGAAAAAAATTGAAAAAAGCAGATTTTAACCAATAATTACAGAAGAGTCCACGATGCACAATAGACAAGAATTTATTCACACTTGTATAAAAATAGCTCAGTCAACCTTTAAAAAAAGTTTCTATTCTCTAAAAACAGTTTTCTATAGTCAGCTCACTCAGCTGTCACGTGAGTACCTCGGTTCAGTGTAGCTGTCGCTCTCGTAGCAGGTGGGTGTTCTGTTGTTGGCGTTACTCAGATAGTCTACACTATATTTCTTATATATTTTGCATTTCTGTATTGTGTTGCCCTAAGTTTGCCATGTACTATTAACTGAAATTAACGTATAATTGATATTAGCTCTTCCTTTTTCAGATTTGTATACTTTCAAAATGTCTCGAGTTTGTGCAAAATCAACCAGGGCCTCAACTGAGTGCCCCATGTTTGGTATGGGGGAAGATTTGTGGCACAGGAATCTTCCTACATACGAAGGAGTTTTTAAATATTACTTGTTTGTAAGAAACGATTTGAAACAGAATACTAATAAAGATCCTTCAATATCTCAAATATTAGAACAAGTTGTTGATAAATTGAAAACAATTTGGGAAAGTGCTTCCGTCCCAATTCTGTCAGACAGGCGAATTGAAACAATGTTCAGAAGCTACCACGAAAAGTATCGTGTCATTATGAAGCCATACCAAAGCAGAAAAATTCTGAAGCTTACAAAGCAAAGATTGATATGTTCAAAAAAGAAGCACACACGAAACCTTTTGACATTGCAGCGTGCAAGTGCAAAGTACTAACACAATGTTCTTGTCCCAAAGAAAAAACGGTTCCAAAGGAAGAAGTGACGTTCCTCTTAGATCAAAGGAGTGAAAGAAAACTGTTTATTGATAGAGTAGATATTACACTCTCAAAGAAAAAAGCATCTACGTTGCTAAGCAAAAAGAAGCTGTGAGGCTCACCAAAGAATCTTCACAGGAGAAATTGCAGGATACAAATGTTGAATATCATCATCGACATCAAATAGTGAAAGTGAATCTGGCGAAATATCAGACGATACATTTCCAGAGCCAGTTAGCTCGAAGAGAAAGCTCGAACAACCTGAAGAACAATTATTCAAGAAAAGGAAAACTACAAATCTACCTTCAGTGGCTACTGCTTGTGACAGGACTGCAGTTTCAGATCGAGCTGCAGCATTCATTGTTAGTGCAGTATTGCAAGATATTGGAGAAGTTTCTATTGACAATCATCTGAAGTAGTGGATAGGAGTAAAATCAGAAGAGAAAGACAAAAGAAGAGATCAGAAATTATGAAAGATCAAAATCAGGTCCCAATCAGAGGAATCTATTTTGATGGTCGAAAAGATTCTACACTCTTCCAAGAAAAAAAAAGAGTCCAAAGTATATCAGAAGAAGGTAACAGAAGAACATATCACTTTAGTGAGAGAACCTGGTTCAGATTATTTGGGCCATTATTCTGTGAATTCTGGATCAGCTGAAGAAATATGTAAAGGAATGTTTGAGTATATTGGAAATAATGACATGAACCTGGAAAACCTTGTTGCCATTGGATGCGATGGTGCAGCAGTCAACTGGAGAAAAGGGAGGCGTTATAAGGCTTATAGAATTGAAGCTGAAGAAGCCAGTTCAACATTTAGTGTGCCAGCTCCATGCCAATGAATTGCCATTACACCATTTAGTTGCAAAGCTGGATGGAAAAACATCTGGCCCCCAGCGGATTCACCGGTCCTATTGGCAGGGAATTAGAGAACTGTGAGAGTCTTCCTATTGTCGAGTTTGAAAGGATTGATGCTGAGGAACCAACTGTAGACTGTGAAGATCTTAGCACCGACCAAAAATATCTAATTGATATTCATCAGGCCATAACAAAGGGATATTGCTCTCCAGATCTTGCTCATCGTAGTCCAGGCAAAATGGCACATTCACGATGGCTGACTACAGCAAATCGTTTGCTTCGTCTATACGTTTCAACTGTAAGTCCATCTGAGAACCTCATGAACATTGCTTCTTTTATAATGAAGGTCCACATCCCAATGTGGTTTTCTATTAAGCAAAGTACGTCTTTTGTCAATGGCTCAAAACATGTTTTCAAAACTATTGAACTAACAAGAACACTGAATGACGAAGTAAAGGATATTGTAAACCCTGTCATACAAAGAAATGCATTTTTTGCAAATCCAGAAAATATTCTAGCATCAATGATTCATGATGACCGCAGCGCCATAAGAGAATTAGCGTGGAGGCGAATAAAGAAAGCAAGGCAAACAAACAAGGAAAAAGTTGTGAGGCGTTTCACAGTACCTGTTATTCAATTTGAAGCTACTGATTATACTGATTTAATTAATTGGCAAAATGCATTGTCACTGAACCACCTGTGACAAGACACCTGACAGAAAATGAGATTGAAGAATTCATAGAAAACAAGAGTACCCCTCCATTCGAGAAATTCCCTTGTCATACACAAGTAGTAGAAAGAATGGTAAAATTAGTGACTGAAGCATCATCAAAAGTATTTGGATTGAACGCGCGAGATGGCTTCATAAGATCAACACTTCAGTCACGTAAAAAAATGCCATCATTCGAAAGTAAAGCTGAATATAAAGTTTAAATAAAATGTTAATAGAAAAAAACATGCGCAAGGATGGGTGGTTGGGAGGGCATGGGTGGAGCTCGACACGCAGCCACCTCCTCGTGGTGAGTTCTGGATTATTTAGATCATTAATCAAAAGAACATTGATCTAAATAAACTAAGAGCTGCGTAATTCAGTAACTATTTTGGTAATTGGAACACTTAATATATAATAATAACAAGTAAGTTTCAGTTATTGTACTAATGCTGAATATAAGAAAATCATTATATTTCACTTTTTTCGACGGCTTTGTGGCACCTGAAGATATAATTTCGCAGGACTAATATTTATGCACAGTCATTATCTATAGCACCCACATATTTTCCGCACTAGCCATATTTGAATTTCGAAAAAGAGTTTAAAAACCTCATTTTCGATCCGCCCTACTGTGTATATATATTTATAGTATTCATCGATGCATTTTTAGTTTGAGTGGAAGTATGAAGAGTTAAACATCTTTTAACATAGGGCATCACTTCACTCATACGCTCATTTCAGTGTACGAGCAGCTCGCAGCAACATTGCGAAGCAAATAGGAGGTCAAATTACTGAGGAGTCTTCCGTACGTGGTTAATCACCACTGAAAGCAACAGTGATCTTTGTTAGTCTTGTCCAGTGGTTCCCAACGTCGGCGTCACCGTCCCCCAGTGGGCGTTTAAGAATCTTAGAGTGGCGCTAGGACACTGTAAAACTGTTACCTTCTATTAATAAGTCACTTATCATTTATCCCTTTCCTTATTGTTTTCATGAGTGGGCTGGGCACCAACAAATATTGATGGACATAAAGGGGCGTTGGCTTAAAAAAGTTTGGAAACCACTGGTCTAGTCAAAGAATATGCATATCCGTATTCATTTTATCGAAATTTTCGACTCTTTTTCCGTTTGACGGACTGTGAATTATTGAAATATAAAAGTTTTTCTTGACCAGTTTTAGCTACTGATTTTACAAATAATAATATTTTTTTGGAGAAACAAAAAAAATTGAAAGTGAACAAGTCTTTTCCTCTGTTCCTTTGTCTCCACATAAACTCGCAGATATATGAATCGATCATCTGTCTGTGGGTGCCGCAGTGACGCTTATTTCGTTGTTTGGCTACATTCCATAATGCCTCAATTGTCTGTGTGAGCATTTGTTATCGGATCTATAAAATTCTCACTGTGATTAACTGTAAGATGTTGGTAGTCATGACCTTGCATATTCTCCAGGCCCTTATAAGATTTCCACATGTCGGATATAATTTTTGTCCCAGACTTTGTTTCTTTTTATGCATTCTTCTAAGGTCTCTGTATCCCGCCGAGGCACTGCATATAAGACACAATAATTGCCCGTCTCCCTGTATATTCCTCCAAGCACCTACTGCTATGCATACACCCTCGATTATATTTTCTTTTGAAGTAAGCCTTTCAACTATCTCCACAGTTGTATTGGGCCCTCCTATGACTATAGGATTTTTCAATAAAGCCTCTGCACATACCTGAAACATAAAAAAGTTTAGGTTAGATTAAGTTAAATTACTACCTCTCTTAAATAGTTATTAATGTCCGCAGTAGTAAGGGCGCAAATGGAGAGAGTGCAATGCAATTGCAAATGTTGATCACTGTTGCATAAGGTTATGCAAGAAGGTGAGGGGAATGTTGCAAGATGTTATGCAACAAGGGGAGATGGGAATGTTGCAAGAGCAACAAGGGGTAATGGAACTTGGAGGTGGAGTTATCCCCCAAGAGAAAGAGAGAGGAGAACGAGAGAGAGAGGAGGAGAGGTGTTCGCCTGGCAGGATCCAAGCGCATATTAAGACTTCAGCCGAGCGGCCGTTGTCTTAATATGTTCATAATCAGCCAGCTGGCTTAATGAGACAGTTGGCTTATGTGGCTGAGTTGCCAGATTGAGCGTACTTATATAATTAAAGCATATACCTGGCTTAATCTGCCAGTTGGCTTAGAAGGCTTCTTAGAAGGCATAAATGGCCTGTATATATTAATAACCTTCGAACGAATTAAAAGCGCACACAAACGCACGTACACTCGCCCATAAAGCCCCTATTATCACACACACACACACACACATACATACATATATATATATATATATATATATATATATATATACATATAAATATATATATAAATAAACTGATTGATGTATAGAAAGCCCTAATAGCAAAATATATACGAGCACAACCACCACACAATAAAAGCATCACATCACCAACAATCGTCTAAGTATAGACTTTTAGGAGCTCATCCCATCAACACCACGTAACCAAAATGAGGGGTACAACCAAGCGTCGAAACTTAGACGAGTGGTGGTGAAGCACCACAACCACCCAGCTCCTGGTAGACCGACAAGATCTCTAAATACGACCCAAAGCGCACACAATCTCCACGACTATACGCCCATGACCCCCTATTATCACACACACACACACATGCAAAGCCCCTAGAGCAAAATATATACGAGCACAACCACCACACAAAAAATAGCAGCACATCACCAACAATCGTCTAAGTATAGACTTTTAGAAGCTCATCCCATCAACAGCACATGGTGAAATGAGGGCTACGACTTTTAGGAGCTCATCCCATCAACACCACGTAACCGATATGAGGGCTTCAACCAAGCGTCCAAACTAACACGATTGGTGGTGAAACAGTATTACACAACCACCATCAACAACCCAGCAACCACCTCCACAGCACCACCACCACCACTTCACTTACCAACACCTGGTAGACCGACAAGGTCTCTAAATACGACCCAATAGACAGAGCTATTAAACATAAACAAATACGTTTATGAGACCAAGTAAAAAAAAAAGGAACGCCAATAGTTTTTCTATTGAGCTTCTCGTGGTGAAACGAGGCCAAGTTGACATTTGGTGGGCGATCTTTTAAACAAAAATCGAATCAGATAAACTAAGTTTAATACAAATACAAATTTTCATCATAATACACAATTTTTTCCTTAAACTATAACATGAAAAGCATTAATATGATTTTTAAAACAAAATAGAAATTAAATTAGGGGTAACATATTCATTTTTCCTCTTTTAACCAATTATTGTGCTTCAACATGAATTTATCTTTAAGACAATTTTATCCTTAAACTATAACATAAAAAGCATTAATATGATTTTTAAAACAAAATAGAAATTAAATTAGGGGTAACTTATTAATTTTTCCTCTTTTATCCAGTTATTGTGTTTCAATATAAATTTATCTTTAAGACACCAATATATCTTTAATCCTTATTACAAAACATATTAATATGATTTTTAAAACAAAATAGATTCTGTTTCGGGGTGACTTATTTATTTTTCCTCATTTGGCCAATTATTTTGTTTCAATATAAATTTATCTTTAAGACACCAATATATCTTTAAGCCTTATTACAAAAAATTTTAATATGATTTTAAAAACAAAATAGATTCTGTCTCGGGGTAATTTATTCATTTTTCCTCATTTACTTGCAGTCCTGCCGCGACACTACTGCATTATTTTTTAATATAATTAAAACCAGCATTCACAATCATATTAAATCTTACGGGTCTTTTCCGTTTGACACACACGGTTCGATTTTATTTTAAATTTCTACACATACGTAGTTTTGCATGCTGATTACGAAAATCAGAACTATTTTTTGTAGAAATTAATAATAAAAAAGTTACAACCCTTTAAAGATTGAATTTTTAGGTTAGGTTAGGTTAGGTTAGGTTAAGTAAAGATTGGTTTTTCCCTATTTAAATGTTCACTAATTTGTTATGTTATGTATTGTGTTGTTATTGTAAATGTTAGTAATGTTATTTCTCTTTTCATAGGAACTAATTCAAACAATCATGAGCGATAGAGTGGACAATTTGAAAAGTTTGTGGAACAAACATTATAAAGGTTGGCTAAGTTAGAAATCTTCAGTCTGTGTTGTAAGATGGTATTTTTGGTAATTGTTACGCTAAACTAACTTAAAATGAATATGTTATTACATTATTATTTGTATAATTTAGGTCTCGGGGGTACGGGGGCGGAGCCCCCGTAAAGATCACGCATCACAAATTGATCGGTATAGGGTTTTATATTTAAACGTAGTTACTTTTTATTTGCTATTGATACTTTTGGATTACTACATTTTTAGACTCGGAAAAATGTGAGCTTTCAAATGGTATATGTTTTATGAGTATGTTTAATATTGAAAAATGGAACGCCCCCCACGCAACAAGTTGAAAGCACATGGAACTGCCTTAAACGCTCTAATAAACGACGTTGCGGCACTCATCG
Source organism: Bathynomus jamesi (assembly GCA_023014485.1). Classification (NCBI taxonomy): domain Eukaryota; kingdom Metazoa; phylum Arthropoda; class Malacostraca; order Isopoda; family Cirolanidae; genus Bathynomus; species Bathynomus jamesi. The sequence continues at coordinate 230,214 of JAJOZX010003557.1, read as the reverse complement.
TTCGATGATCGATTCCTACCTCTGCGAGTTTATTTGGCGACGCAGACACGAAAACTGCGACCAGTTCCAAAAAATACTACAGTGCATCGCAACATTTAATCGAAAATATTAATTTGTGTTGATTTTTGTCACTAATATTAATAAAATACTTTAAAGGGTTGTAACTTTTTTATTATTAATTTCTCCAAAACATGGTTCTGATTTTCGTAATTGGCATGCAAAACTACGTCTGTGTAGAAATTTAAAATAAAATCGAACCATGTGTGTCAAACGGAAAAGATCCAATCTTACTGTTGAAGAAATCCTGAAATAATGATGCAAAATTATTTTAAAAGGTATAGACTGTTCGAAGTATCTTAAACTTTGATGCAAGAAAAGACATTAATATAGCTAGATTTTAAGTTTTAGCTGGCTTACCCCAATAAATACCGTTTTCTAAACGTTTTTATAAAAAAATGGAATTTATGGCACTCATATAACTGCACCTTCTACCATTCAATAATTGGATTTAACATGATTTACTGCATTATATTTATTGTAATTTTAAACCAGCTTTTGGGACATATTAAATTAAATTTTCTTCAGTGCAATTTACGAATTAAATACGGCCTTGAGAGTTCGAATTCTAATACAGCGTATTGTTACAAAACCATTTAAAAACGTAGAAGATTGGATTCTATCCACACGCACCAGATTTCACGGGCAGCCAATCACAGCCCTGTGGGCGGAGCCCAGGACCTTTGTTTGGCCGCTATGCAGGCCTCCGCGTGAAACCCTTCCAAAATTCACCCCTAGCCAATAGGAAGCTAGCGTTTGTGTGTTGTGGGGTGGTCACAAGCAATGTTCCCTCTAATTTTTTTTAGTCGGTGTGCGCAAGAAATTTTCGTTGTGTATACATTTAGATTCATGTTGAAAAATTGTGCAAACTCTGAGCGCAATTATCTTCAAAATGAAATATATATAAATATTAAATACTTAATAAATATTATTTCCATAAGGTGATAGCTTGATCATTACGGTACTATTGAATGGATATTAAAAAACTGTTCACAATATTATATATTCTTAAAAAAGAAAACATTTTATCCATTCTAAAAATATGAATAAAATAAAAAATAGTAAAATAAAATTCAACAAAATAAAGAAATAAAATAAAAATAACATTAATTGAAAATGACTATTTTAGTTATTTCTCAAAACCATTTTTAGCATTTAGCAATTTAAAATAGACTATCAAGATTAATACATGATTTTATCTATTCACAAAATAGGAATAAAATAAAAAAATAATTTTATCTTTTATGAATTATGAGATAATTACTATTCGTTTTTATGCAAAAATAAGAAAGAGAAGGTTTATATTCAATGCGTTACTGTATAAAAGAAAAAAATGCAAATACATAGAATAAAAAAAATCTGTATTGCATAATTGCGCGGACGTCGGCGAAGTCGGGCGGAAGGGGTTAATACTTAAAAGAGCGAATATAGAGTATATTGATGCAAATGGTCAGACCTTGTGTGACGGTATATTTTTTAAATTACTTCATTTACTGTCGTGACTCATGATACGCTTGAGCCTGTGAGCATTTTATTTTGCTGTGTGTGCGGGTTTCACAACGCGTGTGCGCGTACACACGCGCACATCTTAGAGAGAACATTGGTCACAAGCCCCCTTTATAAATGGGAACAGCTCATCTCAGAGCCTCAGTTCATTGATTTTTCGTGCTTAGTGCTTTTCAAACGTACACTATGAGTCAGTTATCGCTGTACGACTTCCCCGATCTGTTTCAAGATCAAGATTTTTATGCTCAGGCAACGCGTCTAATTTTCAGCGCTGCAGATCGGAATGAACTTTTATCTACACAAATTGTTAAGGAAAATTGTAACGAAATGCAAGATCCTACGAACAACTCATTTGAAATGTAAGTGATTATATTCTGCGGTTCATTCAGTGTTAACTTATAAGTGCCTAACCTAGCTATATTCTGAGTTTTCCTTCAAAGAAAAAATTAATCCCAGGACTCCTTCTCGTTTATAACAATATAACCTAACCGGGACATAATATATATATATATATATATATATATCGGTCAGGACTCTTTCTCGTTTATAACAATATAACCTAACCGGGACATAATATATATATATATATATATATATCGGCCAGGACTCTTTCTCGTTTATAACAATATAATCTAATGTAGGCCAGGGTTCTTTCTCCTTTATAATAATATATCCTAACCGGTACATGATATATATATATATTATATCAGCCAGGGCTCTTTCTCGTTTATAATACTATAACCTAACCGACACATAAAATAACTTACTATCGTTTCATTCAGTGTTAATTAACTTATAAGTGCCATAGTAACTGTTTAAAAAAATAGTTTGTTTATTCTCGGTCTATATATAATGTTTTAACCAGTGTTAACTTATAAAAGGCCGCAATAAACGCGTTTTGAAAAATATTTTTAATTATTCCCTGTTTCCTTCGTGATTATTTTGGCATATATTATATATATATATAGTTTTTATTTCTATATTATTCGATAATTTAAAGATGTATTCTTTCTCGTTTCTAATTAGTAATCAGTAATCTAATTTCCTTTTATTCTGAATTTTTCTACAACGAAAAATTAATCCCATTGTTTTTAAGTATTGTCTGTTTCTTTAGTGATTATTTCGGCGCATATATATATATATATATATATATGGTGGAGTACAGCCGTAGGATTTTTAAATTACCAAAACTTTTAAGAGTTATCTGCTTTTGATTATAATTTTTAAATTCGTGGCATTTTCTCTTATTGTAGCTCTTTATTTTTACTTAACTTTATAGAACCGATGCGGAACTTGATCGTATTATAGCTACTTTTCGTTTTGATGAAAGGGGAATAAATGATATGGATGCTTTACCCCACAACCAAACCAGCGATCTGAACACAGAAGTCGAGGTATTGGCTCACATCCGGCCCAGCGAGTGCCAGGTCATCGAGGAACTAATGTAAGTACTTTTGACGTTAAGAACAAAACACATTGTATTTTCATTTATTAAATGGTAGAAAACATGTACAAAGCGGAACCAGTGTCCATTAAGTAAGTCTTATTTGCTACAAATAGGCCTTTACACAATATAGATATACACCTTTACACAATACAGCGGGTGCTAACATATGGGAAACTTTTTTTTATCTGTCTGCATATATTTTTATCATTCATCTCCGTGTCGCACAAATCGAATAATTTTTAAAAATTTATAAATCCCTTCCAACGTGATATGTTCATGAGAAATGAGAGGGCGTACATCCCGCACGTGTCGCTATAATATCCTTGAAATCGATACGGGTTCCACACAATCTCAGGTACCTGTAATTGCGCGATAAACTGTACAACCACATAATCAATCCAGGGCTGAGTGCCGAGTGAGTCAAAATAGTACATTCTTTCCCTATTTTTAAAATAGATTGCAAACCAATGAATCCCCCCCCCCCCAACAATGTCGGTGTTAACTATAACCCCGTACCAGTTTCTTGTACCTGGTAACTTCACTATTTCATTCTTCGCAAACACACCGATAAATTTTGAGCGTGTGAAACGGTCACATTTTTTAATCTCTGGAGTGTATTCGGGTCCATTTTAAAAGTCTGTGACCACGTTTCTGAAACGATCAACTTCTATTAGTACCTGTGATTCGAGGTAAACTAGCACACTTATAGGCGCGTCTATAGGCTTGGCAAATTCCAACCTGACTGAGATATTCCCACTCTGTTGTGGACTTAAATGCGTGTTTACGCCAGCAGACAAGTCAGGCGGAATATCAAATGAATAAATGTTAAATTCTTCGACAATTTTTTTCTGCGTTACACCAAACCCAAGCTCATCACAGCCACCTGTATTATGAGCCAGATAACTATAAGCTCTCGCGCAGAGCGGGAACACCACGTCTCATGAGTACTCCGTACTCATAATCCCTCCTAAAGCAACGCCATTTATGTATAGAGTAATATTCTTAAGGCCGAAATTCTCAAATTTAAAGGCACTTTTTATATTTTCCATTCGTCGAGGTGTGGTCCTGCATTCCAATTAATATCCTTTTCGGTAGAACTCCAAGGGCCACGTTTTCTAGTTGCTTCGAGGCCAACCCGGCGGGGATCGTGTATAGTTTGACCTGTACCCTGTTAATTGGGTATTTTACTGTGGCGTGTAGAAAGTCTTTCTCAATTCCTATTTGTTTTGGCGAACTTAATTTCACTCGGCGTATACGCAAATACAGTACTGGCCAAATTATTAGGAATTTTTTAAAAATTTCATTTTTTGGTATAAAATGTTAAATTAAACCAATTTTAAACGTTGAAAAGTTATTTATTTCTACACAAGAATACATGGTCATTATTTAGCAATAGTTTAGTACTTAGTTTGACCCCCCTTAGCTGCCTTAAGGGCTGCGACACGCTTCGGCATGCCATGAATCAATTTTTTGCATAATTCCTTAATACGTGTAGAGTGAAACCGGACTTGAATAAGTCGCTCTATGAGTTGGTGTTTTGTTGTTATCGGCGTTTCATGGATTACGTCCTTTAAAATACACCATAAACTTTCGATTGGGTTCATGTCTGGAGAATTTCCAGCCCATGGGAGCAACCGAACACTATTTTCATGACACCATTTTTTAACCGACTTTGCCGTGTGGCATGGAGCTGAGTCTTGTTGAAAAATCCAACGTCTATTACCATACCATTCCCTTATTTGAGGCAGTAGACGTCTTCTTAGTACTTCTATATACTTGACTTGGTTCATATTCCCCTCAACAATGCTCAAACGACTAGTTCCATGCACAGAAATTGCTCCCCAAACCATGATCTTTTGTGGAAATTTCACCGTTTTCATCAGACACTCAGGCAAAAATTCTTCTCCAGGCCTCCTTCTTACACTTTGAACACGATCGTCAAGCACGGCAATCGTTGACTCATCGGAGAACACCACCTGCAATCAAAGAAAGCCCTGTGAAAGAGTCAGTGCATAGCGTATGAAGTACAGCTAAAACGAAGTACAGTATGACTTGCTGCTTTACAGATATTTTTACTGCAGTTTTATCACGTACTGTAAATACACTTCTATGCATACTGTATTTACTGTATTAACATTCTATTTAATGTTAAATATTATTCTTACCTGTTCCCAATCCTCACTAGTCCAGTTAATGTGTTCCTTTGCCCATGCAAAACGTGCCTTCTTCATAGCCTCAGTGAGCCTGGGCTTCTTCCTTGGGCGGTAGGCTTTGAAGCCGGCAGTTAGAAGCCTCCTGTTGACTGTTCTACGACTAATATTGATGCCATCGCCGCTAGACTACTGGAAATGTTTTTGCAAGTAGCTCTTCTATTTCTAAGAGACAAAATTGCAATCTGTCTATCAGTTCTTGGAGTCGTTACCCTTTTTCTGACGCATCTTCCAACCCTTTTGGGGCCTACATTTTCTCCAAATACCATTTTTTTCTTAATACGAAGTACTGACTGTGGTGAAACATGGAGTTTGGCAGCGATTTCCTTTTGTTTAAATGTAGAAGAAGTTAATAAAACCTGTATTTGCCCAATTTTCCGTGGACTCAAGTCATTCTTTCGCCCCATTTTCAAATTCACTTAAAAACTGTAACAAATAATTGCCGAAATTGGGTAAATACACTATTTAAATTAAACGGTAGTTACAATGACACGTAAAAGAAAGAGAAACACACCCGCATCGCACGACAACCAAACGACAACTGACGAACAAACACGCTTCGTTCGACTATAGAATTATGCAAAAAATTGATTCATGGCATGCCGAAGCGTGTCGCAGCCATTATGGCAGCTAAGGTGGGTCAAACTAAGTACTAAACTATTGATAAATAATGACCATGTATTCTTGTGTAGAAATAAATAACTTTTCAACGTTTAAAATTGGTTTAATTTAACATTTTATACCAAAAAATGAAATTTTAAAAAAATTCCTAATAATTTGGCCAGTACTGTACGTCTCCATGATGTGAATCATAACGGGTTTCGCGCACTCTTCTTGATCAGACCACATATTTATGAAGATCTCAGGAATCGTGCGGGTAAGCTTCAACTTCATATCCACCCCTTTCATAAGCAATTTCTCCTGGAATGTGAAATCTGTATGAAGACGTTCAAAACATTCGTATATCTTTTTTTTAGAATTTTTAAATTTATCCTTTGTACCGTTTTCATCTTTAGTATGGTAATATCCCTCGGCGGTTAAAAAGGTGTCCTTCGCTTCTTTTGAAAAGTTGAGGACATTTTCCAGATAGGCTCGTAGGTGGTAGTACCCCGTTCCTGCCGAGATGTTAACCTGGTTTAAATACACCTCACACTGGCTGAATATGGAGTGTAAAAAGTTGGTTTCAGGGTGTGTAGACTGTAGGGTGGATCGATTTTACATTTTTTTCGATTTCCATATTCTAATAAAGACAAACACTTGCGCATGCATGGGAAAATAGCCTCTGCAAAATCTTAGCTTAATAGGTAATCATCTTCTGCCCCCGGCAGAGCGATGAAAATCATATTTTAGTAGTCTAAAACGTATTTTTCTTATAATTTTTAAAATATTTCAATATGCATCAAAATTATTCCTAATATCTATAAAGTCGATGAAAAAGACCTCATATGATCGTTTTTGCAAGCGCGTTGTCCTACGTTAATATCTTTTGCCCCCGGCAACAACGTCAAATGTTGAAAAAATAGGTAATTTATATACATATTTTCAGATCGGCTCTTTGTCTTAAATAATGCATTTATATATTTCCCATAGCATTTATATCGTTGCTTAGGCATGAAATAACACACACGCAAAATTTTATGACTCTAGGCTAGGGTTTAAAGGTCATCTCTGAGTGGTGCCAGCAGCAGCTGCCACTGACGCGCCAGTACGCACTGCGCAGTTCCCTCAGTTGCCTTTTGACAGCGTCGAAGGCAGGTGTGTATTTTGCAGCTGGCTCCTCGAGTCCTCAGTGTGTGTATGTGTGTGTGTGGCTCCTCACTCAGAGTCCTCAGTGTGCTCAATCTCTCTGCTCATATCCTTGTTTGTTTTTCTCATAACTCTGTTTTTTTCGATTTTATTGCGTAACAGAACAATACATTATTCTTTAATCTTTACAGGATAGCTACCGCTACAACTAGAAGATCGGTTACGTGTCCAATATTTGGTGCTGGGAAAGATTTGAATTTGCGATGTTTTCCCACATGTGAAGATGTGATGCAATACTACCATCATGTGAGAACTGAGTTGAGATCATCAAAGAAGGAACCTCCATTCAAAGACATCGCCGCTGTGGTCACGGAGAGACTGGAATACTTGTGGAAATTAGCTTCCATTCCAACAGTTTCGACAGCACGGATAAATCAAATGTTGAAAAGTTATCGTGATAAAATGGCTATCATCATCAAATCACTGAACGCGAAAAAGAAGAACGAATCGTTACAGAAAAATCTTGAGGCCTTCAAGAAATCAACTAAGACCACTTTATTTGACATATCGGCTTGTAAATGCCCTGATTTGACAAAATGCAGCTGCCCTCGTGAACGACGAGTACCACTGAAAGAGCAACAGTTTTTACTCGACCAAAGAAGTGATCGCAAAATGGCAATAGGAACTTTGGATGTTGAAACAACAAATAAAAACGAGATGACTCTTGCAAGAAGATTGGCGATATTGAAACAAGAAGGAATAGCAGAACATCAAGAGCCGTCGACTAGTAAACGACAAGAAACTTCTCAAGAACAACCTTCTTCGTCAGCCTCTAGTGAAACCGAGGATACATCTATAGAATCATCGTCATCGTATGAACTAACACCGAGAGATAAACATGACATGAAGGAAAAAACACGAATGAAACTCCAGGTACTTGCTGAAGCTTGTGATCGTACGGGCGTCTCAGACAGAGCTGCTTCATTTATTGCTTCTTCGTTGTTAGAGGATGTTGGCTGGATACGAGAAGATGATGTCAGTTCAGTGATTGATCGAAATAAGATAAGAAGAGCCAGAAAAAGAGTTCGTTCTGAGCATCAGCAAGATGACAAGATCACGCTACCATTACAGGGCATTTTCTTTGACGGACGTAAAGATAAAACAATGACACAAGAAGAAATAGACAATGTGAAGCATAGAAGGACTGTGGTAGAAGAGCATATAGTTTTAGTTCAAGAACCAGAATCCCAGTACATGGGGCATTTCACTCCTGCATCAGGTTCTGCCACTGCAATAACATCAGGTATCATCAACTTTCTAGAGACTAACAATATTAGCACGGACGACATTGTGGCTATCGGCTGTGATGGTACCGCAGTGAACACGGGTCGAAAGGGTGGAGCCATTCGTATGATTGAAATGAAACTACAAAGGCCAGTTCTGTGGATCATATGCCTATTACACGGTAATGAATTATCACTGCGACACCTCATTCAAGACTTGGACGGCAAAACAACTGGGCCAATGGGCTTTACTGGACCAGTTGGAAAACAACTGAACGACTGCGAAAAACTTCCAATTACAGAATTCGATGCCATTCCATCTCCCGACATTGACATAGATGATGCCGAGTTGAGCACTGAACAAAAATATTTGTTAGGCATCTACAGAGCAGTGTCGAGCGGTAGCTGCTCTTCAGCTCTCGCGGCTCGAAAGCCAGGTAAGATGGCGCATTCCAGGTGGCTGACAACAGCAAATAGATTTCTGCTCCTCTATGGTTCAACCAGTGAACCCTCCAGCACCTTCAACGAAATTGTGCGATTCATTATGACAGTTTACGCACCAATTTGGTTTAAGATAAAGAAAAACTCCAGTTTCACTGAGGGCGCAAAACATTTTTTCGAAATGATGCGTCTCTCTCAAACCATGCCTCAAAGATCTAAGACAATCGCCAACAAAGTCCTCCGTAGAAATTCTTTCTTTGCTCACCCAGAAAATATTTTGATCTCCATGCTACGTGCCGATGAGCAACACATAAGAGAATTGGGATGGAGAAGAATATTAAAAGCACGATCAAAACAATCACCAGCGGGGGAAATTCGAGCCTTCGCCATGCCTGAGCTGCTCTACGATAGTCAAAACTATTACGAAATGATCAACTGGCAAACGGCTGAGGTGACCGAACCCCCCGTTACAAAAACAATACCTGATACCCGAATAAAAGAGTTTGTTGAGACGGGAGACCAGCCTGATGGACTGATCCCACTATTCCCTTGTCATACTCAAGCGGTCGAGAGACTCATCAAATTAGTAACCGAAGCCTCTGCCAGTGTAAGTGGAATAGAAGAGAGGGACGGATTCATCCGCTCCCGTCTTCACTCCCGAACAAAAATTCCACGATTTGATTCTAAGAAAGATTATCGTATGTAAATCGACATGCAGCCAAAGGAAGGGTGGTTGGGGCTGCATAGGGTTGAACTCGACGTACAGCCACCTCCTCGTGGTGAGTTCTGGGTTGCTAATTTTATAAAATTAGCAAGCGAGGAGCTGTACTTAGTACTTATCGTACTTATAACATCGCATTAACGTAATTATAATCCACATTTAGACTTTTCTCGGGGACAGAAGATATTACTCTAGAGTCATAAAATTTTGCGTGTGTGTTATTTCATGCCTAAGCAACGATATAAATGCTATGGGAAATATATAAATGCATTATTTAAGACAAAGAGCCGATCTGAAAATATGTATATAAATTACCTATTTTTTCAACATTTGACGTTGTTGCCGGGGGCAAAAGATATTAACGTAGGACAACGCGCTTGGAAAAACGATCATATGAGGTCTTTTTCATCGACTTTATAGTTATTAGGAATAATTTTGATGCATATTGAAATATTTTAAAAATTATAAGAAAAATACGTTTTTGACTACTAAAATATGATTTTCATCGCTCTGCCGGGGGCAGAAGATGATTACCTATTAAGCTAAGATTTTGCAGAGGCTATTTTCTCATGCATGCGCAAGTTTTTGTCTCTATTAGAATATGGCAATCGAAAAAAATGTAAAATCGATCCACCCTAATGTAAAGTAAATATCATCGCAGTCCGTTCCATCAGAATGGGCTATTCGCAGTTTAGCGTACATGTGCATGCAGCTCGGGTCAAGAAAGTAAGTGGCTGAGCTGGGTATCACGAATTCAATAGGGGCACTCGGGGAACTAATTGTGTTTAATGGGTTAATTGTAATAAAGTGGCTATGCTCAATAGAGATCTGAGTGGGGGGCATATCAAAGATGGACAGTTCCGATTTACAGCATTGTGAACTACAGGGATGGATCAAACACGCCATGACGAGTCAGAAATAGTGCCACCTCTCTCGACAAGTATTAGTCAGCCTATGATTCCTGAGAGTAGTGTCCTCAGTTTATATCAGTTAAAAATTTGATCAGCCATAGGTTTCATATGCTTAGAGCACTTCTTTTTTGAATTCCTTTTACGTTTAGCGTTTAGCATCTTTCATGATTTCGTTCCGTGTACGTTTTAAATGTTTTTTTAGAGCTTCTTTAGGCTTAGTTCCGCCCATTATGTCTTCGGCCGCGTTGAAACCTGTTTGTAATGTCTTCCGCCCTAGGTACCTGGCACCCCTCTTCAACAGTGGGACAGCGGTGCGTAGTATGGATGAAAAAATGGATCCAAGTCCACTCCACGCTGGTATCTCACTCCTCGATAGAGTGTGAATGGCCTTCGGGTCATTATAAATGGCGAAAGTGTAGCTTCACTGTTAAGTTCTGTAGTGCACAACCCTTTTATTTCTGTGGTGTACACCCTTTTTTTATTTCACTTCACTGACACCATTTATGTTGGGCGCAACCCTTTTATTTATGTGTTGCGCACCCTTTATTTCTATTGCAACTTATTTCTTACGCGCGTGTTCTTTTCGTTCAGGATGACTCGGCCTATCCACTCGGATGGCCCTTTAATTTGATATGCGTAAGTTCCTTCGGCTTACTGGAAGCCTACTCTGGATTTCAAACTTTAAATGTTAAATTACCCTCAGCTTACAAGAGAGGCCTATTGCAAGGTAGCAGAAAAAACGACACACGCCCTCTTATAAAGTTCATTAAATTTCATCCAAATTAATACATGAATTTAACGAATTAGGCTGATGTATGATTACCAATTTTGCGTACAATAAAATCCAATTATTAATTTAAAGAAAATGTTCACAAGTATTTTAGTCTAAAAAATCATTTACACAGAGGGGCTTTTCATTTGCATGTAACAAACCAAGTAACAATACATGAAGTTGTCGAAATCGACGAAGGAATTGAAAAAATGAATTACTTACAATACAGGTGGAAAGTTATTCTCGATTGTTCTGCGTAAGGACCGCGATTTATTTCCAGAACAAGGTCCGTCCATTTCATTAGGATCCCTCGAACAATAGCGGAAAGGTTTTGTAACCCTTCCCTGACTTCCCCCACGCCCATTCCAACACAGGATCGCGAAGAGTTTCTGAGGAGCCCTAATAGGACGTAAACTTCAATGTGAACATTTGATGCAAAACCAAAAATTTTAAATTTACAAAAATCCCGCCAAGTTCTTTGTTCCTGGCCGCTAACAATAAATTATTTGATAAGTTCGCGTAAACGAAAGGATTAAAATTTTGAAATATATATCGGGAGACAGTTTTAACTCAACCTTGAATTTTTCTCAATCACACCGCAGAGTTATTTTTAACAAGTTATTTTTCACAAGCCACTTTGAACTGCAGGAGGAGGAACCACAACTGACTTAAAAATCTCGAATCTACCTTACCATTTTTAAGGAGCACGCCTTCTAATATTTTGAAAGACCTATTAACACATTTATTTTACCCCAGGCCGCCTCCCCTCCAAAGCTCTCCTCCACAGATAAGGAAAGAAAGAATCTGTACCGGGCGTTCCCAGGATCACTGTCCTCCCATTGGAGAGTGTTCCCACTTCCGGGTATAGACCCCTCCTTTTCCCAGAAATAATTTAAATAGAGTTATTTCTTCGAATCCGCCTGATTTCCCAATTTTTATGACCCACGTCGTGGTCCAATTTTAACAAGTGGATTCGAATCTGTCTCGCAAAAGTTACACGACCCAGCGAAGGGTAAACCAAACATTTTACATCGGAACTCAAATCAGCTGGTTTGCACTTCCCTGTGGAAGGTCGGGTCGCGGTTATAAATCTCGGCCACCAAGCGGTTTGGGTTTTCCCTTCTCCTGAGACCACCAAAGTAAAATAGAACGACCGTTCTACTGTACAATAGGGAACATCTTTGATTTATTCATTTATGAATATTCATAACCCAAAACACCTGGCTTTTAGAGATCCAAACAATAAAACATTTTAACTAAAATTTCTGCTTTATTTTACAAAAGATTTTTGCATGCTAATTTTACGGTTACAACAGCTCCCATCACCGAATGGGAAATTTTTTTCCTCAATCGTTCTTATATACAGGGTGTCCCAGGAGGAAATGTCAAGAATGCACCATTTGACTCTTTCGGTATTTCTAAGTAGAAAGTATTCTATCGACATGTGCCTGATTCCCAACCATTACCGAGATACAGGCCTCTACATTTGGGTAACTAAAACATAATAAAAAGCTGATCATAAACCTCAGAAATGAACTTCCGCGTTTTCCTTGGCAAGACTCGATGGATCGGAGGCTCGCCGCGTGCATTGAAGAAGGAGGGGGGTCACTTTGAAACCAATCTGCAATAAGTGCAATAGTGTATTGTATGTTTGTACGTTTTGTAAACCACAAGTGTCATTAAATAGTATCAAAGATCGCCTTTTTATTATGTTTTAATTACCCAAATATAGAGGCCTGTATCTCGGTAACGGTTGGGAATCAGACCCATATCGATATAATACTTTCTACTTAGAAATACCCAAAGAGTCAAATGGTGCATTCTTGACATTTCCTCCTGGGACACCCTTACTATATCGAGATGGTGGTTAATAGATTAGTCACAACATTCACATAATGGGGCTTGTTATATGAAATGCTCAAACTTTTCCCTCTGTGGTTTGGGATGTGTGCAATGCGCAGCAGGCGCGCCTGTGTGTCCCCAACAAATTGGTGCTCTACGATATTGCTGTAAATATAGCACATGTCTCGGGGAGGAGAGCTTTCACCCAATTTCACCATCTTCAATTGATACATTAAGCTGGACAAGTCATGCTGTGCCGCGTGAAAGGTATCTTTTTGGAGAGCTGCGCTATATCGGCCCTCAGCCACAATTGTGAACAGCTCTTTATCTTTAATATTTCTACTAAGCGTTGACTTTAACTTCAATGTGCATGCAGGCAATAAGCATCGTTTGTCAGGTACGACTTTTCAAGACTCTTGTTTAACCTCGTCACAATGTCCATGGCTCTATCATAATGCTTGATTCCTAGCGATACATTAGTGCTATAATGTAATGTTATAATGTTATAATGTTTCAGACCAACAAAGACCCTAGGATCCACTCATGGCTGGTCTACCTAACTGTGTTCGTAATCGTGTATTGTGTATGTCCTCCGTGGTGGCAGAGGGGACCTACAATTTTACGTGGTTCCGAACCACAAGAACATAAGAAATTTATGTAAAAACTGCCGGTAAATTGGCAACGACCAATTTTTACGAAACTAAATAATTATCAATTTAAAACTAATTAATTATCGATTTAAAACTAAAGATAGAATCTCTGGATCCAGAGGATGAAGTCATAATAGACTACTATCAACAAATATGTTACACTCTATATCTATTTATAACGGACATGCAAATATATCAGATCCAAAGAATCCAGTCAATTTCATTACGGTATCCATCAAGTCACGGTCCATATCGATTGCGGACCAAGTGGGTTCCGAACCACAAGAACATAAGAAATTTAGGTAACAACTTCCTGTACATTGGTAACGACCAATTTAGCAAAACTAATTAATTATCGATTTAAAACTAAAGATAGAATCTCTGGATCCAGAGGATCAAGTCATAATAGACTACTATCCACAAATATGTTACACTCTACATCTATTTATAACCGACATGCAAATATATCAGATCCAAAGAATCCAGTCAATTTCATTACGGTATCCATCAATACTAGTACCTTGTCATGAAAAATAAGTCACGGTCCATATCGATTGTGGACGAAGTCAAAATTTACAACCGTATACATTACAATATAGTATACACTTAGGAGAAAAAATGTAGGTGTGGCTGTAAAGACTGTACAGTAATGTAGAAATGTGTGTGCACCCATCTTGGGTCTCCCATTTAAAGGTGTTTGTGGGGCAAGTGAAGATCATGAGTTTTTCTATACCTCACAGTACTATGGGGGGCACCGCTCAGCAGAGGAATCTCTTTAAATGGGGTGTGCAAGGACAGAGAGTATCCCCTAACCCAAGACGCTGCCTCCCTATATCCCACAACACTTGTGTTGAGCTGTGGGATCTATCCCCACAAAGCCTTAATTTTACTACCTTAAACTATACCCAATCTATCAACATATGCGTCTAATCGATTTTTAAACATGTTTATAGACGTGCTACTAATTACTCCTACCGGCAAACTATTCCAGCTATTCTGCGTAAAAAAGTTTTTGGCAACTGCTGTCTCGAACCTTCTACTTGTCAACTTACACCAGTTATTTCTAGTCCTATTATATTGAGATATTTCGAAAAAGCTATCTCTATCTACGTTATCGAACCCATTCATAATTTTGAAAAACTGGATTAGATCACCCCTTAACCTCCTAGTCTCGAGTGTTGTCAATTTTAACTCCTTAAGTCTATCCTCGTACGACTTTGACCTAAGCGACTGAATCATCTTAGTTTCTCGTCTTTGAACTCTTTCGATTTTGTCTATATCTTTGCGCATATGCGGATTCCAAAATTGGACCGCGTACTCCAAATGGGGTCTAACTAATGATTTATAAAGAGGAACTATAATATCGCGCGATTTGTACTCAAAATTTCGAGCTATAAAACCTAACACTTTGTTCGCCTTATTGACCGCTGCTGTACTTTGTTTCGCTACTTTTAAATCACTAGTGACTATAACTCCTAAATCTTTTTCCCGTTCTACGCTTGTTAAATCTTTCCCTGACATACTATACGCAAAATTATCGTTATGCGAACCTATATGCAAAATTTTGCACTTATCCACGTTAAATCTCATTTGCCATGTGACTGACCAATCAACGATTTTATTCAGATCTTCCTGAATTTTACCTCTATCTTCGTCATTAATCGCCCTACCACCCAGCTTCGTGTCATCCGCAAACTTTGAAACTGTACTGACTAGGCCGACATCTAAATCGTTAATATATATGAGAAAAAGCAAGGGGCCCAATACAGAACCCCGAGGAACACCACTCGCTACATTAGCCCAACACGACTCCGCTCCATCAACGACCACCCTCTGTTTCCTACCTCGCAACCACTCTTCTAGCCAATTTATTACTACACCCCTGATTCCATGAGCCTTAGTTTTTTCAATGAGTCTTTTGTGCGGCACGGTGTCAAACGCTTTTTGAAAATCTAAATACACTACATCAACCGCCCGATGTCTATCGTAAACGTCAACCACGCTTTGGAAAAATTCTAAAAGATTAGTTAAGCAAGATTTGTTTCGCCTAAATCCGTGCAGCGTATTTCTAACTAGCTTATGGAATTCTAAGTGTTCGACTATACGATCCCTAATTATTGATTCCAGTAGCTTACCTACAACAGACGTTAAACTGATTGGCCTATAATTTCCCGCCGCACCTTTATCGCCTTTCTTAAAGATAGGTGTTACGTTTGCTAACTTGAAATTATCTGGTACGCACCTCTCAGAAATAGACGCATTGTTCCTCACCGAACAAGACTGAACGCATAGTATTGTTTAAGGTTATGCCTAATTTTTCGCACTCATCGATTCTTCTAAGGATCAGAAATATGATTTGCTCATTTTCAAGAGTTAAAACTTTGGAGACTAACTGGAGTTCACATGAACCCACGTCATACGAATCACGCTCCAATTCAATGGGTCCGTGGAGTTCTGTCACAAAGCTGGCGAGGGTGTTGTTAGGATGTACAGACAGAGAAGAAGAGGACGGGAGTGTGACAGAGTGGCTAGGCGCCATGTTGCATACTAATTAAGCCTCATTATTGCAGCAGCTTTTATATAGGTGTTGAAGCTTTCTGGGTAACCCAGCCATTTCACCAGGTACATTTTTCTCTTCCCTGAAACTTTGCTGCCTAAAATGTTTTCAATTTTAAACACACTTTTTCCTAAATTAAATGTCACTTTCTGCAACTCCTCGCGGTAAAAGCCTCCAGCGATCTCTTCCCAATTCAAATCTTCAACGTAATACATCATTATTTCACCTTTAGGTCTCGTAGCACTAACTTTAAAAATCTCACGTGTCCATCCTAGCTCAAATCCCTTCGCGAATTTATTTCCCGAACGTGATAGCCTTACATAATTGATTTTGAAATGTGTAGACTGCCTGCGGTGGTGGTGCTCCATCTCTTCTCACCTCTGGCAGCGCACCTTCTAAAACTTCATTAGGTGTGCCAATCGTACGGTGGTGTGAACGGTTGCATGATGATGCCAATGAACCGAGAACGTTTATATATCTGTACATGTTTTTATGTGTAAAATAGCGATGCATGCGTTTCTTTATGGTACGTTGAACTCTTTCAGCTAAAGAGGCCTTATGTATGTTACTGCTAGTGTAGTAACTGATATTAAACTCTGTCAGCATATTCTCAAAAACGCGACCTATAAATTCTTTCCCCATATCCGTACAAAAATAGCCAGGAACACTTTCTTCTTTTAACATCAACGTTTTGTTCGCTTTAGCATCTGTTTCAGGCGATTTATTTTTCAGGGGATTTAGCCACAGATATATAGAGAATACATCTATTATGAATAGGATGTAGCGGTATCCGTCATTATACACTGAATATCTTTGCATGTCTGTTAAATCCGCTTGCCAAATAGAGTCAATCGAATCCGCGGTTGTCTTGGCCGTTTTATACATTTTTCTCACAGGTTTATCAAGTTTATAAGCATCCTGTTCCGGCAAAAACCGCTCAACATCTTTTTTCCTTACTCCGTAAACGATTCCATGTAAATTCCACCCAGTAAATTCTACCCCAGAAAAATCCACCCAGTAAATTCTACCCCCCGAAAAATCCACCCAGTAAATTCCACCCAGTAAATTCCACCCATAGTAAATTCCACCCATAGTAAATTCCACCAATGGTAAATTCCACCCATGGTAAATTCCATCAAAAAATTTAAGAATTTTCACAATTATAACTTATTTTCTAAGGTCAATTTTTGATAATCACTGGACAGTGTTTTCCATCACTGGACTGTTTTTCTGGTGTGTTTTTAGGTGATTCGAATGATTTTGACCATCGTTTCTATAACAAATCACTTGTTTTTGAGTAAGCGTGATTTTCGTTAGTTTTAATGAAAATATCACAAATAAACCTAACCAATCATCAAGGGTGTACAGTTGACCTAACCTATATATTTTACCAGTTTTTTTATTTTGCATAAACTTTTTAATAAATTTTAATAAATTGTAAACTTTTTTGATAACCCTTTGCGTGGAATTTACCATGGGTGGAATTTACTGGGTGGATTTTTCGGGGGTGGAATTTACTGGGTGGAATTTACGTACAACGCCGTAAACACCTCTGTACAGTCTAATAACGCCACCATAGAAAGCGGGGTTAGAAATGTCATAATAGCGTGATGGGGTACTCAGTTGTGACACATGCGAGACTTGATCCAGGTCTTTTAACCTATTCAGATTACCTATCAATGTTTTGGGGGCATTTATTTGTTGTAGTCTTGCTTTAATATGCTTCCATTCTGTTGGTGAGGGTCTGTCCCACTTTCTCACCTGATCATGAACAATATCAACGATGTTGGATCCTTGTACCCTTGTTCCTTCAACAATGACCTCGCCTGTATCGGCCCACTGTATGATGGGGTCCTCACTCGATAGATTATAAAGACTTAAGCCTTTATTCTTCAATGTATGTGGGAGACTGTTTTTTAACACATGTTCGATGTGTTGTGTTCAGTTGTTCTTTTGTTGGTCATCTCTAACGTTGGGCCCAGGTCCTGTGTCGCCATGCTCAGCACTACTCGCGCTGTGCCTAATAACCACGGGGAGCTCTGTAGGATTCTTACAATCTCCGTACTCATGAAGAAATTTCTGCAAAGCCTCTTGGTACAAGATCCTTTTCTCATCCATTCTTTTAAGCCTACTTTTACGGGGATCTAGAGCCGTATCTGGAATCTTTGAACTTTGCAATGAAGCATACACCTCGTGCGGAATCACAACCACCTTCTTCATTATATTAATCTAGTCAGTAAAGGGCTCAAAACTGAAAATAAGATGGGTAGGAATGATCCTCCTCTTTGTACAATAATTCGGTTTTTCTTACCCACAGTTTGACTTTCATGAGCGAGCGCTCGTATTATGTTCTTGTAACGACGTAAGCGAACCTTCTGAGAAGCTTTCATTGGCATATTACATTTTATAACATTAAGAGAGATTTCACAGATGCATTTTAAAAAGTCAGAGTCGATATTTTTAACAAACATCTGTTGCAGTGCCCGGAGCAATCGTTGATGGATTTTTATTAATCCACAATATTTCTTCAGCCTATTTTTCATTCTGGAATATACACCGTTTCAGGTTCGCTCGGGAATATATTCATTCTTAGAAGCATCCTAAACGTGTTTCGCGGATGAAGGTCACAAAGCAAATATCCATAACGCTGACTTGTGGCCCCTTTATAAACCTCCAAAAACTCCTTACGCTGATTCACGGCAAATATTGACCCTATATTCCGTGTTGCGGGTCATAGTGCCACACCTTATACTTTTAACTTCAATTCTCAGGCGATTTATTGACGGCATATAAACGCCAATCGTGGTTGCGGCTTTACAGCAGTAGTCTTGGCCCGTATGTTTACTGTACTAAATACACGGGTCAAAAACATTTGGTTGCCTACGCTAGTGGAGCGTGCCCGTAAACTAGCTGTAGATTGTAAACTTGAATTTGACTGTAATATGGGTCCTGAAGAGCTGAGAAGGGTAGAACAGGAAATGAATGCTCGTATAGTTGTATTTGGAATGGATGATCTTCGTAGGACTGTGTATATTTTTAAAAGCAGTGTGAGAGATCGTACAAGACCTCTACTTATTTTAGGGCTGCCACGAACAACATATCTCCCCATCCGTAATATAAGGGACCTTTACTCGAGTTATGATAAAAGTCGAAAATATGGACGACATCATGATTTGTGTAATGGATGTGTCGAGTTTGCGGATGATATAGTGAAACATTGTAATGACTGCTACATGGTATTTGAGCAGTGTAAAAGCCCCAAATGTGAAAGCCGTGTAGTTGAAGCTGAGAAGAGGGATTGTGATGTGTGTAGACGCACATTTTTCAATAATAACTGTTTTGAGCTCCATAAATCAATTGGTACGTGCAGGAAAATGAGAATCTGTGAATGTGGTGTGTTTCATATGATGGATAATTAGGGAAAGTTTGAGCAGAAATGTGATGAAATTCACTGTTCTACATGCCATGAGAAATATAAGGCGGTTGGAGTAAAGCATGTATGTTATGTAAAAGACGCCAAGCCTAAAAACAGACCTTGTATAACTGTATACTACGATATACAGTAGAAACATATACGAATGCTGAAAGCAAAGAGGTTATTCCACATTTACTTGTAAGCCAGACTATCTGTGATGAGTTTATGGAGAGCGAGTGTGATGATTGTCACAAATGTGGCAAACGGACAAACGTTTTTAAAACGAATGCCCACGATAGCCCTGTGAAAGTCTTTGTGTCCCCTATTGTCAATTTAGCATGGTTTAATGGTCCAATTTTCCAGGCAGCAAATCTTGGGTTGACTTTGCCCCCGGAAATTCTAAGCACATACTCCAAAAGAAGCCTCTGGTCGCTACTGAGATCATTCAGTGTCTCCTCAGCAAATTCCATGTCATCCAGGGGGCCACTGAGTTTGGTGAATTCCACTTGTGGCAGATCTTGGTAGTCAATTTCACAGTTTTCCCAGCGGACCAGTGAAAGCAGTGGGACTTTTGGTACTGCCATCAAGATGCTTGAAAACAGCTCTGAAAGGAAGCTCATTCTGATGGAGTGAACAGCCAATGGTGTGCAATTTCCGCTCAATCGCACTAAGTTAGGCCAGTTAAAAGTTAAAAAAATAATAGCATTACCTTCTTACTGGGAGGACAAGTGCTGATTATGTGCTGTGTTTGACAATTTTCTTTCTTGCACTTCACAGCATTGTCATCACAGGGACGAACAGGTAGCTTACAGGTGCAAGCAGAAATGTCAAAAAGTTTATCCAGCTTTTCCTCCAGATTCTGCTCCTGGACTGTAGAAAGAGATTTCCTGTTTATCTCTTTTGCTTTCTTGAAGCACACTTTATCCACCAATTTCACTACATAATATTCCTCATACAGGGGCAGCCGCGGGTTCACTGCCTGCCAGATCTCAATCACATCCTTTGCTATCATTTTAGCAATATCATAGTCTTTCAAGTCCGGGTGGCTGTTTTGGAGGAAATAACTGTACTGAATAACTTGGCGGAGGGTAGGAGGCTCTGTTTTATCCAAAGAGGAAGCCTGGCCACTGAATTTTTTGGCACTATCACTTCGAGTTAACACTGCAGACTTCCGTTTTTACCCATTTTTATGAAATATCTAAAAATAAACACAAGTAAATGAACGCATCATAAAATAACTTAATTTAATACACATTTTATAGGTAAATATCATTAAAAATACAAAATAATACACTAATAAACATCTATAATGCATTTACAATAAGTTTCAAGCATCGTTTTGTTAAAAAAGCCGAATTTTAATTGATTATTTTGCTGAAATAAGGTCCGATATTTTGTTTGTTTACATTACGCGAATGCCGCGCGCGCGATTTTACGCGTAAAATCGGCAATTTTACAACTTAAAAATAATTAACAATCCTCAAAAAACACAATCATTTTCACAAATATGAGTTGGTGCAACGTTTTTTATACATTAATACCTTTCTATCTAGACTAGTCCAAGATCACAGTTCCAAAATCAACCTACCTTAGACACAGATACCTCACGGGTTACAAACATACCTGAAGCCAGTTTCACAACGGCCTACGTCCGCATCAAACTTTGGGGCCTATTGCACTCTCTTGGATGGAGGGTTTTGTACGCTTACACAGATGCCATGATATTCATAGCGAGGGAAGGTGAATACATGCCTCCTATTGGTGAAATCTTCGGAGAGTTGACTGATGAGATCAAGGATGAGTATGGAGACATCGCATACGCCGATTCTTTGGTCTCAAAAGGGCCAAAAACCTGTGGGGTACGGGTGAGGGTAGGGGATGATATGAAGTATATCGTGAAGGCTAAGGGTATCACGCTTAACCATGCGAACCGTCGAGTCGTTGACTTTGACTCGTTGAAGGATCTAGTGTGCTTGGATGATGATGAGGGTGACCAGCTACCCCAACTGACTGTGGGGACGCACAATCTTCTGGCGCAGAAACTGAAGTGTGTGAAGGAACTTAGGGGCACGAAGGTATGCCGTAACACCTCTAGGAAGCGTTACCAGGTGCCGCACCTATGATACCAAACCCTTTGTCTACCTTAATCCTTGATTGTATTTATATATATGTGTATTGATATGTTTATGTATCACGTATGTTTGTTTCAATTAAGGTTTCATTTTCTCCTTTGCGTGCGTGTGTGTGTGTGTGTGTGTACAGTAAAAAAGCTAAGCTCCGCCCACTGTAAGATCGGCAACGTGAGTTCTGCCGCTACCTGAGCATATCTCTATCTCTGTGTGCTCAATTGACCTCTGCATACCCTTCAGCTCAGACGTGTGTTCTCCCGTAGAAAAAATAGTAATGGCTACCTTTGATATTGCGTGTTCAACGTTTATGAAGTGGTATTCGGCAAAGTGCCAAGATGTGATGGATACTGAAAAACTCCGTATTCCCCCTTCCTTTGATACTTTTAAAGCTACATTGAGCCGCGCGAAGGACCAAGATGTTCAAATACTCTACGGGTATTCTGGCGAGGGCATTGTTGGATTTCGTAGTACAAACGATGTATTGAAGTATGTTGTAGACCTAACCTTTATAAAGGCTCACATATACCGCGAAGTAGAAGAAGCAACACGTTCAGAAGATAAGCAACGGTTATGGATAGTGAGTCTTGTTGCTGAGTGGTGTGACAAGCGATATTATGTCATGTTACACCATACCGACTACTCGTACCCTACGGTTGAGAATGTAAATCTCGTCATCATGGAGAATCTTAAGTATTTTTACCAATATATTTATATATCAGGTCATCCCATAAGCAATGTAGTTTTTTACGATAGATTAAATTTAAACTAGTCCTACTCGGTTTAAGCATAAATTTTCCGAAGGTTATATCTAAGAGGAGATCTATCGTGTTTCGCTACATACTTTACAGACCTTGACCAGTGAAGACGTGTGTTTTTCTTTATGTGAACTCCTCATAAACATGGCGGTATCAGAAGAGCATATCAGGCATATAATGCTTTAAGAGTTCAAAAAAGGGAATAGTGCTACTGAAGCAACGCGAAACATTCAGGAAGTTTATGGCAACGATATTCTGTATGTGAGGAAATGTCAAAGATGGTTTCAAAAGTTTAGGAATGGTGACTGCTGTTTGACAGATGCAGCACGCTCTGGACGCCCTGCTGAGTTTGATGATGACCTGCTGATAGCCGCACTTGAAGAAGACTGTTGAACAACTGTCGAAGAATTGGCCCAGAAACTCAATTCATCCCCGTTCACCACCCATCGACATTTGCAACAACTCGGGAAAGTGCCTAAGTTAGGAAAATGGGTGCCACATGAATTGTCGGTCGACAATCTGAGGGTGCGGGTAAACATTAACACAGCTCTTCATTCCCGTGAACTCCAAGATCCGTTTTTGTACCGTTTAGTGACTGGTGATGAAAAGTGGATACTGTACCAGAATATTAAGCGCCGTCGACAGTGGGTTTGTGCCGGAGAACCAGCGACACCACAGCCAAAACCAAATCTTCACCCTCGGTAGGTGTTGCTTAGTGTTTGGTGGGATAAAGGTGGTGTAATACACTTTGAAACCTTACCACACAACCAAACAATCACCGCTCAAGTCTACTGTCAACAACTGGATCGATTGAACACTGCACTAAAAGAAAAGAGACCTTCTTTGGTTAATCGGAAAGGAATCGTGTTCCACCACGACAACGCGCGTCTTCATACCGCTCGGATCACTTCTGCAAAAATTGAGGAGCTTGGGTGGGAAAAACTTCCACATCCTCCATATTCTCCAGACCTTGCGCCTTCAGATTATCATCTCTTCAGGAGTCTGCAAAACTATTTTCACGAGAAACAGTATACTTCTTTAGATGACCTGCACACCAGTCTTTGTGCGTTTTTTGCCTAAAAAATACTCTGAATTTTATAAACATTGCATTGAAAAGCTTGTAGGACGTTGGCAGAGTGTCATTGATTCCGATGGAAAATATATATTAGATTAAAAATTTTCAGTTGAGTTTTTTCTGTCCTTCAAATTCTGATCTAAAAAACGACATTACTTATGGGATGACCTGATATATCATGACGAGTTTGTAGTGAGGTTGTGGCTAATGGGCTGTGTGAGTTTTTAACAGACTTTAGAGACGAGTATCGTATGTTAAACAAAAAGGGCATATGTTTCTCTCAAATAGT
Organism: Bathynomus jamesi; assembly: GCA_023014485.1. NCBI lineage: Eukaryota > Metazoa > Arthropoda > Malacostraca > Isopoda > Cirolanidae > Bathynomus > Bathynomus jamesi. The sequence continues at coordinate 206,408 of JAJOZX010003557.1, read as the reverse complement.
GCACCGGATTGTGAAGATGTTTAGTTTGTGGAAGTGAACTTCTGGTGAGTGATAAAACATTAAAGCCGGTATTGTTTCATGTTGCGGAAAATTCTGTTTGTCCAGGGCACAAGTATTCGAACAAGCCTGTACACGCTTCAGCAGTTTATGGTGTGACTCGCTCCCCCCCCCAGCGAGCCGCCCACCCGTGTACCTCACGAAACACACGAGTTCGAACAAATCCGTACACGTTTCACCAGCGTGACTCACTCCGCCCGTCGAGCCGGAACGGCTCAGAGCTTGAACCGTGTGGACGGCGAATACGATGGAACTTCCTATGAGAAGCATTCTCAACGCTTCGTACGATTTCTCCGTGACGAAGTCATTGCGCGTGTTCAGGCGTGAAACCGGCACCATTAACTGTGTACTTGAAACTATTTGCAGACAAGCAAACTCTGGTAAACGTAACGTTATTTATTTGTGTTGAGGAGATGAATATAATCTTCGTGATAGTTGAGAAGTGGATAGAGGACCTTATAAAATACCTGCAGGTGTAGGTACAAGAAGAGAGCAGGTTAGTGACGCCCGCTCATATGCCGTTGTTTGCACGTTGTATATAAATAACGAGCAGCCATGCATTGATATACGACTGATGTGGAAGAATGCATCTGATAACAACGTTCTTGTCCCTACGCGAAACCGTTTCATCCTCGACAGAATGTTTGAAATCGTTGGAGTCCGCAAGCTGAAGCCTATATTAGACGTTCGTGTTACGGATATGATTTATTTTGACACGGTTCTTGAATACGCATATACCGCTCTGCTCGACGGATTTATCGAATGTAAGAATGAACAAGGCGAGAATAGTCTAGAGCTGGATGCATATTTAAAAGGTTTAGATTTTTCGAAATATCCCGAACTTTGTTACAAAGCACTTGAGCGGTACAGGGCAGAGCTTGTCTACACTGTTCACCCAGAAGAGCTGTACCTCTATATAATGAATAGCTGTCGTTACGATTTCGAAGATTATTTCAATTGCCGCTATGCAGAGTGAAGAAGAGTTCGCGATTGTAAAGCTCGGGACGGTACGAAAAAAACCCTCGATTGGAAAGGAGTGTTTATAAACTTGTATTTAATAATGATATTGTGGTTAACGATGACCTCTTTGTGCGTGCTTTTGATTGTATTCTAGCCGTGTTTAAAGATAACTTGCAAACTGAATGTAAAGTGGGCACGAAAATAGTATTGAACGATATGAAAGCCATTTATGTCGAGTATAGGCATCCGTACAAGTTAAACTGTGAAGTGTTGCTTGGACGGTTTTATCGTGTAGTGCAAAGTAATAACGATGTGGATGTAAACTCGATTACGTGTGAGTTTAACGTTTTGCGCCGTAGAACATAAAGGATGTATATTTATTTAATTAATTGTGTGTATATATATATATATATATTTCCTCCACTAATACGCAATTGCTTATACGTTTCGTATATTATTTTTAATTATTTAATATACCCTGTAGAACATAAGGGATGTATATATATATATTATATATATATATATATATTTCCTCAAGCGTCTAATGTGTTCCTGAGGATGTCATTAGACGAAAGCGCTCGAGCACCCCTGTGTGTTTCTTTTCTCTTCGTGGTTTTATTCATCATATATATATATATATATATATATATTTTTTTTTTCCTGTACTAATATATTGATAACACAACGTTTTGTATATTTTTTATAATATATTTCCCGTTCATGTTACTTATACTTTTATTATTTTTAATCATATATATATTCCATTGCATACACTGCGTTTGCACTTATTAAGCAGATTACATTTTCTCCAATGTTTTCAAAAGATTTCTCCGATTTCAATGAAATTTGTAGCAAATAATCACTATATATAGCAGCATTGATGGTATTCATTTCGATAAAATATTTTGATAATTAAAATAATTATCTCATTTTATTGAAAAATATGTAAAATATTGTGTTCCGAATTATTAAGCAATTATTCTATTTACGAATCTAAATGGTGAAAATGGTTAAGAAGAAGGATTTAACACTAACTGAGAAAAGAAAAATAGTCAAGTTACTCGCTGAAAATATAAAATCTATTGAAATTGCGAAGCAGTTTGGCAGAGCTTATCGAACTGTAAACAAGTTTGTAGCGGAGGGTACCAAACTGAGGCAGCGAAGTGACAAAGGAGCTATAAGAAAAGTGATAAGGCGGCAGATATCTGTAATCAAGCGCAAATTGCAAAGCATCCATTGTCTTCAAGTAAAGAGGTTCTTGAGCAGGCTGGCATACATAATGTACCAAGAACATCTCGATGTGGAATCCTCCAAACAATTGGCAAGACGTGTAAACCTACGATTCAGTCACCATTAACACCCAGGTACAAGAAGCAGCGTGTTGAATGGGCGCGTCAGTACGTGAAAACAGATTTTAATACTGTATTGTTAATCGAGAATGAAGAGCAACCCTTGAGGGATCTGATGGTTGGTCAAGAAGATGGATTGCTAAGGGTTAATCTCTACCATAGAAATGAGGTTTTCTTTTAGAAAGTTTGTGTAAGACTGGGCATTCATTTTTACACCATCAGGCACTCTGTATGGGAGAGCTACTTCATATTCTATCAATCCTGCCCAAAACATGACACTACCTTCACCTTGTTGGAGTCTTAATCTCGATGGTAGAAATTGGCTCTCAGCAATCCATCTTCTTGACCAAACATCAAGTCCCTCAAGGTTTGCTTTTCATTCATCGGTGAACAATACAGTATTAAAATCTGTTTTCACGTACTGACACGCCCATTCAACACGCTGCTTCTTGTACCTGGGTGTTAATGGTGACTGAATCGTAAGTTTACACGACTTGCTAATTGTTTGGAGGATTCCACATCGAGATGTTCTTGGTACATTATGTATGCCAGCCTGCTCAAGAATCTCTCTACTTGAGGACAATGGATGCTTTGCAATTTGCGCTTGATTACAGATATCTGCCGCCTTGTCACTTTTCTTATAGCTCCTTTATCACTTCGCTGCCTCAGTTCGGTACCCTCCGCTACAAACTTGTTTACAGTTCGATAAGCTCTGCCAAACTGCTTCGCAATTTCAATAGATTTTATATTTTCAGCGAGTAACTTGACTATTTTCCTTTTCTCAGTTAGTGTTAAATCCTTCTTCTTACCCATTTTCACCATTTAAATCAGTAAATAGAATACTTGCTTAATAATTCGGAACACAATATTTTACATATTTTTCAATAAAATGAGATAATTATTTTAATTATCAAAATATTTTATCGAAATGAATACATCAATGCTGCTATATATAGTGATTATTTGCTACAAATTTCATTGAAATCGGGGAAAAACTTTTGCAAACATTGGAGAAAATGTAATCTGCTTAATAAGTGCGAACGCAGTGTATTTATTATATACTCATCGTCCGTATGCTATTATTATTTTTGATCATATATATTCCATTGTATATTTATTTTCTATATATTTCCATTAATTCGCCTAAATAAACAGAATGATGAAATGGTGTTTTATTTAATTCTTTTGGTTTTACACGGTATTTAATTATATCAATTGACTGGCTTCTAAAGCGGATTTCTAAACCACAATATATGCATTAATTAAATAAATAGCGCTATCTGGCAACTCAACTTGTACACCTGAACAAGCCATTTACGCCTTCTAAGTCAACTGGCGGATTAAGTCAGAATATATGCTTTAATTAAATAAATAGCGCAAACTGGCAACTCAGCTAGATACGCCAACTGGCGGATTAAGCCAGAATATATGCTTTAATTAAATAAATAGCGCAAACTGGCAACTCAGCCTTCCAAGCCAACTGGCTGATTAAGTCAAAATATATGCTTTAATTAAATAAATAGTGCAAACTGGCAACTCAGTCTTATAAGCCAACTGGCTGATTAAGCCAGAATATATGCTTTAATTAAATAAATAGCGCAAACTGGCAACTCAGTTCGATAAGCCAGCTGGCTGATTAGGGGCCCTATAAGACAACGACCGCTCGGCTGAAGTCTTAATATGCGCTTGGCTCCTTCCAGGCGAACACCTCTCTTCCTTTCTCTCCTTCTCCTCTCTCTTTCTCTTGGGGGATAACTCGGCCTTCAAGTTGCATAACCCATTGTTGCTCTTGCAACATCCCCCTCCCCCTTTGTTGCATAACAACTTGCAACATTCCTCCTTGTTGCATAACAACTTGCGACATTTCCCCTTGTTATGCAACATTCCCCCGCTCCCATTTGTTGCATATCCACCGTTGCAACATCTTACAGCATTGAACAATATTGCATTGCAACATTGCAACTGTATTGCACGCGTCCATTTTTCAGGTGTACTACTGATGTTTTAGCACCATTTTAAGGTTTTCATTTGTTTAGATTTTCACAGATTTAAATTGTCATAAATATATTATTTAGAGTTTGTTATTTATATTATATTACATTATAATTTATATCTCTTTTTCAGATTATTTGATTGCTTTGATAAATTTTTATATTGAATCTGATTCGCTAAAAACATTTACAGTCACTAATATAGTTTAATTCTATTCCGACGCACAAAGGAAAATTAGGCATGACTTCCATGGCCTCGAATGAATCAGCAAAAAGGAAGACAAGGAATACTCAACAGCTGAATCCAATCTTTGGACCACCAAAGGATCTCTCACTGATTTATTTGCTTTCGTCCGAAGATATACGTCAGTGTTTCCTTTATGTTAGACAGGAAACAATTAAGTCAGGAGAAGCTAATCCAAAAATTTATGATGTTGCTGCAGTCGTTGCCCAAAAAGTAAAGACTTTATGGGATTGTGCTTCTATTCCAACTAGCCATCATAAGACCATAACGCAGCGCATCCAAGGTTTGTACGAAAAATATCAAAATATCTTAAAACAATTCAAAGGGCGGAAAGACCACGCATCCTATGAAGCATTGCTTCACAAATTTAAACTTGACTCACTGAAGCTCTTTGATATAGCTTCTTGTAAATGTGAATCCTTCCTGACATGTCGTTGTGAGAAAGACCGAAAAGTTCCTGTTCTGGAGAGAGATTTCTTAATGACCAACGAACGTCTCGAAAAATGATAATTGGAATACTGCTGCAACTGTTTCGTCAAGTTCCAGCCAAACGGACGAAAGCAGCGAGCCGTTAAAACTCACGACAAAGCCATTAATTAATCCCAGACCTTCACAAATGAGAATAAGAACCTTCTTCTTGCAATGATTACTGAGAACCGGCCAAACATTCGAAAATTGGCAATACGAAGGATCGAAGTAGCAAGATCTCAAGCTGAAAAAATGAAAAGCATTCGCGAGTTCAGTGTATCGAAGCTAAATTTCCATGCACTTGACTACACTCTTATTATATTTTGGACAGATAGTCCCATCAGGCTTGAGCCACCATTGACAAAACACTTAACCGAAGAGGAGTTGACATCATTGGCTCTTTCAATTCCCTTGTCATAAACAAGCAGTAGAAAGGAGTATCAAACTTGTAACAGAAGCGGCAAGAGCAGTTTATGGAAGTGAGAGGAGAGATGGCTACGTTAAAACTAAATTGCATCTCAAACAATAATGAAATAATTTGAAACCAAGAGAGCCTACAAAACTGAATAAGGAGCTTTCTAAATTATTGTGGTGGGTGGGTTATGATGTGGTGGAACTCAAAGACCAGCCACCTCCACGTGATGAGGTCTGGGTAATTTAAGCCGAGATAGGCATGGTTCGTATCTAGCTTAAATTAGCGGAGAGCTGCTGCAATAAACCAATATACTTAAAGCCATGCAACTATTTTATGAGCTTCTAAAAGAAAACTGAATCACTGAATGACGCTTAACATTAACCAATCAACGAAAGCAATAAAAACTCCTATTTTTTGTTAGTATTTTTCATGAAATACCAAATTTTACAAATTTCTGTGAGAAATGGGAAAAAAGTGTATAAGAGTAAGGCTAAAGAACATAAATAGACAAATCAAATGAAATAAAAATAATCTTCCTAGCATAAACTCAACGGAAGATACGCTTAAATCTTTGAATTTTTCCTTAATTTTGGGGGGCATCTGAAAGGCAAAATCTTTGACCCCCTTGGGGCCGGTGAAGTTGATGTCGCAGATAGCTAATATTTTACAGATTTCTTATTGGTAACACAGACCAACTTTTGGGCGCCCGTACAAAACTGAATTTTGAAAAAGGTTTTTTCACTCCATCCTAAATGTAGGTTTCGGCGCAAGGACAGTTTGCCTACGGACAATTTGCCTACGGACAGTTTGCCTACGGACAGTTTGCCTACTGGACAGTTTGCCTACTGGACATTATGCCTATGGACACCATGCCTATGTGGTATATTTATCCTTACCTTATTTAACTTATTTAACTTATTTAACTTCAGATTCATGCAAAAGAATTAATTCAAAATTAAAATGTGTTGTTGCCCTTAATAGCAAAAATGTCTGAAAATATATCAAGTAAGAAAGGGAAACAGAAGTTTTCACATAATGGATATTTGTATGTGTTTGATAAATGTAGCAAGCGCAACCCTTCGTTACTTTTTTGGCGGTGCGAGCAAAAGAGTCAGTGTATTATAAGGTGTGTGTATATATAATATGGGTACTTTTCCGTTATCTGCCCCCTTGACGATTGGTTAGGTTAAGTCGTGATATTTTCGTTAAAACTAACGAAAATATCACGACTTAACCTAACCAATCGTCAAGGGCGTACAGTTGACCTAACCGGTCAGTGACGATTGGTTAGGTTAAGTTGTGATATTTTTGATAGTTTTAATGAAAATATCATGACTGAACCTAACCAATCGTCAATGGGGCAGATAACGGAAAAGTACCCATATTATATATACACCTTATAATACACTGACTCTTTTGCTCGCACCGCCAAAAAAGTAACGAAGGGTCGCGCTTGCTACATTTATCAAACACATACAAATATCCATTATGTGAAAACTTCTGTTTCCCTTTCTTACTTGATATATTTTCAGACATTTATGCTATTAAGGGCAACAACACATTTTAATTTTGAATTAATTCTTTTGCATGAATCTGAAGTTAAATAAGTTAAATAAGTTAAATAAGGTAAGGATAAATATACCACATAGGCATGGTGTCCATAGGCATAATGTCAAATAGGCATAATGTCCAGTAGGCAAACTGTCCAGTAGGCAAACTGTCCAGTAGGCAAACTGTCCGTAGGCAAACTGTCCGTAGGCAAACTGTCCGGCCACGGTAGGTTTCGATATAGGCCTATGGAAGTGCTGAATTTATTTTGTTTTGTTATTGTTATATGTAAAATGGGTAGGGTGTTGTTAATCGTTTTCTTTAGTGAATTTGATGCTATGATGCTGGGAATTGAGATAGTTAATGAAAAGAGGGTCGTGGTTAGCAATGTGAAAGAGTAGAAAGGTGTCGTCGACATATCTTTTATATGTGTGTGTTTGTAATGGGCGGGGCAATGGAGTAGCCATTATTTTCGTGATAACAGAGAAATATGCTAGCTAGTGTAGCTCTTAGGGGAATCCCCTGGCTAGTGAATAGGTTTGTTGGTAAAGTTGAAAAGAAGTAGGTGTCTGAAGCGGCAAGGGTTAGCAGTTCTGATGATGGAAAATAAATTGTTGGTGCAGATGCCGTTGGCTTTTCTATTTGGCACATTGTTGTAGAGTAATACTATGTCAAAGCTGTGCATATGAAGGTTGTTTGAATTGTTCAACGTCAGTATTTCTTCGACGAATTCGTAGGAAATGGGGATCGAATATTCATTCTGCATTACGGGCTAGAGTGGTGGTGGGGGGAATTAGGAATTTTGCTAGGTGGAAATTATGGGTAATGTATGCAAAAAGGATAGGTCAAATGGGTGAATTTGGTATGTGTATTTTAGGGAGGCCGTAAAGAGTGTCTGGGGAGGTGACGGTAGGGTGTATTTGGTCGTAATCACACTCCGAAATTTTATTTTGATCATATAATTTTTTAGACTTAAATGTGCGTTTCTCAGTCAGAGATGAAATCTTCAAAAAGAAGATTAGATCCTTGTCTCAGTACAATACCCGATAAGCCGGGTTGTACATGGTTATGTGCTGCAGAGAGTGCAAGAGAACAACTCGTCCTTCATCTGAGTGCAACATATTATGTTCATCCGAGTGCACAGAATCAAAATTTACAGGTGATCTCGAATGAACAGCTCGTCTATTTCATCTATGCTCCGTAGACGTTATATATATATATATATATACAGGGTGGGCGGAAAGTAGCTCCCTATTTTGGATTGGTAAAAAAATACGTATATTATCCATTTATTTCAGAAGAAATAATATGAAAAGGTAGGCATACATGGTAGGTTTTCTCTAAAATTCAATGTGGGCTCCAACTCTTTCCACCAGCTTCTGGAGCCGCCCAGGAATGGCGTCCACTGACTTTAGCTGGAACTCCGGCGGGATGGAGGACATGACTTCCCGAATTCGGTCCTCCAGTTCTTCCAATGTCCTCGGTTTGGTGCGGTAGACTTCTTCCTTTACCCACCCCAAAGAAAGAAGTCGCACGGTGTCAAGTCGGGGCTCCTGGCTGGCCATTGATGTGGACCACGACGACCCATCCAACGCCCAGGGAAGTGGGCATCCAGCCACTCACGGACAACAAGAGCGAAGTGCGGAGGGGCGCCATCTTGCATAAATATCAGATCGTCGATGTTCTCCCATGTGCTGACAACCGGCCAGACCTCGTTTCGCAACATAGCAAGGTACCGCTCAGCATTCATGGTGTTGCGCAGAAGGAACGGGCCCACAACCTGATCTGAGGTCATACCACACCACACCGTTACACTGAACCGATTCTGCCGTTTTTCAGCGGTAACCATGGGATCCTCTCCTGCCCAGTAGTGGCAATTGTGGCGGTTGACAAAGCCTCCGACGTGGAACACCGCCTCGTCGCTCCAGAGGATGTTGCGGAAGAGATGGGGCCAGTCTTCATGCCAAGCCAGCATGATTTCCCCGAACTCCATGCGAATGTCGCAGTCCTCGTCCGAGAGAGATTGGCAGTAATGCGGCTTCCACGCACGCCAGTTCAGCTCCTTCTTCAGCACAGTTCGCACTGAGTAGCGGGAGAGTCCACTTTCCCGAGCTGCCTGGCGAGTTAACTTTCGTGGACTCCGTGCGAACTTCCTGCTAAAGTCAGTGGACGCCATTCCTGGGCGGCTCCAGAAGCTGGTGGAAAGAGTTGGAGCCCACATTGAATTTTAGAGAAAACCTACCATGTATGCCTACCTTTTCATATTATTTCTTCTGAAATAAATGGATAATATACGTATTTTTTTACCAATCCAAAATAGGGAGCTACTTTCCGCCCACCCTGTATATATATATATATATATATATATATATATATGTGTGTGTGTGTGTGTATATATATGTATATATATATATATATACTATATATATATATATATATATATATATATATATATATATATATATATACATACATATATATATTATATATATGTGTGTGTGTGTGTGTACTTAAAAACTTAATTATTGGACTAAGATAGGCTATTGCATTACCGAAAACCTAGTCCTGTTGACATAGACGACGCAATCCAAGCCTACTGAAGGGGTTTTACAACCTTCGATAGGCTTAAGAAATGTTAGACCTCGTGAACTTTAATGAGTGTAGGACAAAAGCCCCCTAGGATAAAAGCCCCCTAGGACAAAAGCCCACTAGGAAAAATAATAATAAGAATTTTTTAATTATTCTTTATTATTTACAGTTTATGTTTATAGTTTATAGTTTATAGTTTAGTTTATGTTTATAGTTTATGTATTTTGGCTCCCGTCATTTTCGTTTAAACTAACGAAAATATCACAACTTAACCTAACCAATCATCAAGGGCGTACAGTTGACCTAACCGGGCATTCAGTTGACCTAACTGGGCATTCAGTTGACCTAACTGGGCATTCAGTTGACCTAACTGGGCATTCAGTTAACGTAACAGGTTAATATTGGTTATTTCACCTAAATATCTTCTGATCTTTTCAGATTAGATGTGACACCGGACTTGCCCTACCCAGCAATTTGTCCAGGGGGCTTTTGTCCTAAAGGGCTTTTGTCCGGACCCGGAACTGTAATACCCCATGTGTATGGAAAATTAGGGATCACTTTAACATATTGCTTCCCAGGAACCTCTCTTTAACATATTGCTTCCCAGTGTATATCACTTTAACATATTGCTTCCCGAATGCTTTGGGAAGCAATATGTTAAAGTGATCCAAAATTAGTTTCATCGTACTAAAAATAGATTATACAGTCCAAGATAAGTTTTCAAGCCAGCATGATCTAAGGCTACTGGCCCTATTCAATAATTAGTATATAAATCATCTATAGATACATTAATCTAAACAAAAGGCTATGCGTAGATTACTGTATATTCGCAATACAGAACTTTAACTCTAAACTGAGTCTTTAATAACTTAATTAGTGGGGTAGACCTATTTTGTACAGTGTACAGCTTTAAAATTATGGAGAACCTTTTTGAAGGACTGTAATCCAATCATAGCCTTTGACTCAAATGGGTACTTGTAGGTTATCTCCTCCGCACCAATTTTGACAGAATATTTTCGTTAAAACTAATGAAAATATCACGACTTAACCCAACCAATTATCAAGGGCGTACAGTTGATCTATTAGTAAATAGTAAGGTGCTCTTCCAATATGTGCTCTACCGCGAAACTGTGATCTACCATATTCCAATACGTGCTCTACCGTGAAACTAGCCTTATAAGGCTAACTAACGAAAATATCATGACTTAACCTAACCAATCGTTAGGTCAACTATACGCCCTTGACGATTGATTAGGTTAAGTCGTGATATTTTCGTTAGTTAGCCTTATAAGGCTAACTAACGTACCTGCTGCTAATCCGAATAATCTAAGGTAGATCACGTATTGGAATGTAAATTTTCGCGGTAGAGCACATATTGGAAGAGCACCAATAGTAAATACTATTCCAGAAACACTGTTATAATTAATAATAGATCAACTGTACGCCCTTGATAATTGGTTAGGTTAAGTCGTGATATTTTCGCTAGTTTTAACGAAAATATTCTGTCAAAATTGGTGTGAGGGCAGATAACCTACAAGTACCCACAAATGTTATACAGTGGCCAGAAACCCTGAAAGTTGCCTTACCTATAGAATCGAAGGCTAATGATAGTTGAATAAATAACGGATCTTTTCCGTTTGACTGCCGCCATTGAAACATAAGAGGTGAATGCCCCCAGCCTTCTTTACTTAGCCTTATAAGGCTAACTAACGAAAATATCACGACTAACCTAACCAATCGTTAGGTCAACTGTACGACGATTGGTTAGGTTAGGTCGTGATATTTTTGTTAGTTAGCCTTATAAAGCTAACTAAAGAAGGCTGGAGTTTAATTATGTTTCAATGGCGGCAGTCAAACGGAAAAGATCCGACATTTCAGTTAAAATACAAAATAAAAAAGTTTAATTATGTTTCAATGGCGGCAGTCAAACGGAAAAGATCCTAAATAACTAAATATGCTGAGATGTGTGTGTGTGTGTGTGTGGTAAAATTTGTTAACATCTACTTATTTTCTCAACTGATTTTGTGAAAGTGTTTGTTCCACTCTCTGGACACATGAATAGAACCTTTCGTGTCAACATCTGTCGTAGCGAGTAAATGAATTATTGTCTAGCAAGAAACGAGTCTTTCATCTATTGAAGATATCAAAAGCTATGTCTTGCGGCACGTATATTGTAATAATAATAATGAGGATTTTTTATACCTATAATCTATAATTATTTTAGGCTTCAATTCAATATATTTTCTGGTATGTTAACAAATGAAACTCATAAAACTCAGATTTGCCATGCCTGGGTACAGAATGTTAGCAGTAATAGTAAGATTCATTATATATATATATATATATATATATATAAGTTAATATATATATATATATATAGAGAGAGAGAGAGTAAGGAGTAGAAGGATTAGAAGGTGGTACATGTTTATTAGTCAGACGTTTCGGAAATTCGATTTCCATCATCAATGCTAAGAAGTAAAAAATAAAAAGTGTACAAATATAGTAAGAGATTTTATACCAAAATATTTGTACAGTCCTATGATAATAATTTAAAGTTAAAATTATATAAAATGTATAGAAGTAAGAACTATAGTCGTCGAGAGGAGGCTTTGTACTGATTGATTGATTGCATATGTTTAATGGTGCACCAATCCAGTGTGTTATTAACCCCTAGGTTTTGTATTAAGGATATATAGGGATTCGAGGGTGCTGAGGTCGTTTGATTGGTATGCTGAATTGATAATTTTGAAATTGGTGGGGAGCAGTAAGTGATTGTTGAGGTGTCAGTCAGTGATCTCTTATTGACTTTAAGGGGACTGATCAAAGTTGAGAAAATTTCTATTTAGAGAATGTAGCAAATGTTTTGAGAAAGAATTATTAATGCTCTATTTCGTTGTGGAAGGATAAGTAGGATGAACAAAGTTGATAAGCACGATGGAATAAGATTTTAATACTGTAAATTTTATATAGTACGGGGGCGTGGCTTAAGTAGTTTGTATCTATGTCTGTATATGTAGGTTTTCGATATATGGATGTGCTGAATTTATTATTTTGTTTTGTTATTGTTATATCTAAAAAGGGTAAGGTGCTGTTAGGTTCGTTTTCTTTAGTGAATTTGATGATTTGATGCTGGGAATTGAGATAGTTAATAAAAAGCGGGTCGTGGTTAGCAGTGCGAAAGAGTAGAAAGGTGTCATCGACATACCTTTTATATGATATAAGTGTGTTTGTAATGAGAGGGTAATGGAGTAGCCATTATTTTTGGGGATAACAGAGAAATATGTTAGCTAGTGTGGCTCTTAGGGGTAGCCCCGGGCTAGTGAATAGGTTTGTTGGTAAAGTTGAAAACAAGTAAATGTCTGAAGTGGCAAGGGTTAGCAGTTTGGTAAATTCTTGTTTCCTTAGGTTGAGGTCTGTGTTCTGATTATGGAAAATAAATTGTTGGTGCACGTGTCGATGGCTTCTCTAATTGGCACGTTGTTGTAGAGGAATACTCTGTCAAAGCTGTGCATATGGAGATTGTTTGAATTGTTCGACGTCAGTATTTCTTTGACGAATTCGTAGGAAATGGGGATGGAATATTCATTCTGCCTAGGGTTTAGGGTGGAGTTGGGGGAATTAGGAATTTTGCTATGTGGAAATTATGGGTAATGTAGGCAAAAAAAAAAAAGGATAGGCCTAATGAGTAAATCTGGTATGTGTATTTTAGGGAGGCCATAAAGAGTGTCTGGGGAGGTGACGATAGAGTGTATTTGGTCGTCATCATCCTCCAAAATTTTAATTTGATCATATAAATTTTGAGGAAACGGTTGATTTTATCTTTAAGTTTAGGGAAAGTGCTAGAGGCTTGTCATTAGTCTTTTTGAATTTGGCGGAGTCGTTGAGGGCTTTATTCAACTTATTATCATCATCTGATTTGTTGAGTATGTGTATTTCAGGGATGATTCTTTTAGGCAAGCGATATCTTACTAATGAACAGGGGGAAAAACTTTATGAGTTTTAAATTTATAAAAGTGTTTATGGGTGATATAGGCAGAAAGGCTAGGTCTAATGGGAAAATTTGGTATCGTCAGCTATTATGATTCGTTCTAAACTATGAAAAAGTTTTCCAAATGATAAAAAGTGTTTAAAATAATTTATCTTAAGGTTTGGTAACTTAAAATATAGGCCCAAAGAGAGAAGTCTTCTTTCGTTGTTGCTCAAATTCTCTTAGAAGATTGTTTGATTAGGGTTAAGAGGTTGAAGGATCGATTTCAGGCCCACTTGATTTAATTTTCTATTATGTCTTAGCTGATTCTGTATGCGATAGTTATTGCCGTCTTTAACAATTTTATTTTAAACATTAAATAGATTATAAAAACGTGCAGATTCTTTTAGTTGAGTTAAAAAGAGAATATATTTATTGATGAGGTTTTAACATTATGCTTAATTATATATATATTATATATTAATATATATTATATATATATATATATATATATATATATATATATAACATACCATTATTATGTACATATATAGTGATTGTAAAGAAGTCTTTTTATTGCCGTTTGAACAGAAGCTGACAAGAGAAAATACAGTCACAGTGGTCGACTGGATATATAACTTGTACGTTTCTTTGTTTCGAGGTAAGAGTTGATTATTGCATAGCTAATACGAGGTTAAATAAATTAATCTTTACCGACGATGCGAAATGTAGTTGTATTGAAGTTGTTAGTCCCTTGACCAAGTATTTTACAGATGGGTCTGATAATTCGGAAAGAATCACACAAATAAAGGTGTTCCCACCGAAAAAAATCACTAGTCGTTTTCTTTAGGTATATGGTACCAGATGGAAATTTAAGGCATACTTGCTAATTTATTTCACTGTTTTGAATGAAAAATGAAGATGAATAAGCTTATTGGCATACCATTATCCATGACAGATATTAATAATACAATGAAAAATCACATACTAAAAATAGAGATATATAAAATTAATGAGAAATAATACAGTACTTTCGCAGTTGTGTAAATCTATAACCAGCCGTTTTCATATCATAAATTTCCATAGCTTAGAAGGCGTATGGTAGGCTTGCTAATAGCTTGGATAAACAGGGTGGTTGATTTTTAATTCATTGCATTAGACTATATATAGATACACAGATCAGTTAAGTGGGACCTTTTAATACCAAACTCAACTAGTTTATAAGTTATCATTTAAGTGGCGTAGTTATAAGAACTTCTCTGCTATTTTCGATAAACGTGAGGCGATGTAAATAACTGAAAACTGCATGGATGAAATACACGTCTATGAAGGAAGATATCGATATTTGAATTTATGAAATATAAATTGCATGTATTCGCGTTCATCCTAGACTTTTGAAAAGGGCTGATATATATATATATATATATATATATATATAATATATATATGATAATATGTGTTGTTCATGATAATTGTTATCACGTTACTATAAGAATGGATTGAAATATGTTAGTCTGCCCTTAAATTAGATAAACGAAATTAAAATTAATTTATTTAATAGTTTCTGGATCTATTTCGTAACACGTAAATTAATTACTAAACATTTGAGAAGACAGTATAATTAACAGTTAATAACACTGGTCGACAAAATCGAACTTTTTTTCTCATGAAAGATGTATACACACGTTTCTAGACCGGCTTTGTATGCTGATTCCAAATCTGTTTTCGGTTTTACTCTAGCACATCTAGTTATCGAAATATGACTGGTGTTAATTTCAGCACAATTTATCGTAAAAGTACAACTTTATTCCTAAAAAGAAATGTACACCAACCTAAAAACGTTGCGAGTACGATTTTCTTTTGTAAACCTTGGTCGGATCGTCGCGGTGCAACATCCAGCAGTAGGCTGCCAGCATACTTTCGTTCCAGAAACCTTGATAGCGATTTTCCATTGACTGGATGTCTTGATTGAAGCGTTCCCCTTGTTCGTCACTCACCGTGCCATGGTTTTCGGGAAAGAAATCTTGATGCAAATGTAAAAAATGTATTTTCAAAGACATGCGACAGCCCACTTCCTGATATGCATCGAGCAGTTTCTGAACTCCATCTCTGGATGCGGGAGACTTGTGGTTACCCAAAAAGTTTCCACAAATCCATTTGAAAGCTTGCCATGCTTTTAGTTCTAAGGCATTGAGGCTTTCTTCAAAGCCTTCATCCCGCAGAACCTCCCTGATTTGGGCCCCCACAAAGATTCCCTCCTTCAATTTCGCGGCACTGATGTTTGTAAATTTCTCAACAAGGTATCGAAACCCTCTCGAATTCGTCTTACCCATCGCCTTCACAAAACTTTTCATTAAGCCGAGCTTAATATGGAGAGGTGGCAGGAAAATCTTATTTGGATCAAAAAGGGAACTCACTGGACACTGGCCGTTCCTGGCTCGTATGTGCTTCTTTGTTCTTTGATGCCAGTTACGTCGGATGTAATGATCTGTGGTAGCACGGCTGTCCCATAGGCATAGGAAACAAGAGTATTTCGTTAACCCTCCTTGCATACCCATTAACATACCAATGACTTTGAGATCATACAGATATTCCATTGATGAGTGCTGCATTGGATTGCTTCGCGTAGTATATTCATGTTATCGTACGTCTCCTTTAGATGAACGGAGTGGGCGATCGGGATGGACGGCTTTAAGGTCCCGTTATGCAGGAGAACCGCTTTCAAGCTTCGCTGTGAGAAATCAATGAAGAGGAGCCACTCAGGTGGTGTGTGTACCTGTGACAAGTTCTCGAAAAGTCCATTGATATCATGGTAATAGCAGAGCGGACCGTCTACTGTAAAGAATGTCTCCAAATCATGGTTTTGTTTTCGATAGTGACACACTCGGACGTTCTTCTCAAGTAAGTGTTTCTGCTTGAGTCTCGAGGAGAGAAGTTCTGATTTCTCTTTGGAGAGGGTTAGGTCTCTAATGAGGTCATTCAACTCGTTTTGGGTAAACCTCTCCGACTCCGATTGCTCTTCGTCAGGTGTGTAGTCAAGATCGGCCGAAGGTCCCGCATCTCCGCCAATCGCACCTTCGTCGGATTCCCTTTCGTCTTCTAAAGAATCGAGTCCATGCTGTGGAGGTACCGAAATCGGCATTGTGTCATCGTGAGGGATCGGTCTGATCGCGGAGTCTACGTTCGGATAAACGATGTTATGCTTGTTCTTCACGGAGAATCCAGTTATGTCAACATTGCAAAAGTAACAATCGCCATGATGGTCTCTCGGCTCCTTCCATATCATGGGTATAGCGAACGGCATCGACTTTTTCCTTTGGTTCAACCACTCACGTAATCCATTCGAACAAGCGGTACAGATAACATGTGGCGCCCACGCCTTATCTTGGTCGCCTAGTGGACAGCCGAAGTATAACCGGTAAGTTTTCCGAAGATACATCGTGATTGTACGCAGTTGTGATTTAGTCGCGAACGAGCCGGGCACGTAATAGAAATTGTCGGGGTGATTTTTACACTTTCAAAGCATGATGATCGATGAGTGGGTTGATGTAAATTACCTAAAAAACTAAAATGTGTAAGTGGGCGACACAAAACAAAACAAAACACGACACACAACTAGACATGTGACTGTTACGCCAAAGAATAAGAGGGTGTACATGTGCAACGTTTGCAAATTTGTGGGCAGCAACTGCTCTCACCTAAAATACCACAAGACAACCTGCGGAAAGCCTAAGTTAAAACGACAAAATGCCATACATGAGGGTACAGAAAGGTAAAGCAAAAACCTAAACCTAAGCTGCAACAACAAAATACTCCGTTACATGTATAAAGGACGAATATTTTATATTGTATATATACTGTAGTATATATATATAATATATAGTTATACGCATATTATACTATATATATATATATTAGGGTGTCAATTTTGTCAACTTTTTTCAAATCAATTTTGGTAGTGAAAATATAGTCTTTTCATGTCAAAACTTGAAATTGGCCAACCAAAATGAAATAAAATAACCCTTACCTACATCAATTTTACCTTAAAGTTTCAGAAATTGACTCTTTTACTAAATAATAGGACATAAATTGATTAACTATTCATCTCTCACAGAATTATCCCACTGATCGCATACGGAGTGTTTTCAAGGTCATATAGTTGTTGTACAATGTACAAGTCACAACATGAATAGAACTGTCCCTCACTCTCAGTCCTCAGTTGCCTCTTAGATGTCATAGACGGTGGTTTGCTGTTATTGCTCTTGTACCTACTTCATAGTTATTCTACTAGACGACAACTACAGTTTAACTGTAAGTATGGATTATTGATTATTACAATTATTTATTATTATCATATTCTTCTGTCTAATTATGTTGTAATCCCATGAAATATTTTTTTTATTGGATTTTAGAACATCGAATGACTAAACTTCGAAACATCGTAATTGATATAAAATACTTAAATGTTTTTCTTTCTTTTCAGATATTCCTAAGATGCCAAAATTGAAGACAAGAGGTCAGTCGTCATGCCACTTGAGCCTGTTAGTCGGTACAGGCAAGGAGCTTCCCGTATCAGAACTATCAACAGTGAGAGACATGCTGAGACTAGGGTTACTCCTTCGTGAACAAAATACAAAGGATAGAAGGAACTACACAGAGAAAGATCTCATAAGGGACATGATTCTCCCTCTTCTGCATCAGTGGAAAAAAGCTAGTGTTATTCAAACCACCTGTACTCAATCAGTATAGAACTATTGAGCTAAAATTAACAAAGCTGTGGCACGAAGCAGTTGAGACATCACTTGGTAAAGGAAAACTAGCAAAGAAAAATAAATTTCTGCACACACTTGATACTCTTCTTGACATTTTTAACTGCCAGTGTCCCATAGAGTTGTGTTCTGAAGCCAATTGTTCTCCCTCATGCAGAAGAGAACCTCACCCTCACATTGAGTGTCGCTGTCCTCGTGAGAAGAAGATCCCTGTTTTGGAGCTGGCTTACATAAAGGCGCAGAGAACAAAGGCAGGAGGCCAAGGAAGTATACAGATTGGTTCGGCAGATTATTCAGAAACCAAAAATCAGATTGTTATTGCTAAGAAAAAAAGAGAAAATCCGAGAAAGGGAAGAAAGGAAGAAAAAGAAGTGAAGAAGCCACCCAAAGAGATGAAGAGCTCTGTCAAGAGGTTTCTCACTTCTTTGAAAGCTCTTCAGATGAACAAAAAGAAGCAACATCAGATGATAGCTCCAAAATGCCATCTGAACCTTCACCGAAGAGAATGAAATACAACACTAAAGACATCTCAAACATTGCCCTTGCCAGTATTCGCCACCATACGGGGCTACGAGAGACTGCAGAGATTGCCACTGCCGCTTGGATAGATGCAGGCCTCATCAGCCGAGAGGATACATCCTTAGTGATAGATCATAATAAGATAAGAAGAGCAAAAGAAAAAATAATGAAGGAAATATCTGATCAGCATGAAAAAGATTTGAAGGAGGAAGGTCTCTCTTGCCTTTTGTTTGATGGAAGAAGAGATGACACAAAAGTTCTCCTAGAGGTAGAGGGAATGGACAGAAAGTTTCCCGGTCTCATCAAAGAAGAACACTACTCTGTGTGTTCCGAACCTGGTGGCCGCTATTTGTTTCACTTTGTTCCTGAAGCAGAAGTAGAAGGCAAGAAACATGCAGAGGCAATTGCTGAGCAAATAATATGTTGGCTTCAAGAAAGAAGACTTGACAGTTCACTGCAGGCCGTTGGTGGAGACTCAACTACGGTGAACACTGGATGGCAGGGCGGTGTTATGACGCATTTAGAAAAAAAACTTGGAAGAAGGCTTGTTTGGATTGTATGTGATTTGCACACAAGGGAACTACCTCTTCGTCGTCTCATCCAGGAACTTGATGGTCCTACAAAGAGCAACAACAAGTGGTCAGGCCCCCTTGGCAACATGCTAGATGAAGCAACGGAACCAGAAATAAATACAAAATTTCCAAAGGTCGAAGTAGGCCCTCCCCTTCCAGTGTTGTCTGAAGAAGTTATCAAAGACCTCAGCACGGATCAATCTTATGCTTATCGTATTGTTCAAGTAATCAGATCAGGAGAGTTGCCTCAAAATCTGGCTCTCTTGGAGATTGGACCCGTAAGTCACAGTCGTTGGTTAACTACAGCGATTCGTTTCTGCAGGATTTGGGCTTTCAAACATGCACTGAAGGGCAAAATGCTACAGAATTTGATGTTGATTGTTGAATTTATTATTGGGTTTTATCTTCCTCACTGGTTGAATGTAAAACTTAATCCAATGTGGATGGAGGGGCCCAACCACATCTTGTTTCAATTACAGCTACTGAGAACCCAAAGGAAAGTAGTGGTGGACATCGTGTTACCTGTGGTGAGAAGGTCCGCTTGGTATGCTAGGCCAGAGGCAGTTTTGCAAGCAATACTCTGCAGCCAATGTACCAAAGAGCGAACTGAGGCTGTGGAAATCATTCTAAAGCTTAGAGGAACATCACTAGATGATGACCAGCTGGGAGACTGCTCTGTTCAGACAAGGAAGGTACCTCCGATAAACGTCAATGCCACGAAATTGTCAGAATTAGTTAATTTGAGTTCGGAAGTTTTGGAGCCACCACTGACAACATGTATAACAAACAAAGATTTAACACAACTTAAAGAGGCCCCAATGCAAGTGCCAAAGTGGCCTTCTCACACTCAGAGTGTGGAGAGATGTGTGAAAATGGTCACAGAAGCAGCTAGTCAAGTTTACAGTCACGAGAGGCGAGAAGGCTACATCAAAGCGCAAGTAGCAAGCCGAATGCTGATGTCAAGGAACCGCAGCAAAAAGGACATGACTGTATTGGTTACTTTCAAATAAAGACTCTGAATGATATCTGTTGCCACTTTAAATATTGATAGGATGTTTGCGCACATTTGTTATTTTGTTACGAATTTAGGGGAAAATGGAATTTTTGAATTAAAATTGATGTAGGTAGGCGTTATTTTTTATTGTTTTTGAAGCAAGGATATTATTTTGTATGCCAAATGATTACATTAAATTGCTACCAAATCACATGATTTTCAATTTAGTCATTTCACCCCCAAAATTGACACACCCTAACATATATATATATATATATATATATATATATATATATATATATATATATATATATATATATATATATACACAGCAGTATATTATATTTATTATATATATTGTGATCGGTCTCATCTCGAAAACTAGACGTGCTAGAGGAAAACAGAAAACCAATTTGGAATCTAGCCCACCCATAAATATATCTGATGAAAATTACTTGTTGGCCAGTGTAATTAGTATCAAGCGAGAATTAAGTACAACCAACATTCAGTTGACCGGCGTGTCACGACTTCGGATCAAACTTCAGATCAAGCACAAGCCAACATGTTTGAAACCGCTCCCCCAGCATATATTAACTTAGGTAGACTTGTAAACCTTCCCCATACTGTCCTAATTTTTAAGGGAACCATAGATAATAACTTCGTTGAACCGCGCGTAAGACCTTGGATTGATTCTCTCGAACAGCAATTATTACGCGAAAGCATCACAGATGATGAAATAAAGATTAGGGAAGCTAAAAGGTTTATCGACCCTAAAGAGGGGAATGCCCATGATACAGTTACATACGTCCCATCCATTAGCGAAGTTACAACTTGGGACGATTTTAAAAAACATTAATAAGAATTTTTCAAAGAAATAACACTCGCACAACCTTTGGCCACATTAGAAGCTGTCTTCCAGGCTAAATGGAAGAAAGGAGAACATGAAGATTTAAATAATTTTATTACACGAACACAAAAACTCGTAGGAGAAGCCCTCCGAGTCGCAGAAAATGCATGCAACATTACATTCACTTCAAAGCAGAGAAACCTAATAGTGGCAGCATCCATTTACCAAAACCTACCAGTAGCACCTAAAAAAAAATTTCAAGATTGTCTAAATATTGACAAACCATTAAGTGAAGCCATAAATAAAACAAGGGAACATTACCAGACTTAGCAAGCCACAATTACCGAGAGGGTAGAGAGACCCCCATACACTACATTCAGCAGGAACAACAACAACAACAACCCTATTAATCTAGGCCGATGCAGGGAACACCACCTCGGAAACAAGCCCCACAAACCTAGAATGCACGCCCTCCTCCTCAGTGTTTTAATTGTGATAGTTTTGGGCACATGATGAGTCAATGCAATCATCCCCCTTATTGCTCCCACTGTCAGGAACATGGTAATCGTCGTGGCGGCCGAAAAAATGTGCTGACAAAGCCCCTGCAGGGTACAGGCCCCACTTCCAGAGATCAAATCACCAACGTTCCCAAAAGCCCCCCAATTCTCAGCCTCAACAGAACCACCAACCAGATAGATCACGAACACAAAGTCAACCACGCTATTACCCGATGTACAGACCCCAATATAATCAGCAAGGTCGGATGGTCCGGTAGGTAGACGTACCCGTTGAAGAATCAGTTTCCCCAGAGTACACTTTTCAAGAAGACCTTGCAGTGTATGGTAGGGCGGAGTGAAAAACTCATTTTTCGAATTTTCAAATTGGCTAGTGTGGAAAATGTGTGGAGTAGTGAGGAAATAGGCTGGTATAAATTTAAAATCATAACATTAATATCTTCAGGTGCCACAATGACCTTCAATATGAAAAATTGAAAAAAAAAAAAACAAAAAAAAAAAAAAGCAGATTTTAACCAATAATTACAGAAGAGTCCACGATGCACAATAGACAAGAATTTATTCACACTTGTATAAAAATAGCTCAGTCAACCTTTAAAAAAGTTTCTATTCTCTAAAAACAGTTTTCTATAGTCAGCTCACTCAGCTGTCACGTGAGTACCTCGGTTCAGTGTAGCTGTCGCTCTCGTAGCAGGTGGGTGTCCTGTTGTTGGCGTTACTCAGATAGTCTACACTATATTTCTTATATATTTTGCATTTCTGTATTGTGTTGCCCTAAGTTTGCCATGTACTATTAACTGAAATTAACGTATAATTGATATTAGCTCTTTCTTTTTCAGATTTGTATACTTTCAAAATGTCTCGAGTTTGTGCAAAATCAACCAGGGCCTCAACTGAGTGCCCCATGTTTGGTATGGGGGAAGATTTGTGGCACAGGAATCTTCCTACATACGAAGGAGTTTTTAAATATTACTTGTTTGTAAGAAACGATTTGAAACAGAATACTAATAAAGATCCTTCAATATCTCAAATATTAGAACAAGTTGTTGATAAATTGAAAACAATTTGGGAAAGTGCTTCCGTCCCAATTCTGTCAGACAGGCGAATTGAAACAATGTTCAGAAGCTACCACGAAAAGTATCGTGTCATTATGAAGCCATACCAAAGCAGAAAAAATTCTGAAGCTTACAAAGCAAAGATTGATATGTTCAAAAAAGAAGCACACACGAAACTTTTTGACATTGCAGCGTGCAAGTGCAAAGTACTAACACAATGTTCTTGTCCCAAAGAAAAAACGGTTCCAAAGGAAGAAGTGACGTTCCTCTTAGATCAAAGGAGTGAAAGAAAACTGTTTATTGATAGAGTAGATATTACACTCTCAAAGAAAAAAGCATCTACGTTGCTAAGAAAGCAAAAAGAAGCTGTGAGGCTCACCAAAGAATCTTCACAGGAGAAATTGCAGGATACAAATGTTGAATTATCATCATCGACATCAAATAGTGAAAGTGAATCTGGCGAAATATCAGACGATACATTTCCAGAGCCAGTTAGCTCGAAGAGAAAGCTCGAACAACCTGAAGAACAATTATTCAAGAAAAGGAAAACTACAAATCTACCTTCAGTGGCTACTGCTTGTGACAGGACTGCAGTTTCAGATCGAGCTGCAGCATTCATTGTTAGTGCAGTATTGCAAGATATTGGAGAAGTTTCTATTGACAATACATCTGAAGTAGTGGATAGGAGTAAAATCAGAAGAGAAAGACAAAAGAAGAGATCAGAAATTATGAAAGATCAAAATCAGGTCCCAATCAGAGGAATCTATTTTGATGGTCGAAAAGATTCTACACTCTTCCAAGAAAAAAAAGAGTCCAAAGTATATCAGAAGAAGGTAACAGAAGAACATATCACTTTAGTGAGAGAACCTGGTTCAGATTATTTGGGCCATTATTCTGTGAATTCTGGATCAGCTGAAGAAATATGTAAAGGAATGTTTGAGTATATTGGAAATAATGACATGAACCTGGAAAACCTTGTTGCCATTGGATGCGATGGTACAGCAGTCAACACTGGAGAAAAGGGAGGCGTTATAAGGCTTATAGAATTGAAGCTGAAGAAGCCAGTTCAACATTTAGTGTGCCAGCTCCATGCCAATGAATTGCCATTACGCCATTTAGTGGCAAAGCTGGATGGAAAAACATCTGGCCCCCGCGGATTCACCGGTCCTATTGGCAGGGAATTAGAGAACTGTGAGAGTCTTCCTATTGTCGAGTTTGAAAGGATTGATGCTGAGGAACCAACTGTAGACTGTGAAGATCTTAGCACCGACCAAAAATATCTAATTGATATTCATCAGGCCATAACAAAGGAATATTGCTCTCCAGATCTTGCTCATCGTAGTCCAGGCAAAATGGCACATTCACGATGGCTGACTACAGCAAATCGTTTGCTTCGTCTATACGTTTCAACTGTAAGTCCATCTGAGAACCTCATGAACATTGCTTCTTTTATAATGAAGGTCTACATCCCAATGGCTATTAAGCAAAGTACGTCTTTTGTCAATGGCTCAAAACATGTTTTCAAAACTATTGAACTAACAAGAACACTGAATGACGAAGTAAAGGATATTGTAAACCCTGTCATACAAAGAAATGCATTTTTTGCAAATCCAGAAAATATTCTAGCATCAATGATTCATGATGACCGCAGCGCCATAAGAGAATTAGCGTGGAGGCGAATAAAGAAAGCAAGGCAAACAAACAAGGAAAAAGTTGTGAGGCGTTTCACAGTACCTGTTATTCAATTTGAAGCTACTGATTATACTGATTTAATTAATTGACAAAAATGCATTGTCACTGAACCACCTGTGACAAGACACCTGACAGAAAATGAGATTGAAGAATTCATAGAAAACAAGAGTACCCCTCCATTCGAGAAATTCTCTTGTCATACACAAGTAGTAGAAAGAATGGTAAAATTAGTGACTGAAGCATCATCAAAAGTATTTGGATTGAACGCGCGAGATGGCTTCATAAGATCAACACTTCAGTCACGTAAAAAAATGCCATCATTCGAAATTAAAGCTGAATATAAAGTTTAAATAAAACGTTAATAGAAAAAACATGCGCAAGGATGGGTGGTTGGGAGGGCATGGGTGGAGCTCGACACGCAGCCACCTCCTCGTGGTGAGTTCTGGATTATTTAGATCATTAATCAAAAGAACATTGATCTAAATAAACTAAGAGCTGCGTAATTCAGTAACTATTTTGGTAATTGGAACACTTAATATATAATAATAACAAGTAAGTTTCAGTTATTGTACTAATGCAGAATTAAGAAAATTATATTTCACTTTTTTCGACGGCTTTGTGGCACCTGAAGATATAATTTCACAGGACTAATATTTATGCACAGTCATTACCTATAGCACCCACATATTTTCCGCCCTAGCCTTATTCGAATTTCGAAAAACGTTTAAAAACCTCATTTTCGATCCGCCCTAGTGTATGGTGATCCCGTAGAATATGACTCAGGCCCTCCCATAGAAGTCAGATCAAGTTCTATTTTAGATCCCACTTTGGAGGCAGCAGTTCAACCGTTACGAAATCTTCGACCTCCGAGACCATTCCAAACTAAAAATCATTCACAATGATAATTTGAAGACAGCTGCCGAACAGTATCTTCCCAAAAATCATCCTTCAAAAGTTCAAGGTGTTAACAAATCCAGCAGGGACCACAAAACCGAAGTGGTCACCGCAGAAACCACTACCCGTGACGAAGATTGGTACCTTGTAATACCACCAGTTCTCGAGCCAATCTCTGAGCAGAAGAGTTCCCAGAACCGAGAGTCCCATCGGAACCAGACCCTGGAGAAACCCCTTCTAGAGGATCACTGATTCACATGTAAAAATCACTGATTCACATGTAAAAAATTCCATGGATCTTACTGAAAAATTGAATAATGCACGTACTGAAACCAACGATAGATTGATCAGTTTTGACGTTTGTTCATTGTTTACAAAAGTGCCGATTGACGATATGCTTGACTTTCTCTCCCGAGAATTACATAAGTATGACCTGCTACCACCTGCACACATTGTTTTGGAACTTATTAAGCTTTGCATCAAAGACTGTAAATTCACTTTCAATAACGAGTATTATCAACAAGTTTTTGGGATGGCCATGGGCAACCCCTTGTCGCCCACCTCTCCAATATTTATGTGGAGTTTTTCGAAATTACTTACATCCGAGAATCCTGGGGGTTGGCATCCCATGGTTGTGGTACGTCGACGATATTTTGTGTATCTGGCCCATGAATCGTGACCTGGATGACTTCCTCCTTCAGTTAAATGATCAAGTTCCCTCCATCAAGTTTACTTTAGAAGTGGAACAAGACAACTCAATCCCGTTTTTGGATGTGCGTGTACATAGGGAAAGCCCAGGTTTTAAGTTTAGTATCTATCGGAAAAAAAAACAATTTGTCATAAGTACACTTTTATTCGGGACATGACACCCCCACTAAGAAGGCCATTTTTTCTTCAATGTTTCTCCGCGCCCTTAGGATCGCCAGTCCGGAATACATCGATACTGAATTGGAAAAGATCAACGGTATTGGAAGTGATCTGTGTTACCCACCTGCGTTTATGGAATCTTGTCTCAACAAGGCAAAACGAACCTTCTATCGTGTGAATAATAACACTCGTACTTTGTCAAAGAATATTTTAGTACTTCCATTTTTCCCTGGCTTTTTAGGCATTGCTAATGTACTTAAACTTTTGGATATTAATGTATTATTTTCATATAACAATATTGTGAAAAATATCATAGTAAAAAATAGCCCTACCAATAATTCAGGCATTATCTATAAAATTGGTTGTAAACAATGTGATTCATTTTACATAGGTCAGGCGAGAAAGGATTTTCACACACGTGTAAAACAGCATCAATATTTTCGTTAGAACGGACAATCGTCCAGTGCCCTTTTTGTCCATTTGTCAGAGTTATCCCACTGTATTGATTGGAATAATGCTTCAGTTTTGTTTCACTCTAGCAACATTGTTAATAGAAATATTCTTGAGTCTGCCATTATCCAACTTAAAAATAACTTCAACATAAGCAAAGGTCTTTTTCAACTCGATCCCGTTGTTTTGAATTCGTTCAGAACGATTTAGACAAGAAGGGTAGAGTGCTAAACCCTTGGTAAACTTGTTTGCTTCTCTAATAGCTTTTATTTTTCAATTTATTTTTTATATATATCGGACTTAGACAAGAAGGGCAGAGTGCTAAAACCTGGGCAGATTTCCAGTATAAATTTGTTTGCTCCTCTTACAAGTTTTATTTTTATTTTTCAATTTATTATTTTTTTAATTAACTATAACATTGGTTGGAAACAATTCATTTGATCTTGTATTGGATTCGGGCAAAGTGCTAAAATCGGTAGTTTTTCTTACAAATTTGTATGCTCCTCCCACAATCCTTTAATTTTTTTTATTTCTCCGTTTATTGTATATATATATATATATATATATATATAATTTTTTTTTGTAACCTATATATAGGCTGTAACTTTTTATGTACTTCAGTGTTCCTGAGGACGTCATTAGACGAAAGCGCTTGCGCACCATTCTGTGTTTCCTTTCCTTCGTGGTTTTATTCATCATAAATATTTTTCACGCGTTACTTTCGTGAAATAATTTTCATATATATATCATATATTACCAGCTTCTGAAATTATTGTTATACAGCAGTCCTAAATTTTATTGAAAGAAAGCTTTGTCAGTTATTTTCTTTCACTGTCAAAAAGCTACTTTGTCATTTTAAAATTCATATTGCTTCTTACTAAACTGCAGAAATATTCTACAAATTTGTTATTTTTGTTGAAAACCTTTGCAGTTTATGCAATCACATGTACAAAACTATTTTGTGCAAATTTCAAGGTGATTAATTGTGCATCCAATATTCCACTAATTTAGAATATTTATGACACTTAATTTTACCAAATTTTCGCTATGATTACTTACGTTTTTTTGTCGGGTTTAGCAGTTCTTGTTCTATTACATGAAAACTTATGAATTAATTTCAGGTAGATAAAATTTTCAAATATCATGACAATATTACTTTCAATTCATGTAAAATTATAATTGATGTACCGAATTTTTAAAATACGTTTGGTAACAGTCGGTAAAAATAATAACAATACATACAAAGATTAAAAGTTTCAAAAACTTTATTCAAAAGAGAATATAAGTGAGAGAGTTTTACAATTTTTAGGTATGTTATGACATTAATATATTCACATTCGAATATGCCCTTGGAAGCACACAGGTTTTTAGGCAAAATTAATGGCATTTAGTTTATTTATTACATAAAAATAGTGAAAGTGGCAAGTAATAGTGACAATGACAAAAAACGATAATAGCAATAATAATAAATACAATATAAGGTTTACAAAATGTTTTATAATTTTAAAGTGAATGATTTATTTCATATTTAGTAGAAAATAAATGCTACTTAAAAAAAATATGAAGAAGAATAGATAATGAAATTAAAGAAGCTTAATGAAATTACTGTAGCATATTGAAAATAGTTGATTACAAAATTGATTAATATTGTAAAAATGTCAGTAGTAAACATATACATCGTTAGTACCAAATGAAGTGCTTTTTTAATGATTTGCAAAGTGCATTTAATGATGAAGTCTGCTCCTTTGAAACGGAGCGCATTTCCTGCAGTTTCTATTGTATAATTAGGTTTGTGTATAAAATCACAGTGCAATCTGATGCTATAACGATGGTGTATTTGATCGGGTGTGATTCCTCTTTGAATGCGTGATGTACAGTATATTGGTTTTTGTTGATAACTTTGAACATATTGACAGCAACATTGAATTTGTATGAGTCATTTAGTTTTAAAATATTCAGCTCTTTAAACATTAGGAAAATGTGACTTTATTTGTTGTCATTATTCGAGAGAGTTCGCAGACTTTTATGAATTACTTCCAAAGGATGTTTTATATATTTCTTTGAGTTAACTCATATTATAATGATATAATAAATGTCGATGGATGAAGGAATAATGTAAGGTAAGGAGTGCGTTTTGAGGAAAGGTTTTTTTAAGTTTAAATAATATGAAGAGAAATCTTGGTAACTTTGATTTGATATACAGGGTGTTTATAAAGTCCCTATCTGTTTCGTTGAATTAACGGTTTTTATTTATTTTTGTTGCAGAACACTATGAAAATGAATGTACAAGAACGTGTGATGGTGGTGACACTTCGGATTAAAGGAAAGAAATGCAAAGAAATTAGAGAGAGGTTTGAAAGAACATTTCACAAGCCACGTCCTACAGGCAAGACAATTCGTAATTTGCTTAATAAATTTAAAAGAACGGGATCTGTTCATGATGAGTCAAGATCTGGACATCTAAATGTCTCTGAGTAATGTTATCGATGAACATCCAAGCATGTCAATTCGCACCACATCAAGTAGAATCGGGATACCCAAATCAACTGTCCACAAAATTTTGAAATCGACGTTGAAGAAAAGTTATCACATTCAGGTGCTTCATGACTTACATGAAGAGAATTATCCAAAGCGAAGTGCAATGTGTGCCGATCTTGTTGAACACATTCAGAATGAAAATTTAATGGACCACATTCTCTTCAGTGATGAAGCAACTTTCTATACGTGTGGAAAGGTTAATCGCCATAACTGACGCATATGGGCTAATGAAAAGCCAGTTGATTTCTATCAATGGGAACGAGATTCTCCTAAAGTTACTGTCTGGTTGGGTATGACCAAATCTAAGATTTATGGGCCCTTTTTCTTTGCTGAAACTACAGTTACAGTGCTTATTTTTCTGGATATGCTTCAGCATTCCTGGAACCCCAGCTTCATTCATATGGCATTTTAAACACCGTCGTCTTTCAACAAGATGGTAACCTTCTCATTACGCAAACATTGTTCGGGAGTACCTAAATGAGCGATTTCCAAATCGGTGGATCAGACGTGGAGGCAACAGGCCCTGGGCGGCTCGATCTCCTGACCTAACGCCCTTGGATTTCTTTGCATGAGGCTTTATCAAATCAAACGTCTATCAAATGAGGGTTACAGATCTGCAAGATTTACGTGCTCGTATCGTAACAGCAGTTACAAAAATAACCCCTGTCATGCTCCAAAATGTGTTCCGCAATGCTGCTGACAGATTCGAACTCTGTAGAGATACTGATAGTGCTTATGTACAATCATATGCTTAAGTGTTCATTAAATGTATGCCTTTTATTATATTATTGAATTTTACCCTTTTTGCTCCGTTTTCACTGAAATAGATAGGGACTTTAGAAACAGCCTGTACTTTACATGACTTTTGAAATTCAGTTTTTCGTCTAAATTAACGCCAAATACTTTACCCTCATTCACCCTTGCAAAGGCTAGTGTTCCCAATTTTTATTTGACTGTTTGTATTGTTTTGTGATAATAATCATATAATATGACTTTGTTAGGTTCAATAAAAGTTTATTAGCACATCCATTTACACACACTTGTTTCACTAATCAGAAACTCTACGTTATGATCTACAGATCTACAGAAGCTAATGCTAACAAGACCCTAAGATCCACTCTAAAGTTAGCCCGAGCGAAAGAAGAAAGTAAGGGGTTAAGTAAGTAGCAAAACCTATCACTCGTGGGTTAAAATTCATTTAGAAAAAGAGAAAGAAAGACACCATCATCATCCGCCGGCCACTGCCGACAAGTCGGAAAATAGTCGAAGAGAATATTTCCAGCTGTTGCACACCGGTCCTCCACTCCATAGGGAGGTAGAAGATGCAGCCCACTCTGCCGGAAAGGGGTGAAAAATGAAAAGAAGTAAAATAAAAACGCATTACAAACCATGCAACACATTCTTAACTCAAAGAACAACACATTCTTAACTCAAAGCAACACATACCTCCAGCAGTTGCAGACCGGTCCTCCACTCCATAGGGAGGTAGAAGACGGAGACTACTCTGCCGGAAGGGGGTGGAAGATGAAAAGAAGTAAAATAAGAGCGCATTACAACCATGCAACACATTCTTAACTCAAACACTATCATACCATGCAAACTACAGATATGCAATGAAGAGAGTAAGAGACATGAAAAGAAGGAGAGAAAAGAAAAGTATAAAGAACAACAAAAAGTGGGTTAGTTTACGCTACGAGCTACATCTAAGTTCGTATTAGTCTAATTTTTTTTTATTTATTTATTTTTTTTTGCTGGCATATCACACGCTGGCATGTCACAAGCTGGCATTAGTCGTCAACAGACTCATCACCGATCACCACCCCCAGAGCTCCTGTTGCTAATTTTTTTTATTTTAAACAACGTTAATACCTTTAAAATGCCTATCCAGGCGGTTCTTAAACATATTGACGCTGGTAGAGTTCACGACGGGCGCGGGAAGATTATTCCATTTATCAATTACTTTAAACGTAAAAAAGCTTTTAGCGATATTAGTAATGAAACGTCTGCCACGCAACTTAAATCCGTTATTACGAGTATTGCTATTATCGAAAGTGAACAGTTTATCAAAATTTACTTTATCGATTTTATTAACGATTTTGAAAACTTCAATAAGCTCCCCCACTAATCTCCTAGTTTCGAGTGAATGCAAGTCTAACTCTTTAATCCTATCTTCATAAGGCTTGTTACGCAATGACGGAATTAGTTTCGTGGCACGACGCTGAACCCTTTCTAACCTATCAATATCCTCACGCAAATACGGGCACCAAAACTGAACGGCATATTCTAAATGAGGCCTGACTAGGGACTTGTAAAGGGGCAATATAATATTCTTCGATTTAAATTCGAAATTACGCGCTATGAAGCCTAACATCCTATTAGCTTTTGCGCAAGACTCCAGGCACTGGTTCCTAACTTTTAAACCCTTAGATACGCGTACGCCTAAATCTACTTCCTCGTCAACGCTGCTAACTCTCTATCATTAGGCTGACCATATTTCCTTGAGACAAAAACGGGACATTGGGATGGCAAAAAAGGGACGGGGGTTATGTAATATTCTGGATTCATGAAAAAGTAAGTACATAAACCGGGACAAAATTGACATTTTTATTAAAACGACGGGACGGCCAGGAAATATAAAACAAACGGTACGTATGGTCAGCCTATCTATCATCCATCGTGTACGTGTAATTATTGTTACGAGAACCTATATGCAAAACTTTACATTTGTCTACGTTAAATTGCATCTGCCACTTATCCGTCCACTCCATAATCCTATTTACATCGTCTTGGAGCCTATTTCTATCGTCCTCGTTAACAATCTTACCGCCTATTTTAGTATCGTCCGCGAATTTTGACACGTTACTAGTCAATCCTACATCTGTGTCGTTAATGTAAATTACGAATAGCAATGGGCCTAACACTGAACCCTGTGGGACACCGCTACTTACATTCAACCACCCCGATTCACTACCATTAACAATGACCCTCTGTCTCCTAGCACGATGCCATTCCTCTAACCAGTTAGCTACCTGACCGCGTATACCGTGCGCTTTAACCTTCGCAATTAATCTTCTGTGCGGAACTGTATCGAACGCTTTTTGAAAATCTAAATAAATAACGTCAGCCGCTCTATGCTTATCATATTCGCGCACTATTTCGTTATAAAATTCTAACAAATTAGTTAAACAAGATCTACAGCGTCGAAACCCATGCTGACTACTATTAATCAAATCGCGACTTTCTTAGTGATCGATGATATGACCCCTAACTATGGATTCCAAAAGTTTACCGACAATTGACGTTAAGCTAATAGGCCTATAATTGCTAGCTACTGTGCGGTCGCCTTTTTCAAAAATGGCTGTGACATTAGTTAATTTGAAGTTATCAGGAATAATCCCCGTTTCGAGTGACTGATTAAAAATCTTCGTTAAGGGGCCTACGATAACGTCTTTCAAATCTTTCAGATGTCTTGGATAAAACGCATTAGGGCCTTGAGCCTTGCTAACTTATAGCCTATCGATATAATGCGCAATCTCACCCTCGTAAACAGTTATTTCATCCAAGATGGTCTCGCTACTAAATGGAACGATATCGTCCACATCGGGGACATTATTTCCGTCTTCTACGGTAAAAACTGTCCCAAAAAAGTAATTAAAAATACCCGCCATCGCCTGAGCGTCGGAAACCAAAGCGCCATTAGCGTCCACGAGAGGGCCTATATTATCTTTTATCGGCTTACAATTATTCACGTAATCGAAAAACTTTTTTGGATTATGTTTACTATCCGCAGCTACAAGTATCTGTAAATTACGCTTAGCATTCCTAACTGATCTTTTAACCTGACGTCGAAGCTCGATATATCTATCATATTAACGTTAGCTACCGTGTAATTGCGCTTATTAAGTCTATACGCTCTGTTACGCTCGTTTATGAGGCGCTAGGACAGTTTGCCTACGGACAGTTTGCCTACGGACAGTTTGCCTACGGACAGTTTGCCTACTGGACATTATGCCTATGGACACCATGCCTACCGAACATTATGTCTAACGGACATGATGCCTAAAGGACGACACGCCTAACAGACGCAGCTTATTGAGGCATCGATTTTATTCCATTCTATTTCATTCTATTTCATTTTGTTTCATTTTCATATATTTAATTTTATTTTAATTACATTTATTAGAATTTTAACATAAATAAAAAAGAATAAAATTCATGTCTAAAATGGATTTTTTTAAAAAGCATATATAAAATAACATCTCCTTTGCCGGAGATATAATAAGATTTTAAAAAATCAGTGTAGAAGGAAAAGACATAGTGAGGCAAGAAAACATTTAAATGCAATGAAACCAAAAAATCAATCTAGAATGAACGAACATAGTCAGAAATTCTATAAATTGTGAGCAATGCCACGAAGATATTCAAGAACCGGGGTGGTGTCATACTTCTCCACGAGGTTCTTCAGGCGCTGATTGACATACTCGTACTTTTTATTGGTTGGTGGCAAAGTCCCCTAACCTAACCTAACCTAACCTAACCTAACCTGCTAGACTGACCACTGTGGTCGTTGGAACTTCCAATGTAAACTATTGGTAAATTATTGACGAGTATAAGTGCAATTCAGAGCCAATTTTGAATTAATTCTTTTGCATGAATCTGAAGTTAAATAAGTTAAATAAGTTAAATAAGGTAAGGATAAATATACCACAGTTGTTCACTATATAATAAAAAAAATTAAGAAAATATTCTCGTCATGAAAGAGTGTAGATGCGAAATGTCCTTTAGGCATCATGTCCGTTAGGCATCATGTCCGTTAGACATAATGTCCGGTAGGCCTGGTGTCCATAGGCATGGTGTCCATAGGCATAATGTCCAGTAGGCAAACTGTCCGTAGGCAAACTGTCCGTAGGCAAACTGTCCGTAGGCAAACTGTCCGGCCACGCGTTTATGAACTCGCCTATTTCCCTAGTCCACCTCTTGGGGCTACCATGATTTCTAGCGCGCTTTGGCCTACGAGGAATAAACTCCCTTTCGATATTCAAGAAACTATCTTTGAACGCCTCCCAATGCAAATTTGCGTCATTACCCATAAATAAGTTATCCCAGTCCACTACTCTCATCCTACCCGCAAAACTATCAAAATTGGCCCTACGAAAATCAGGGACTTCTATTACGTTACTATCCTTAGTGTTTTCTACCAATAACTTAAACCTAATAATTTGATGATCACTACATCCTAAACTCTCGCCTACTTCTAAACCTTCGACTATATTTTCGCCGTTTGTCATCACCACGTCTAAAATATTTTCACCGCGCGTAGGTTCGGTAACCATCTGTCGTAAAAAATTATCTTCCATGAACTCAATCAATCTCAAACCCTCATTGTTACCAGTAAAAGTCTCATAATTAACGTTAGGGCAGTTAAAGTCTCCGACAACTATACTATCCCGATAGGAAGGAGTAAATGTGGTATCATCTATGTATTGTATGTAATTTAATATGGGTAAGAGATGAAAATCGTTGAGGTAATTCAGAAATAGTAATGGGCTAAGAATAGATGCTTGTGAGACTCCATCGCCTTGTCGGATGAATTATCTTTTAAGTTGATATACTGATAACGACTTGACGGATATGACTTAAACCAATGGAGGATATTTCCTCTTATTCCATATATGTGAAGTTTATTCAGTAAGATTTCATGCAAGTGTATCAAATGCTTTTGACAAGTCGAGGAAGTTCAAGGCAGTATAATTTAAAGTTCAAATACACACTTTCTAATAGCATGCTTATGGCATCTTCACTTGTATGTCCACCTCTAAACCCAAATTGTGTTTAAGTTAAAATACCGGATTTGATTAAGAATTTAGTAAGTTTACTGTACACGACTTTTTCAAATACAATTTCACATTCAGTTTTCTTAAAGTTGGCAATACGGAAATGAGGCGATAATTGGATGAAGTATTTCGGGTCCGGACAAAAGCCCCCTAGGACAAAAGCCCCCTAGGACAAAAGCCCCCTGGACAAATTGCTGGGTAGGGCAAGTCAGGTGTCACATCTAATCTGAAGCATCAGTTCCACTTCAGCCACCGTGGTGTTAAGGTAATGGGCTGTTTGTTTGAATCTACAAGCCTGTCAGTTAACCATTGGTTATATTCTCTGAGTGACTTGGAAAATCAGTACGCATGAGAAGGATTCCTCCCTTGTTTCCACAACAGTTATGGAATGTCCATCAGGCAACCATTGATGGGGGAGGATCGCACCAACAACCTATGCGAGAGTTGGAATTTTGCTTTTCCATGAGCTTGTGAGACATGACCACCCAGCCATCTGGAAGGCCATTGAAAGTATTAGAAAGGATCAGGCTCTTGTATCAACAGCCCTGATTAAGGATTCTCGTGGTGAGCCCCCAAGAAAACGAGTCATACGTGCCACAAAGGAGCACCAACAGCGTTTGAAGAACCTATGTCTGGATTATGTGAATGAGAGGAAGACCTTGGAGGAATTTCTGAATGGTGTAGGTCACAGCATTAGGTGGAAGTAAAATGAACTTTAAATGAACCTTTACATGTTATGAACTTTTTAATATTGTGCTTTGTTTGTTTGATTTTCAGTAGATATGGTATGATGTTCCTTTTATAATGTTCATTTTTATAGTAATAATAAAGAATAAAAATAATTATTAAAAAAATTCTTATTATTTTTCTAGGGGGCGTTTGTTTGAATGCCCGGTCAGGTCACTTGAATGCCCGGTTAGGTCACTTGAATGCCCTTGACGATTAGTTAGGTTAAGTCATGATATTTTCGTTAAAAACACATTAATTATTTAAAGTGCTCTAACATGTTTGTTTTTCATTTCTCCAAAAAAAGAAAGCTATTTTTTAAATCAGTGACCAAAACTACATTAGTCTACCGATTTTCATTAAAATTCACTGCTAGCCCCCAAACGGAATAGATCCTAAAGCAGGACTGTTCGGAGGCCAATGTCCTAGGGGCTTTTGTCCTAAGGGGCTTTTGTTCTAGAGGACGTTTTTTCGTACACTCGGAGTATTTGGGTTTCCCTACTTAAATACAGGCTTAAATACTCTGGCTTCCTTCAAACTGTCAGGAAATACAGTTTACCTCGTGTTACTGATTCATTCATTAGCTTACTGCAGGGGTCACCAACCTGGGCGGTAGCGCCCACTAGTGGGCTCACATTAAAGGTAATTAAACATTTATTTCATTATTTATTTTATCGATTATGTTGATTTATTCTTTTTGATCTAAGGTGGGCGATAAGCTTTTTAAATTTTCAAAAAATCGTAAAAGTGGGCGGTGAACAAAAAAAAAGGTTGGTGACCCCTGGCTTACTGAGTGGTATTGCAATTTCATCGCACACTAATTTGTCTATTTTTACTGGGATCGTATTGATGTCAGAATCTTTATTTTTAAAAATTTTTATTGCTGGAAATATATCGTATGGGAGTATTGGATCAAAGAATAATTAGTTTGGATTTGGTGGTGGCATGTATTGTCGGTAGTGAGTGTCTGTAACTGGGATTGAGGGTTGCAGTATTGGAGCCGATATTTGCAAAGAAGTTGTTTAATAAATTGGCTGACTTTGGGGTCACTGTAAATTTCCGCCTTGTGTGAGGGAGACATGGGATTTGTTTTAACCTTCTTTGCGTTAATTAACTCTTTCAGTGTGTTCCACAGCCTTTTTGGATTGGATTTTAGTTCATCAATTTTCTTAACAATAATGATCTGCTTTTGCTTTTACATGACTGCATAAGTCTGTTACAGTAATATTTGGATATCGGTTCTGTAATAATATAATTTTTCCATAGCTTAAGCTGGTGTGATCCATTTGTTGTTGCATTTAATTTTAGATATTACTTTTGATTTAAGAGGAAAGTTTATGTTGAATATACATATCCATTAGTGCGTATGGGAATGCTTAAAATTTTGTTTCAATATCATGGTTACTTTCAGTTATTCTTGGCCAATCAAAATCTGTTATTTCTCTTAGGAACTTTAATTTGTTATTATAGCTGTAAGATCGATAGTAAACTTTTATAGTTTCCTTTGCTGAGAAATGGGTGATTACATAGTGTACGTCGGCAAGTGAGCTGTGATATTTAACGTAAGTATACCCGAGATGCAGTCAAACGGGAACTGCACCCAGATCTGATCTAGCAGAGCCGAAATTTTTAATGTCATTGTGAAATCCAGTTGGCTTTGTAATAGCTAATTCAAAACCACTTGCAATCATGATATTGTGAAGGAAGCTTGCGTTATTATTTGAATGTTCTTTAGTGAGATCAAAATTTAAATCTTTTGCAATAACACAACTGTTACCAATATAATTGGAGGTTAGAGTTCTATCGATATTTGTAATAAAGGTTGGTACGTTACCAAATTCCTAAAATTGAATACTGGGTGTTATGAATAAACATTTGAAATGCAAGTGTTTCTGAGGTATTGTTTATGCTTGTTAGATCTTCGATACTTTTACTCTTGTTGTTTGAGTCTAAAAATATACTTACAGGGGTTGGACAGAATAATGGAAACACTCGCATTTTCGGTGCTGTATTTTCTGATATCATTAATGGCGTTACGTACTTTATTAAAGTAATATGTAACTGCATATAATATTGAGAACATCTTCTATTTTAATATGTTCATATTGGTTTTTCATATTCTTGGAAAATAAATAAGACTATGGCGCTTGGAAAAATTGTTACTGACTGTAAAAGGGGTATGATAGTAGGAGCCCGTTTGATTGGTGTCTCAATATTAAAAGTCGCGTGATTGTCCCTGCACCTTCAAGAACAGTCTCATAGTTATGAATACATGG
This sequence comes from Bathynomus jamesi, assembly GCA_023014485.1. Classification (NCBI taxonomy): domain Eukaryota; kingdom Metazoa; phylum Arthropoda; class Malacostraca; order Isopoda; family Cirolanidae; genus Bathynomus; species Bathynomus jamesi. The sequence continues at coordinate 168,272 of JAJOZX010003557.1, read as the reverse complement.
AAAGAAATTTAAAAAAATTACACCACATAAGCACAGAATTGTTCACATTGTTCTCCCCAACTCCAAATTCATAAGAACTTTGGTACTGGTTGGTGTTAAAATAGGCTTTACTACAGCTCCCATAACAGAGTTATGACTGACACTAGTCTTTGCGGACTATTGTTAAATTTTGAACAAAAATGTTTTGATGCAACAGGCTTTGACTGATTCTTCACAGCTCATAATTATCATATAAGGTTCTTCTGTCGCATTCTGCCAGTGTTGCTTTACGCTCTCTATATTCCTTATTTGATGTTCTTTTTTCATTATTTTTACATGTATTCATAACCTTGAGGACTGTTCCTCGAGATACAGGAGCAATTATGTGACTTTTATTACTGAAACACCAACCAAATGGGCTCCTACTATCATGCCCATTTCACAGGCAGTAACATCTATTCCATGCGTTATATTTTTATTTTAAAAGAACATTAAAAACCATTATGAACATATTAAAATAGAAGATGTTCTTAATATTATATGCAGTTATATATTACTTTAATAAAGTACATAACGCCATTAATGATCTCAGAAACTACAGCACCGAAAATGCGAGTGTTTCCATTATTCTGTCCAACCCCTGTACATCTCCTTTCCAATTGCTAACCCTCCATAGAAGTTGTGTACCCTGAAATGTTAAAAATATCTTATTTCCATTTAACCAGGTTTCATTTGATATAATGCACGTGAATTTATGTTGTAATAATTTTAGGTTAGCTGTCAATTCATCAAAGAGACGTGGGAGAGTGCGAATGCTTAGGTTTAGGAAAGACAGTTTGCCATTGTTGTATTTCTTGTTTAGGAAGTTTTCTAATGAGATATAGTCGGAGTTGACTACGTTTTCAGATTCACTAATTTAATTTACAGAATTGAGAGTACTTAAAGTCTTCATTATGATGTGACGATTAGGATAACACGGTAACAGAAATAATAACAGTTAAGAAAAAAATATATACCACACACAGACATATGACTATATATATATATATATATATACAGGCCCGGATTTAGCTATAGGCGAACTAGGCGATCGCCTAGGGCCTCGCGCCAAAGGGGGCCTCGCTCAAGCCGTTTTGCGCGTTCTGTTCAAGTGATATTAATGATTTAGAACTCTATGAAGAACTTAAAGTGCTTTGCAGGTTTATACCTGAGAAAACAGATCTCGGAAATGCCCTTGTTTATATAGTGCAAAAACAACTAAGTGAGATTTATCCTGATGTTTATGTTGCACTTCGAATAGTATTAACCATCCCAGTTACTGTTGCTTCGGATGAAAGAAGTTTCTCGCGCCTCAAACTTATTAAAACATATTTGCGTTCCACCATGTCTCAAGCGAGATTGCAATCATTAGCTATGTTATCAATAGAAAACGATATAACAAATTCATTAGATTATTTTCAATTAATTGAAGAGTTTAGCTCGAAGAAAAGTAGAAAAGCATTGCTGTAATATTCAAGGAGCATCTGAACCAAATATTAAAGCATTAATATTTAGCCTGATAAGTCGATCGCTCACTATTATAAAAAATGAAATGTCAACATCTCTTATACATCACATATGAAAAACGTTTGTATACTATGGAAAGTCATTACCTATAATATTATATAAATCTTAGAAATCATTGTCTTATATTTTCGATACAAATCTTGATTCATATTATAATTTATACTTATTTGTATGGTTTATTTATATTTCTTATACAATTTCCATGCGTGATTATTTTGGTTTGGTTTAATTTTTAAGTGCTGGCATAGTTCTGTCTATGCGGGATTCTAATATTACTGGTATAGTACCGATAATTAAGTCCATATTTTTATATATATAGGCCTAGGGCCTCGCAATTTCTAGATCTGCCTATGGCCTCGCAACTTCTAGATCCGGCCCTGTATATATATATATATATATATACACAGGGTGTTTGAAAACTTTCTGCACAAATTGTAATGGGGGATAGGCAACACCAAGACAAATGATTCCTCATTTCACGAAGGTCAAGCTTGTCGCCCCTCATCTCGAGTTGGCCTGGTGAAGTAGTGAGTTGGTTTCTTGTACTCTCCACCTCACATAGCCAGGTACGCTGGGCTCATCAGGGATTGTTCTGAGCCACCTGTCTTATCTTCTTTTGAAGATGTCCACTGCAACACCATTTGTGTTCCTTAGGCCTTTGGGCAGCTGATTAAACAGCTTTGGTCCTCTCACCACAAAACTATTTTCGTTCAGGGTTAAGGATGTTCCCTGTTTCGACTTTAATTAGGGAACAGGACACAGTCTTCCTTTTCTACTTTCCACCGTTATTTGGGGAGTTACAGGGTTCAGAGTAAGATTAGGGACTGGTGTTTCCATTATTTTCTAAGTATAAATAATGGTGTACCTCTCTCTTCAGCTTTCCAGTGAATATAGGTTTACTTCGGGAAACCTTTCCCAGAAATTTAATCCTTTGCACCCTTGATTTTGGCTGTGAAGCTTCTCTGAATCCCTTCTAGCTGTTTGATGTCTTCTTTTTCATATGGGCATGTTAGGACCGAGCAGTATTCGAATTTGGGTATGATCAGTGTTTTCAGTAGAGGAATCATTATGTTCCTATCCCTTCTTTTAAAGGTTCTCAGTATCTGCTCAGTTATTCTCTTTGCTCTGTTAACTGCTATCTTATTTTGTGTTTCAAATTTCGCATCATCAGTCATTACAATCCCTAAATCTTTTGACTTTTGCTCTACCCGTAGAAGAAAGAAAGTTTCTTGCGGATCAAAGAACTAAAAGAAACATGGCTATTGGGGAGTGGATATGGACAAAATTAAACGCTTCAGGGAAAATGCTAAAAGAAAGAATGAACAGTTGATGAGGGAAAACAGTAATACCGATCGCAGAGATGATGTTCCACACGTAAAAAAGAATCGGCAAAAGGAAGAATCTTGCTGTTCTACAATCATACCACAAAAAGATAGACTTTCGTCTCAAATGAGAACGTCTTTGCCTAGCTTAGTTAGAGAGGCAGATAAATATAATATATCGGACAGATCAGCAGCAGCTCTTGCAACAGCAGTGTTGCAAGATTGTGGAATTGTGAGAAAGGAAAATATATCTAGCGTAATTGATAAATCGAAAGTGAGGAGAGAAAGAGAAAAGTATAGAAGTCGCCTACACGGTGAACAGATTGGATTTCTCGAAGGTCTTTACTTTGATGGTAGAAAAGATAGTACTTTAGTTCAAGAAAAAAAAGGGAATAAATTTTACCCAAAAATGACTTCCGAAGAACATATAGTTTTATTACAGGAACCGAATTCCAAATACTTGGGTCACATTTCTCCTATTTCAGGAGATTCAGATAGCATACACAAAGGAATTTTGAAATTTTTAATTGATCGAGAAATTAGTACTGATGTTTTGCTATGTATTGGATGTGATGGAACAAAGGTAAACACTAGAATAAAGGGAGGTGTAATAAAACATCTTGAGGTAAGCCTAGGAAGACCTTTACATTGGTTCATTTGCCTTTTCCATTGTAATGAACTTTTACTTCGCCATTTGTTTACGCACATTGATGGCTTATCATCAGGTCTGAGAAGTTATTCCGGATTTATTGGCAAAGCGATAGAAACATGCGAATCACTTCCAGTTTGCTATTTTGATCCTATTGATCTACCTGCACTTCCAAATATAGAAAGGCGCGATGATTTAAGCACAGACCAAAGGTTGTTGTACGATCTCAGTATAGCAGTTTCAAACGGTTATTGTCCAGACGAACTAGCAAATCGTCGACTTGGTCCAGTATCGCATGCACGCTGGCTAACTACTGCCGAAAGAATTCTACGTCTGTATATTGGAACAGAAATTCCTTCTCCGAATCTTCAAACATTGGCAACATTCGTAATTAAAGTATATTGTCCAATGTGGTTCTATATTAAATGTTTCCCATCATGCATTAACGGACCTCAGCATATTTACAGAATGATAACGCTGTCAAGCTATCTTCCGGCAAGTCAACGAAAAATAATCGAGGATGTTATCCAACGCAATGGGTACTTTGCCCATCCAGAAAATATACTTCTGGCAATGATGGGCGATGAACGAGCTCATATAAGAGAACTAGGAATTAAAAGAGTGCTTTCAGCGAGAAATCAAAATGATCATAACATGCAAGTAAGAACCTTCAAGATTCCTATGATAAACTTTCAAGCCAATGATTATATTGATTTGATTGACTGCCGTAATATACAGAAGACCGAACCACCTATCACCAGACAAATTATAACGAGTGACTTAGAATCAATGGTTCACTCCAAGGAATTTTCAAAGTTTGACTACATTCGTTTCCCATGCCATTCACAAAATGTAGAACGTCATATTAAGTTGGTGATAGAGGCCTCTAAAAACGTTTCTGGATATTCCATATATATACAGTATATGCAAACAATTCACAAACAGCCACAGGGAAAAGGAAAATAAAACACGAAGTTCGAGCGCTTTCGTGATATAGTTACATCTTCAGCGACAAGGGAGAAATAGGCAGAATTTACACAGTACATGAGTTTAAATACACAAGCGAAAAATTCCCCAACAAGCAACTCAATCTAAAAACATCATCATCAAACTATGATCAAACTTCCCCAGTAGAATACTTAATCAGATAAATGCTACTAAAAAATATCGAATTCATAAAAAACTATATAAAAGAAATTATACAATTAAAAGGTACATATAAAAATGATAACAATTATTAAATATAATATTTAATTAAAACAGGCAATTAAGTGGCAAGAATCCAGTAATCTAAGGAAAAACCCTTGGCGCAACCATCCGCACGTGCTGATTCCAGAATTTTCCATAATCTATTGAGGGTGAGAAAAAATTCCTCAATAGGCAACTCAATCTAAGAACATAATCTAAAAACAATCTAAAACTTCCGCAATAGATAACTTAATCTGAAGGCTACTAAAATATCGAATACATAAACAAAATATATATAAAAGAAATTATACAATTAAAGTGTATACATAAAAATGATAACAGTTATTAAAAATATTTAAAACACGGGATTAAGTGGTAAGAATGCGGAAGTCAGAATATTCCACCACCTTTCTGACAATGTATGAATCTAATTTCTAAAGACCAGGACTAATATTAAGAACATAATCAGAATTATTCTTGATCACACTCGATTCAATTATATTTCTACTAACAAAGGATTTACTAAAAATTAATTTGGAGGCATTTTTCCAGTCAGTGGGGTGATTGGTATCTCTTACGTGATTGAAAATGGCGTTAGATTCATGGCCGGTTCTTATGCTATATTTATGCTGCTTAATACGTAATTCTAGATTCTTGCCAGTTTGACCAACGTAGATGATGTTCTGTGTCTTTGGCCAGAAAATTTAAATCTCAATGAATTCTTACCCAAGCTTAATAATTTAACTCCCTCTATCGATTTTACAGTTGAAATAGAAAAAGACTCATCGATCTCAGTTTTAGGTGTTTTAATATATCGGTCTGGAAAAAAGCTTAGGTACAATATTTACAGAAAACCCACTAACAATTGCTTCTATATACATTATTATTCGGCTCACCACATTAACGTAAAACGAACTTTTTTTTCTACTTTGTTCCTAAGATGCTTACGAATTTGTAGCCCAGAGTTCATCGATGATGAAATTAGTAAAAATATGAAATTGCGTTTGATTTAAAATATCCAAAGAACTGCATAGATAAATCTTTAAAAATGGCAAAGGAAACTTTCTACGAGGTAAAAGACAAGACTATACCACTAAAAACATCTTAGCATTACCATTAAATGAAAATTTTCCTGAACTGCCGAAATTGCTGAGGATTTTTAATGTAAATATCGCGTTCAGAAACTTAGATGTAATTAAGGACATATTGATTAAAAACGCTCCTTTAAATAAACAGGGTTGTGTATATAAAATTCCATGCACATTATGTAATAAATTTTACAGTGGTCAAACTGGCAAGACCCTAGAATTACGTATTAAGCAGCATAAATATAGCATAAGACCCGGCCAGGAATTTAACGCCATTTTCATCCACGTAAGAGATACCAACCACCGGATTGACTGCAAAAATGCCTCCAAATTAATTTTTAGTAAATCTTTCGTTAGTAGAAATATAATTGAATCGAGTGTGATCAAGAATAATACTGATTATATTCTTAATATTAGTCCTGGTCTTTAGAAATTAGATTCATACGTTGTCAGAAAGATGGTGGAATATTCTGACTTCCGCATTTTTGCCAATTAATCCCGTGTTTTAAATATTTTTAATAACTGTTATCATTTTTATGTGTACACTTTAATTGTATAATTTCTTTCATTTATTTTTTTTTATGTATTCGATAGTTTAGTAGCCTTGGGGAAGTTTTAGATTGTTTTTAGATTATGTTTTTAGATTGAGTTGCCTATTGGGGAATTTTTTCGCACCCCCAATAGATTGTGGAAAATTCTGGAATCAGCACGTGCAGATGGTTGCGCCAAGGGTTTTTCCTTAGATTACTGGATTCTTGCCACTTAATTGCCTGTTTTAATTAAATATTATTTTTAATAATTGTTAGCATTTTTATGTGTACTTTTTAATTGTAGAGCGTGGTAAACAATGATTGCCCCCACTGTACACAATGAAACTAATAGAGGTACAAAAAAACTGATTGTTGCATCTTTTAGACAATTTAATTCTACGTCTAAACAGAATCAGGTGGCTGGTGGTTCAGCAAGCATCAGGGATTCCACTCGGACTTTCAGGATGGATCCTGAAAGAGTCTGCCGCCGGACCATGGAGCAGCACGTCGAAACAATCCTCCGAAATCTTGAGTACAACAATGACCTTTTCGACTCTCTCCTCACCTCCTACCCTTGCCGACTTGAAGCCGTCCGCCAAGCACAAGGAGGCAACACCAACTATTGAGTGGTTTTGTTTAGACGTAGAATTAAATTGTCTAAAAGATGCAACAATCAGTTTTTTTGTACCTCTATTAGTTTCATCTGTGCAGGGGAGTGGGCAATCATTGTTTGCCACCCCTCATAATTTCTTTTATATAGTTTTTTTATGTATTCGATATTTTTTAGTAGCTTTTAGATTAAGTTTTCTATTGGTGATGTTTGATCATGGTTTGATGATGATGTTTTTAGATTGAGTTGCCTATTGGGGAATTTTTCGCTTGTGTATTTAAACTCGTGTACTTTGTAAATTCTGCCCTTGTCCCTGAAGATGTGAATATATCAGAAAGCGCTCGGACTTCGTGTTTTACTTCCCTTTTCCCTGTATTCAAGATGGTGAGTGATAGAGTTGGACTTGGGTACGTTGCTTTCAGAAGTTGACAAAGGTATGAAAAACCGAAACATCACGCGAAAACTTAAACTGCAACTGCTGAAAACAATAGTGATACCTGCAACCTTATATGGATCAGAATGCTGGGTAATGAAAAAGAGAGAAGAGAAGAAACTATTGGCATTCGAGATTCACTGTCTGAGGAGAATATTGAATATAAGATGGGAGGATAGAGTGACAAACCAGAGAGTGAGGGAAATGGCTGGAGTGGAACGGAATATAGTGGAGAGAGTGCACGATGCACAGAGGAGATGGTACGGGCATGTTGAGAGGATGGAGGCGGAGAGATGGCCAAGATTGACGCTGCATGGACGAGTACACGGAAACCGCCCGAGAGGATGACCTAGACCATGGGTCGGGAACTTTTTCGGGTATTACCCAAAAATCTATTTGAGTAAAATGAAATTGCCCCCACACTTCAAAGTAAACAAAAACAAGCCAATTGCTCTTAAAATTGTTGCATATGGTATACAAAAAATTCAAATTCAAAAAATGTTTATTGGATCCATTATTATGGAGAAATAAAAAAAAGCCACACATGCTGGCATAAGAATAGCACACAAACAAAATTAGTAAAAAGGATTGAAGAACTGAAGAATTTCATTCAAAACATCTCCACTTCAGGTTTTGGAAAAATGATGCTGTTTCATTTTTGATACAACAACATCAAAATCAGGACGTAAATTCGTAATATTCTAAAATTTAGAATAACGCCACATTTATGTAACAAAATAAAATAAAAATATACGAAAAAAATATCAGCACAAAGTGTCAAGCACTAAAAGCACCTGAGGCACTGAGGCTCTGAGGGAAGTGTCTCTCATACCGCACGCATTACCCCCAAAATTTATAAATTTACCCCATTTGGGGTAATTTACCCCTGTTCCCCGACCACTGACCTAGACGGACATGGCTGCGGGGGTTCGGCGAGGCTAATGAAGGTTTAACGACCAGAGAGCTGGTGGATCTGGCGAGGGATCGATACGAGTGGAGGCAATACTGACATATCAAATGGAACCCTACCTGAAACCTCAGAAGGGACATAAGTCAAAGTAAGTCAATAAATGTTGTAAAATAACTCACTGTCGCGATGAAGTATGGAGAAGGGAACCACTGTTCAGGAAGACGTAAATTTTTATTTCTTAACACCAATACAGTTTCGGTTCCTTGCCTGTTCTCTCTTTATCCGGTCATTACCAGTTGAGAAGGGCTCGCGAGGAGCCGAAACTGCATTGGTGTTAAGAAATAAAAGTGTAAGACTTCCTGAAGAGTGGTTTCCTTCCCCATATATATATATATATATATATATATATATGAAAAGAAGGACCAACACAACAGGAAACATTTTCGTTTATTTTCTTATACTTCAGACGTTTCGACAAATCTTTTGTCATCATCAGTGAATTATAAATCTTAAAACCTTAAAAAAAATAAAATAAATAATTAAAATTAAATCAATACAAAAGAAAATTAAAATTATTAAAATTAACTTAAATTAAAATTACCTCAACTGGTAAATACACAATGATTACGTCAACATTGGGGTTATCAGTCCGTACTAACCGTCACCTCAGTAGCCCACCACAATCCGCAATTACAGTAGAAACCATAATAATGAAAACAACCATCCCCTTCACAAAACTCAGTTCGAAATTGTAACAAGAAACAATAACCTTACAGAACTCCGAATTTTAGAATCTTTGTACATCAGTAGTATAGCCGCAAAAGGGTAGAGTGCAAGAATGTTGCAAGCGATTACGTAATGTTGCAAAGGGGGGTGGGTGTTGTAAAGGGGGGTGGGGATGTTGCAAGAGGGGGTGTTGCAAAAAAAAGGAAAAAAAAAATCCCCCAAAGGGGGGATGCTGCAGGTGCAACAATGAAAACTTGGAGGCGGCGTTATCCCCCAAGAGAAAGGAGAGAAAGGAGGAGAGAAAGGAGGAGAGGTGTTCACCTGGCAGGAGCCAAGTGCATATTAAGACTTCAGGTAGGCGTTGTTTTATAGGCTCCTAATCAGCCAGCTGGCTTAGAAGGCGTAAATGGCTTGAGTTGCCAGATAGCGCCATGTATTCATTTAATTCTAATCGAAGACTGAGTTGCCAGATACCACTTTTTAGCGATACCATTGTATACATTATTATAGACTCCTAATCAGCCAGATGGCTTAGAAAGCGTAAATGGCTTGAGTTGCCAGATAGCGCCATGTATTCATTTAATTCTAATCGAAGACTGAGTTGCCAGATACCACTTTTTAGCGATACCATTGTATACATTATTATAGACTCCTAATCAGCCAGCTGGCTTAGAAGGCGTGAATGGCTTGAGTTGCCAGATAGCGCCATGTATTCATTTAATTCTAATCGAAGACTGAGTTGCCAGATACCACTTTCTAGCGATACCATTGTATACATTATTATAGACTCCTAATCAGCCAGTTGGCTTAGAAGGCGTAAATGGCTTGAGTTGCCAGATACCACTTTTTAGCGATACCATTGTATACATTATTATATTTCTTAAAAGTTGGTTTAGAATACCGGTAGTAGGTTTAGAAGGCGTAACATGATATAATTAAGTAAAACAACATTGCATCATTCTGTTTATTATAAATATATAGAAAATAAATATACATTTCAATTGAGGAATATGCATATAATCATAACAGTACAGGAAATATATACACACAATTATGGATATATATAAAATAAATATACATTTCAAATAGAAATAAATATACATTTCAATAATAATAGAAATATGCATATAAACTAACAGTACAGGGGAAATATCACGCAAAATATATATAAATACATTTCAATAATAATAGAAAATATGCATATAACATACAGGGGAAATATCACGCAAAAATATAAATACAATTCAATAATAATAGAAATATGCATATAATCATACAGGAGAAATATCAAGCAAAATATATAAATACATTTCACTTTTTTTTCAAAATACTAAACTCGGTCTTAATCGAGTTTACAATTACATCATTATTGCTCTGCATTACGCAGTATATGCGGCTTAATAATATTTCACCGCTTAAAGTATAGGGAAACCTGTATTCGATATGAAGGGCTTTCATATCGTTCAGTACTATTTTTGTTCCCACTTTACAACCGGTTGGTAAGTCATCTTTAAATACGTCTAGAATACAATCAAAAGCACGCACAAAGAGTTCATCGTTAGCTACATTATTAAACACAAGTTTATAAGCACGCTTTTCCAATCGAGGGTTTATTTCTACCGACTCGAGCTTTTCAATCGTGAACTCACTCAACATAGCGGCAATTGAAATAATCTTCTAAATCGTTACGACAACTGCGCGTTATATAAAGAAATAGTTCTTCAGGGTGAACGGTGTAGGTGAGCTCAGCCTTGTACCGATCAATTGCTTTGTACCAAAGTTCATGGTATTTCAAAGAGTCTAAACTTTTTAAATAAACGTCCAGCACTAGACCATTCTCACCAGCCCTACACTCGGTAAACCCATCGAGCAGAGCGGTGTAGGCGTATTCAAGTACTGTATCAAAATAAAGCATGTCCGTAACACGCGCGTCTAATATAGGTTTCAGCTTGCGGAATCCGACGATTTCAAACATTCTGTCGAGGATGAAACGGTTTCGCGTAGGAACAAGAGCGTTATTATCAGAAGCATTCTTCCACATCAGCCGTATATCAATGCACGGCCGATCGTTATTTATACAACGTACATACAACGGCGTATGAGGGTGCGTCACTAATCTGCTCTCTTCTTGTACCTACGTTAGCAGGTATTTTATAACGATCTTCACTCCACTTCTCAACTATCACGAAGATTCTATTCATCTCCTCGACACTTAAATAAACCCGTTTGTTTGTTTGTCTACATTCCGTTTCCAGTACATAGCTAATGGTACCGGAATTACGCCTGAACACGCGCAACGATTTCGTCACGGACACATCGTACGAGGCGTTGAGAATGCTGCTCAAAGGAAGTTCCATCGTATTCGAGGAGCGCACGTCCACTCGGTTCAAGCTCTGAGATAACTATGAGCCGTGTGAGGCACGCAGGTAGGCAGGAACGGTTCGACGGGCGGCTGACTCGATGATACGTGAATGGGCTTGTTCGTATGATCCGCGAGTCGTACCGAATTGTTGTACATATTTCGGTACAAGAATTAATTTCATCACTACCAGCCTACGCACCAGACATTTTACCTCAGGATAAGAACTAGGAACATTTTATGTTTTACTAAACATCTTCACACTCCGGCGCACTATTTGAGAGGAACATATGCTCATATTTTTCCTTTCTGCCCATCAAACGATACTCGTCTCTAAAGTCTGTTAAAAACTCACGCAGGGCACTAGCCACAACCTCACTACGAACCTCATCATGATATACGTTAATATAGTGATAAAAATACTTAAGATTGTCCATGATCACGAGATTCACATTTTCAGTCGTAGGGTATGAGTAATCGACATGGTGTAGCATGACGTAATACCGCTTGTCACACCACCCATCCGCAAGACTCATTATCCATACCTGCTGCTTCTCTTCTGCACGCGTTGTTTCTTTTACTTCACGGTGTATGTGAGACTTTATAAAGTTTAGCTCTGCAGTATACTTCAGCACATCGTCTGTGCAACGAAAGCCTTCAACGGTCTCACCAGAACATCCGTAGAGTATTTGTACATCTTGGAACTTCGCACAATCCAATGTGTTTTTAAAAGAGGTATAGGAGAGGAATAGGAAGTTTTTCGGTATCCACCACATCCTGACACTTTGCTGAATACCATTTCATAAACGTTGTACAAGCAATATTAAAGGTAGCCATTTGAATACACGTCTGATCTGAATACACGTCTGATCTCTCGGGCTTACTGCAGTCGACTGACCACGCAGGGACTCCCAGATAGTAGCATGACTCACGGTCTTACAGTGGGCGGAGCTTAGAACTTTCACCTGCGCGCACACGCACACACACACACACACACACACACACACACACACACACACACAAAGGAGAAAGTGAAACGCTAATTGAAACATGATTTATTTAATAAACGAGATATTCAAGTTATATATATTTACAAATACGATTTAATAAACGAGATATTCAAGTTATATATATATATTTACAAATACGTGTAATAAATCAATAGATACTTTACAAATACGATTTAATAAACGAGATATTCAAGTTATATATATATTTACAAATACGTGTAATAAATCAATAGATACGATTATATACAAGACAAATACGTGTGAGTTAACAATAGAAGCATCAACGTTTGGTATCCAAAGGGTACGGTATCATAGGTACCAGGTAACTGGTAACGTTTCCTATAGGTGTTACGGCACACCTTCGTACCCCTAAGTTCCTTCACGCCCCCCAGCTTCTGCGCCCGAAAATTGTGGGTGCCTACAATTAGTTGGGGAGGTTGTTCGCCCTCATCATCGTCCAAACATACTAGATCCTTCAACGATTCAAAGTTAACAACCCGCCGATTCGCATGGTTGAGCGTAATACCCTTTGCCTTCACGATATATTTCATTTCCTCCCCCACCCTGACCCGTACCCCATAAGTCTTAGGTCCTGTTGAGACAAAAGAGTCGGCGTAAGCGTTGTCCCCATACTCGTCCTTGATCTCATCAGTGAGCTCGCCGAGGAACTCCCCAATAGCGGGCATGTATTCACCCTCCCTCTCTGTGAATATCACGCTATCTGTATCGGCATACAATACTCTCCGCCCAAGAGAATGCAATAGACCCCAAAGTTTTATACGGGCGTAGGCTGTTGTGAAGCTGGCCACAGGTATGTTTGTAACCCTTGAGGTATCTGTGGCAAATTCAGTGTTGTTGTACTTTATTATGTAAGTATTACCTACATTCACGATCTCCATGACCTCTTTATCGGGAGCATTGGCATAATCCCAGACATCGCTATAACTTTGTGCCAAATGAATGCTCCCTCTGCCGGTATTCTGCGCAAATTTTCCCCATAGACTGTTTAGACACAACTTTGCACTAAAGCGCTTGCCAGGATTCTTTACAATTTGGACACGATCAAGTTGTATACCTTCGCGGTCGCGGTAACGTTGAATATAGGCAGACTTTTCATCTTCGGTATCAACTCCTCGCGGATACCCTGATGCCTCAACCTTATCCTTCAAAAAGGCGTTTATATATGGTGTGAAAAGGTTGGGTAGCTTCTGAAACCTCCACACCTCATGTATCTTCAGTATTCTATAACCATGGCGTACGGCTAGGGCCAGCTCAGGACTTGTATATACGCCTCTGATCTTACGCTGGTGGGGTATATGGTTACATTCGCCGTTATCCTCTTCCGCGCACTTCACGCACAGGGGAAACATGAGCTTGTCGTCGATAACGACAGGTAAGATCGGCATCCATAAATTGCGTGGGGGGAGTACGTCTACGAAAGAGAGCCCAAAGTAACGATCATTCAAATTTTTTGAAAATTCATTGATGGAGGGTAGGCTAGGTCCCACCAGTTTCTCAGGAGCGCCCACGGGGTACGGATTGCTCTTCATCACGTATGGGTATAAAGAACAGAAATCGTAGTAATGGAGCTTCACGCCCTCCGTAGGTGGAAAGTATAGTCTGAAAGGATTTGTACGTCCTCCAAACAAGCTATCACCACATTTGAGAGGATCCAGCACCATTGAACGCTTGATCGTGTTTATTTCCTCACGGTACACCTCGTCTGTCTCCATCCGTGCATCATATTCATGCTCCCACAAGACTTTGTGAGTGAACTGTGATCCTATAAGTTGATCGCGGGTGCGGGTCGATGCAAGACAGTCGGCAGGAGACCTACCGTGGATATCTCCGGCGATTCCGCACTCAGGACGGGGGCATCCATGCCACCAGCAACCGTTAAAGGAGTACACAGTCTTCACACCAGTGACACGGTTTTCACTTAACCCATCAACCCAAAAAACACGTCCATTAATCTTAATGGGTACTTCACCCGTGTTGCGGGCGTGCTTTATGTATACACCTGTCTGTTGCTGTAGGTGTATGAGCCAGTAAATAGCCTTGTGCCGTAACTGCGGGGTTGTTTCGGTGAATAATGGCTAAGGTGTCTTTAGGCATGAAGTTATTCTTGAACACCGTAAAACATAATGATGCGATGGTGGTTGCGACTTGCAGTGGATCGCATTTGAAACGGGCTATGTACATCCTTCTAAAGGCCTGGAAACATACTCTAAGCACGCGCACATCATTCACGCAATAACGCTCACATTCATCAGCTATATTATAAGGGTTACTTTCATTAAAACTGTCGTAGTATCGATCAAAGTCTTCACGTTCATCCATACAGTCAAAATAATGTTTGGGGGGGTGGTGGGCCTACGTAGTTTAAAGTCTCGCTGGTGAGGAAAGTGTAAGGGAAGTATCCTTTGGAAACTTCAGCTGCTACTCCCATCACCTTGGGTAGCTTTGCTAATTTACAAGGTGTGAATAATAAAGTATCTTTAAATTGTACATTGCCTCTTATCTGCATCTGTATTAATTTGTTGCCTCTTTTCAATGGATCACCTGTAAATATCTCAGAGGATTCGTGTTCAAGCAACTCCTTATAAAGGAACTGCGTGTCAAACTTTGCCCCGTTATGGGCGAGAATATACACAGTCATTTTTTTGAACTTGTCGGCTAACTTGACAATATAGGACACAAATAGTTTCACAGGACTATCGCGGACATTCGTTTAAAAACGTTTGTCCGTTTACACATTTGGGGCACTCGTCACATTCGATACCCATACACTCATCACAGATGGTCTGGCTCACAAGTAAATGTGGAATTACCTCTTTGGTTTCAGCGTTCGTATATGTTTCTATATCGTAGTACAGTTATACAAGGGTTATTTTTAGGCTTAGCATCTTTCATATAACATACATGCTTTACTCCATCCGCCTTATATTCCTCCTGGCATGTAGGACAGTGAATTACGTCACACTTGTGCTTAAATTTTCCCCAATTATCCATTGTGTGAAACATACCACATTCACAGATTCTCATTTTCCTGCACGTGCCAATTGATTTATGGAAATCAAAACAGCTATTATTGAAAAATGTGCGTCTACACACATCACAGTCTCTCTTCTCAGCTTCAACTACACGGCTTTCACATTTGGTGCTTTTACACTGCTCACATACCATGTGACATTCTTTACAATGTCTCACAATATCATCCGCAAACTCGAGGCACCCCTTACACAAATCATGATGTCTCCCATATTTTCGACTTTTGTCATAACTCGCGTAAAGCCACCTTATATTACGGATGGGGAGATACGTTGTCCCTGACAATCCTAAAATAAGTAGGGGTCTTGTACGATCTCTCACACAGCTTTTAAAAACATACACAGTCCTACGACGATCATCCAACCCAAATACAACTATGCGGACATTCATTTCCTGTTCTACCCTTCTCAGCTCTTCAGGACCCATATTACAGTCAAATTCAAGTTCACAGTCTACAGCTAGTTTACGGGCACGCTCCACGACCGTAGGCAGCCAAATTTTTTGAGCCGTGTATTTTGTACAGTAAACATACGTTAAAGTACTGCTATAAAGCCGCAACCACGATCGACGTTTATATGCTTTCGGTAAATAGCGGAGAATTGAAGTTAAGAGTGTACGGTATGGCACTATGACCCGCAACACGGAATACACGGTCAATATTTACCGTGAAGTTGTCCATATTAAAGGCTATACTACTTTGGGCGGCTTGCATTATACGTCCTAATATATATTCTACATCTTCAGCCGCCAAACGTCTAAATGGCACTATCACCCAATAATCGTCTACATCACCGTCATCTGACCCGAATCCAAAGGACAGACTCGTCCTGACTTCACGCTCGTCGCGATTCTGAAGAGCAAACTCTATATACGCTGTACAACCCGGCGTAGCCCGCGCTCAATTCCATTGCTATACATGGCTCTAGGGTCGACCCTGACTCTATACCGATTTCTAGTCAAGGCTGGGGTGGGGGCTGCGGATCGCACCAATTCGAGCGTTATAGCATCCTCAACAGAACGGGGGGCGGTGGATGAATTAGGGGTATATTAGCGGAAGGTGCTGCTGGGGGGCCTGTTGCGTAGGAGGTTGATGGTTGGGGCTCTATTATTGTAGACTTAACAGAACGGGGGCGGCGGATGAATAAGGGGATATATTAGCGGGAGGTGCTGCTGGGGGGCTTGTTGCGTAAGAGGTTGAGGGTTGGGGATCTATTACCGCTGCAACAGGCGCGTATTTCGGGCGCTTTATACCTGACGTGGGGTTCTCATACCTCCGCTTTGGACGTGCTACCGGTATCGCTGGTGAGGGTTCGTTGGCAGGGGAGGAGATCACAACTACACTGTCGTCGAGGTCATCCGTAATGTCAATGATGGGATGCTCTACCTCATCGTCATTCACGGTTCTGTGGGAGAAGAAAGCAAAATATAAGGAACAGCACTCAAAATTTGTAATATTTTGTAAATGACCCACTTAGGAGTGTGACGTGTTAGAAATGGACTCTGTAGAAAAATTCAGATTCACGAGCCATCCACATGTATTATATCTGGACCTACAGGATGTGGTAAAACTGTGTTTATGCTTAAAATCATTAAAGAAAAGGGAGAGATGTTCTCGAAATTTGTGCATAAAGTTATATGGTGCTATTCGACGTATCAATCAGTGTTCAACGAGTACCAAGATGATATTTTGTTCCACAAAGGCGTATATGACGTTAATTCGTTAAAGGGAAATGAACATACAATCATTGTAATTGACGATCTCATGTTGGAGATGGATAAAACGTTTGCCGAGACATTTACAGTATTCTCCCACCATCTTAACATAAGCGTGTTTTCATCAATCAGAATCTATTTTTCAAAAATAGATACATGCGCGATGTGTCGTTAAATACGCAATATCTAGTCTTATTCGCGCAACGTAGAGATGTATCACAAATTGGGGTATTAGCCAATCAAATGTTCCCGAATCAGCGTAAGGAGTTTTTGGAAGTTTATAAAGAAGCTACAAGCACGCGTTACGGATATTTGCTTTGCGACCTTCATCCGCGAAACACGTTTAGAGTGCTTCTGCGAACGAATATATTTCCAAACGAGCCTGAAACGGTGTATATTCCAGAATGACAAAGAGACTAAAGAAATACCGTGAATTAATAAAAATCTATCATCGACTGCCCCGGGCAATGCAGCAGATGTTTATTAAAAATATCGACGCCGACTTTTTAAAATGCATCTGTGAAATCTGTCTTAACGTTATAAATTGCAATGTATCAATGAAAACCCATCAGAAGGCTCGCCTACGCCGCTACAAGAACATAATACGTGCACTCGCTCGTAAAAGTCAAACTGTAGCGAAGAAAAAACGAATTATTGTACAAACAGGAGGGTCATTTCTCCCCATCTTATTTTCAGTTTTGGGTCCTTTACTGACTAGATTAATATAATGAAGAAAGTGGTAGTGATTCCCACGAGGTGTACGCTTCACTGCAAAGGAATCCAGACACGGATCTAGATCCCCGTAAAAGCAGACTTAAAAGAATGGAAAGCGAATTGCTAGCTCTATTAAACAGTGAAAAAACACCTGATGAGAAAAGAATCTTATACCAAGAAGCTCTGCAGAAATTTCTTCACGAGTACGAAAATTATAAGAGCCCTACAGAGATTCCTGTGGTTATTAGGCACAGCACGGGGGACGATGGACATGGCGACATAGGATCTGAGCCCGACGATACAGCTGACCAACCAAAAAGATTAGCCACACAACATATCGAACATGTATTAAAAAGCACCCTCCCACATACATTGAGAGTAAAGGCTTAAGTCTTTATAATCTATTGAATGAGGATCCCGCCATACAATGGACCGATACAGGCGAGATCATTGTGGAAGGATCAAAGGTACAGGGATCGAATATCGTAGACATTGTCCATGATCTGGTGAGAAAGTGGGATAGGCCATCACCATCAGGATGGAAGCATATTAAAGCAAGACTACAACAAATAAATGTCCCTAAAACGTTGATAGGAAATCTGAACAGGTTAAAAGACTTGGAACATGCAACGCATGTGACACAATTGAAGACGCCGTCACCCCCGGCGGTAACACCTTTGAAGAGGAGCAAGAAGAGGTTAAACCAACCCTACCCACGTGCCTCTAAAATACGCAAATGGCTAACGTATTAACTAAACGCTATTATGACGTTTCTAACCCATCCTCTTACGGCGGCGTAGATAGACTGTACAGAAGTGTTTACGGAGTAGGAAAAAAAGATGTTGAAAGATTTTTGAGGGAGCAGGACGCTTATACGCTTCATAAGCCTGTGAGAAAAAGGTTTAAAACAGCCAAGACAACGGCTTCCTCGATTGATTCTATTTGGCAAGCAGATTTAACAGACATGCAAAGATATTCTGTGTATAACGATGGTTACCGCTACATTCTATTCATAATAGACGTATTCTCTAGATATCTGTGGCTAGTTCCTCTGAAAAATAAATCACCTGAAACAGTTGCTAAAGCCACCAAAACGCTAATGTTAAAAGAAAACAGGGTTCCTGGCTATTTTTGTACGGATATGGGGAAGGAATTTATAGGCCGTGCTTTTCAGAACATGTTGACAGAGTTTAATATCAGCTATTACACAACCAATTCTATACATAAGGCTTTTTGCTGAAAGAGTTCAGCGCACCATAAAGGAAACGCATGCACCGTATTTTACACATAAAAACACATACAGATTTCTAGACATTCTGGAATCAATTGGCATCATCTACAACGCTCACACCATCGCACGATTGGGACAACACCTAACGAAGTTTTAGAAAGAGGTACGCTCCCGAGAAGAGATGGATCACCACCACCACCACCACCACACTCTGCGCGCTTCAAAATCAATGATTATGTAAGGCTGTCGCGTTCGGGGAATAAATTCGCAAAGGGTTTTGAGCAAGGATGGACACGCGAGATTTTTAAAGTTAGGGCTGTGAGACCTAAAGGTGAGATAATGATGTATTACATTGAAGATTTGAATGGGGAAGAAATCTCAGGAGGTTTTTACCGCGGGGAGTTGCAGAAAGTTGCGTTTAATTTATAAAAAAATGTGTTTAAAATTGAGAAAATTTTAGGAAGCAAAGGTTCAGGAAAGAGAAAAATGTACCTGGTGAAATGGCTAGGGTACCCAGAAAGCTTCAACACCTATATAAAAGCTGATGCAATAATGAAGCTTAAATAGTATGCAACATGGCTCCTAACCATTTCTACGTCACACTCCCGTCCTCCTCGTCCCTGTCTGTACACTCTAACAACACACTAGCCAACTTTGTAACAGAGCTCCACAAGCACATTGAATTGGGTCGTGATTCGTATGAGGTGGGGATATGCGAAATTCAGCTGGACACCATCTTTTTAAATATTGAACATAAAGAAACCGTTTTTACGATTGTTAGAGACATTGACGAGTGTGAAAAAGCTGGGGTAGCTATGGATGAAACTATGCGTATCGCTCGGACTAAGGTTGCACGGTATTACAGTACAGAAGTAGACTAGGACCGGGTCAATATGGTTCGGCCGAGGATGTTGTGAGAGGCTTAAACGTAAGTTTAAGAACTCAAACCTTACGAATGATTTAGTATACGAAATCGTAAACAACCCTGCACATACACTAATCCTAAAATCAAAGACTAACAGACGTATTAAAGACCATAGAAAGTTCCAAATTCTAACCAATGGCCGATATAGCGCAGCCTTCCAAAGAGACACATTTCACGAGACACAGCATGACTTGTCCAGATTAATGTATCAATTGAAGATGGAGAAATTGGCTGAAAGGTCCCCAGACATGTGCTATATTTACAGTAATATAGTGGAGCACCAGTTTGTTGGGGATACCCAGGCACGCCTGCTGCGCATTGCTCACATCCCCAACCATAGAGGAAGGAGTTTGAGTATTACATATGACAGACCCCATTATGTGAATGTCGCAACTAATTTAATAACCAATATCTCAATATATAAAAACGATTGAGGGTGAAAACTTCCCATTCGGTAACGGGAGCTTAACAGTGAAGCTACACTTTCGACGCACTGAGTTATAATGGATAGAAAGCCTTTCACCGTCTATCGAGGGGTGCGATACCAGCGCGGTAGTGGACTTGGGTCCATTTTTTCATCCATACTACGTACGGCTGTTCCTTTGCTGAAGAGGGGTGCCAGATACCTTGGAAGGAAAGCGCTACAATCAGGTATTAACACTGCAGAAGACATATTGGCCGGGGCTAAACCTAAAGAGGCTCTAAAAAAACATTTAAAGCGTACACGGGACGAAATCATCAAAGATGCAAAGAGAAAAATGCGTGGTGGCGGGAAGAAGAAGAAGCGGGCTGCTCGGAAGAAGAAGGGGTCACGTGGTATTAAACGTAAAAGGCTATCAAAAAAGAAGTGCTGTAAGCGAATTAAACCTATGGTTGACCACTTTTTTGACTGATATAAGCTAAGGACATTGATCTCATGAATCATAGTTTGTTTACCACTTGTCGAGAGAGGAGTCACTATTTCGCCATGGCACGCTTCATCCACCCATGTAGTTCACAATGCTGTAAATCGGAGCTGTCCCTTTTTGAGCTACCTCCAACCCAGGTTTCTATTGAACACAGTGACTTTATTACAATTAACCCTTTAAACACAATTAGTTCCCCGAGTGCACCTATAGAATTCGTGATACCCAGCTCAGGTCCTTACTTTTTTGATCCAAGCTGTGTGCACATGTACGCTAAGCTACGTATAGCCCATTCTGATGGAACGGTCTGCGATGACAAATATGCTGTATACCCTGAAACAAACTTTCTGTACTCCATATTATACCAGTGTGACGTATATTTAAATCAGACCAACATATCGGCAGGCACGGGGTACTATCATCTACGAGCCTATCTGGAAAATGTCTTCAACTTTTCCAAAGAAGCGAAGGCTACCTTTTTAAGTGCGGAGGGATATTATCAAACTAAAGATGAAAATAGTATAAAGGACAAATTTAAAAATTCTAAAAAGAAAATATACGAGTGTTTTGGACGGTTGTACACAGATTTCACTTTCCAGGAGAAGTTGCTTGTGAACGGGGTGGATATGAAAATAAAGCTCACCCGCACGAGTCCTGAGATCTGTTTAAATCTGGATGCGGATCAAGAAGAGGGTGCAAAGCCCGTTGTGGTTCACATTATGGACACATACCTCCGCGTACGGCGAGTGAAATTAAGTTCACCAAAACAACTAGAAATTGAGAAAAATTTACTAAACGCTACAGTGAAATATCCTATTAACAGAGTGCAGATCAAACTATATACGGTTCCTGCAGGGTTGGCATCGAAGCAGATAGAAAACATTGCCCTGGGAAATCTTCCTAAAAGGATATTAATCGGCATGCAGGACCACGCTTCGGTGAATGGAAAATATAAAAAGAGTGCCTTTAAATTCGAGAATTTCGGACTTAAAAATATAACTCTATACGTTAATGGCACTGCTTTGGGTGGAACAATGGGTACGGACTATTCATCAGACGCTGTGTTACCTCTTTGTGCCAGAGCCTATAGTAATCTGACCCATATTGCAGGTGATTGTGATGAGCTTGGTAATGGGGTAACGCAGGAAGAATTCATTGATCAATTTAACCTTTATCCGTTTGACATTACACCTGACTTATCTGCTAGCGTAAATACCCATTTAACCCCACAGCAGAGCGGAAACATCTCAGTGCGGCTGGAATTCGCCAAGCCTATAGACGCTCCTATTAGTGTACTAGTATATCTCGAATCGCAAGCCCTAATAGAAGTAGATAGATTTAGGAGCGTTATCACTGACTTTTAAAATGGATGCTAATACACTTCAGAAAGTAATGGAGCGAGTCACACGTTCCAAATTTATCGGCGTGTTTGCGAAGAATGAAACATTGAGTTTGCCAAGTACGCGAGAATGCGGTAGTCTTATTGTGAACACAGATGTCATCGGTAATGAAGGGATTCACTGGATCGCTGTCTATTTTAAAAATAGACAGCGCCTGTACTATTTTGATTCACTCGGTACTCAACCCTGGAGTGACCCTATTATTGTAAAATTTCTCGCTCAGTTACATATTCCCGAAGTTGTATGGAACCCATTTCGCATACAAGGATATTTTACTAATGTTTGCGGAATGTACTGCGTCTCATTTCTCATGCATATGTCGTGATAAAGAATTTATAAATTTTTTAAATTTATTTGACCCGTGTCACACTCGCCGAAACGATGAAATGGTATGCAGACAGATAAAAATCCGTTTTCCAATTGTACGTACTCGTTGTATATTATAATGTTTTTGTTCGTATATTTGTAACGATATATTCTGTAGTTGTTTATTGTACTGATTTCTTTCATTTAATAAATTTATGAAAATATATTGTCTTCTTATCCCAAAAAGATCGAAAAACACTTACATTATTTCGGTGTGACATTGTTGACTGATCAGTATATCCTCCGTATTCCGAGATTCTTCAAAAGATTGTATAACACGTGTCAAATCCTCGTCGGACCTTAAAGGAATAATGTTCATTCTTTTAAAACATATACAGAGTATACAGACAGATCCCCATTATGTGAAGATATCTTTGGTTCGAGGAATAACATTGATTGCCAAAAAATTTCGATTTTAGCATAATGGGGATAACCAAATAACATTGATTGCCATAAAAAAATTTTGGCGAGTATCTATTTGACGAGATACTACAACTCTCCATATATATAAAAACGAATTATAGACATTTACATTTCTATGGTAGTCCCCTGCGTCGGGTTGTAAGGAGCGTCACTGCAAATATCTTCAACGGTTTGCGTTGGAAATAATTCGCCACGGTCAATCGCATTGAAAAGACTAATTGCGGTTAATGCTGCAGTATCACTTTCTTCATACAATTCCGGGGAGATGTACAGGTCCATGGTGGTGGATGTGTGACATTGCTGACTGTTCAGTATATCCTCCGTATTCCGAGATTCTTCAAAAGATTGTATAACACGTGTCAAATCCTCATCGGACCTTAAAGGAATAATGTTCATTCTTTTAAAACATATACAGAGTATACAGACAGATCCCCATTATGTGAAGATATCTTTGGTTCGAGGAATAACATTGATTGCCATAAAAAAATTTCGATTTTAGCATAATGGGGATAAGAGGTAAAACCAAATAACATTGATTGACATAAAAAATTTTTGGCGAGTATCTATTTGACGAGATACAACAACCCATCCATATTATATATAAATCGAATTATAGACACTTACATTTCTATGGTAGTCCCTTGCGTCGGGTTGTAAGGAGCGTCACTGCAAATATCTTCTACGGTTTGCGTAAGACTAATTGTCGTTAATGCTGCAGCGTCACTTTCTTCATACAAGTCTGGGGAGACGTACAGGTCCATGGTGGAGGGAATGATTATTCACTGACGCGAAAATAGCTACTGTTACTCCCAACTGAAAATAACCCCTTTTATATGCACAATCGCCAAGCTCCGCCCCAAAAGACCAGATGTTCGTAGTGATTGGCTGCCGGTGTAGCTGGGTGGAGCTATGACGTGTACCAATCCGCTATAACGGGATCGGACGAGTAACATATATATTAAAATCGTGTTTCTTGTGAATAAATTATAGACACTTACATTTCTATGGTAGTCCCTTATATTATATTTTTACTTACAAGTTATTTCCAATTCGGCGAGAAATTACACTAGGGTACAACGAAAACTATTTGGTGTTTCTTATAGAACTTTTGATGCTGATTCAGGTTTCAGAATTTTCTATCCCCCATAGTTTTCGAGAAAGAATCATAATAATCGTGTATATTTGTCAACCCTTATATATATATATATATATATAAAAACACAGATGGAGTCGATGTAGACAATGCAGGTCCTAATTATCTCGATGAAATAGTGAGCAATCGACGAGATGTAAATCTGAATCCACGTTAAACTGTGGGTCTAAGGCGGCGTGAAAACCTTTCCAATTCGGCACAAACTCTGCCATTTTAAGGATGGTTTAACTGCAGCACTATAAATGTTATAGTTTAAATGAAGAGGCTAACTAAACACTGCATAAATAAACACTAAAATAAAATTAAATGATATAATATGAAAAATAATAATATATATATATATTTACATATACCTATCATAAGATGTTTAAAAGAATGTATATATATATAATTATAGTAAACTTATGTCAAGATAAACTAGTTATCCATAAAAACCTAATTGGTTTTCTATAATTCTGTTTTCTATGGTTGGCTGAATTATGTGTAGGCTAACTACGTTATTTGTTTCGTCGGATTGTGTTTTGGCTAATTTCAAGTTTAATGAAGTTCAAGTTAATGTTATATTTGATTCTAATCGTTAAACACTATATACATCTATTGTAAAACACTATATACATCTATACATCTATAGTGAAACACTATATATATCTATTTATCTATCTTAAAAAATTATAAATATTTATCGTTTAATTTTGCTCATGTTGCTTGCAAAGTAAATACATTTCAAACTTGTTTTAAATAAAGAAAAAATAAATAATATATATATATACCTATCATAAGATGTTTAAAAGAATGTGTATATATATAATTATAGTAAACTTATGTCAAGATAAACTAATTATCCATAAAAACCTAATTGGTTTTCTATAATTCTGTTTTCTATGGTTGGCTGAATTATGTGTAGGCTAACTACGTTATTTGTTTCGTCGGATTGTGTTTTGGCTAATTTCAAGTTTAATGAAGTTCAAGTTAATGTTATATTTGATTCTAATCGTTAAACACTATATACATCTATTGTAAAACACTATATACATCTATACATCTATAGTGAAACACTATATATCTATTTATCTATCTTAAAAAATTATAAAATATTTATCGTTTAATTTTGCTCATGTTGCTTGCAAAGTAAATACATTTCAAACTTGTTTTAAATAAAGAAAAAATAAATAATATATATATATATATATATTTACATATACCTATCATAAGATATTTAAAAGAATGTATATATATAATTATAGTAAACTTATGTCAAGATAAACTAGTTATCCATAAAAACCTAATTGGTTTTCTATAATTCTGTTTTCTATGGTTGGCTGAATTATGTGTAGGCTAACTACGTTATTTGTTTCGTCGGATTGTGTTTTGACTAATTTCAAGTTTAATGAAGTTCAAGTTAATGTTATATTTGATTCTAATCGTTAAACACTATATACATCTATTGTAAAACACTATATACATCTATACATCTATAGTGAAACACTATATATATCTATTTATCTATCTTAAAAAATTATAAAATATTTATCGTTTAATTTTGCTCATGTTGTTTGCAAAGTAGATACATTTCAAACTTGTTTTAAATAAAGAAAAAATTAATATATATATATATATATATATATATATATCACAAGATGTTTAAAAGACTGTATATATAATTATAGTAAACTTATGTCAAGATAAACTAGTTATCCATAAAAACCTAATTGGTTTTCTATAATTCTGTTTTCTATGGTTGGTTGAATTATGTGTAGGCTAACTACGTTATTTGTTTCGTCGGATTGTGTTTTGGCTAATTTCAAGTTTTAAATGAATTGTTTCGTAAATTTTCATTATTCGTGACTTAAATATTTATAATAAAAATTAAGTGTGTAAAAATTATTTATTTAATAAACAGAATTTAATTGGATTAACTACCGTCATATATATTGTGGTACACTATTTAAATGGATGATTAATATATGGTTTTCTGGGACACATGGCACTATCTGGCAACTGAATACATTGCGCTATCTGGCAACTCAGCCAGAATAGAGGTTTATAAAAGACCGAGAGACGACTGACGGAGTCATTCAAGCTCGGCTCCCAGCCGAGCAAGGACCTCTGGTCCTTCTCTTTCTGGCCCTTTGGGAAAACGCCTTAGAGGCCTTTTAGGTTAGGTAAACGAAAATAACTTGGGGGAGAACTCCGCCTCCAAGCTGCATGCCTTGCAATCAAAGGCCACTACTCTCTCTCTCTCTCTCTCTCCTTCAGGTGTACCCCTCCCCCCTTGGCTCAGCCAACTGGCTGATTAGGAGCCTATAAAACAACGCCTACTCGGCTGAAGTCTTAATATGCACTTGGCTCCTGCCAGGTGAACACCTCTCCTCCTTTCTCTCTGGCCCTTTTGGGGGAATAGCTTGGGGGAGAACTCCACCCCCAAGTTGCATGCCCCTTGCAACCCCGGTTGGCAACAAAGGGCCCTTTGGGGTATTTTTTTTTTTTTTTTTTTTTTTTTACTTTTTTCCTTTTTTTTTTTTTTTTTGCAACACCCCCCACCCCCCTTTGCAATATTACGTAATCACTTGCAACATTCTTGCACTCTCCCCTTTTTCGGCTATACTACTGAACCCATTCATAATTTTGAAAACCTGGATTAGATCACCCCTTAACCTCCTAGTCTCGAGTGTTGTCAATTTTAACTCCTTAAGCCTATCCTCGTACGACTTTGACCTAAGCGACGGAATCATCTTAGTTGCTCGGCTTTGAACTCTTTCGATTTTGTCTATATCTTTGCACATATGCGGATTCCAAAATTGGATCGCGTACTCCAAATGGGGTCTAACTAATGATTTATAAAGAGGAACTATAATATCGCACGATTTGTACTCAAAATTCCGAGCTATAAAACCTAACACTTTGTTCGCCTTATTGACCGCTGCTGTACTTTGTATCGCTACTTTTAAATCACCAGTGACTATAACTCCTAAATCTTTTTCCTGCTCTACGCTTGTTAACTCTTTCCCTGACATACTATACGCAAAATTACCGTTACGCGAACCTATATGCAAGATTTTGCACTTATCGACGTTAAATCTCATTTGCCATGTGACTGACCAATCAACGATTTTATTCAGATCTTCCTGGATTTTACCTCTATCTTCGTCATTCATCGTCCTACCACCCAGCTTCGTGTCATCCGCAAACTTTGAAACTGTACTGACTAGGCCGACATCTAAATCGTTAATATATATAAGAAAAAGCAAGGGGCCCAATTCATCCAATGCTTTGCCCGAGCCCCGTGTTTTATTAAATTATTATCATTACATTAGAACAAACACTTACGATTTCATAATTATTTCCCAAAATATGCATTTTAAACAAAAAACCTAGAAATATGCACTTTCGCTCAAAAATGCTTAAAATATGCATTTGCATATGCGCGTATGCAAATATGCAAAAATCCGAAGCCAAGCCGAATAATTAATTACCAAGTGAGAACATTTAACGCTTAACTTATTGCGAAAATGCCTCTAGTGAGGAGAGTTTAGTAACTGTAACATAGTGAATCGTTTACAAAACTGTTCCCATGAAAATACTCCCAACCATTAACTGTTTCGGAAACTACGGTATGTAGCCGATGTTTGATAGAATGCATGCTACATATATTAGTTATTTTTTTTTCATTTGGGCAGTGATTATCAGTAACTACAAACTTATTTATTATATAGGTATAGGCATATTTTTTTTTTATTATTGAATGTTTCACCAACAGTGACCTTGACATTCAATAATTACCTAGTATGTATATATTATCATGGGGGGGGGTCTGAGGGGCGAAGCCCCCCCGGTTAGCACACGCAATCGAAGAACACGTGTTAAGGTTTGGTTAGGTTAGGTTATATATATATATATTATATATATATATATATATATGTTTCTCGCCCGTTTGGTTTTTGTTAATATCCAAAATACATTTTTCGGTACTTTTGCATTATCCTCCCAACACTAATTTTTTTTTTTAATGGAAGGAAAATAAAGTACGTTAGCAAAACACTTGCGGCGGGCTGTTTTTAACCTAACCTAACCAAAAAACCTAATCCCAACACTAATTTCTTTTATAATGGAAGGAAAATAAAGTACCATAACCAAAACCAAACGAACATTATATAAAAAAAATTAGTGTTGGGAGGATAATGCAAAAGAACCCATTTTTCTAATGTATTTTGTTGTGTTTAGTTCATATATGACCTTCATTTTCTAGCGAAAATGAACCAAAACATAAGAAAACTTTAATGTTTCATAACTTTGTTTCGGTTCATTTGCGCAAGATATGAAGGTCATATTTGAACAGAACACACCAAAATACATTAGAAAAATGTATTTTGAAAATTAATTTCACTGTTGATGAAACATTCAATAATTACCTTTTTATTATTATTGTCTTAAGAGACAATGGAGCATTGGAGCTATTGAAAAAGGGAAACTCTCAGGATCTACTGTAGAACTAGGCTAACTTTGTAGCGGCCTGGAAAATTTGTCCAGCCAAACCAGACCAAAGTCTGGTCGTATATTATTATAGCCTAATTAACAAATTATAAAATATCGTAATAATAACTACATAAAATATAAAACCAAAATACAAAATATATTTAGACACCTGTAGTTAATACTGTTCCAAGAGGGAAATTTTTCATAGTAGGCCTAGTTTCTGTACCAAGCCTAGGTATAAATTACTTTTATCTTTACAATAGGCATACGTCTATTAGTTAATTAAGGCAGTGAAACTCGTTTTCTTTTCAGATATGCAAGTTACCCATAAAATTTGAAGCTAAAGTAAGTAAAGAAAACTAATTTTGATGGGAGACTTCTCTTGTTAAGAGGCCTCCAAGACTAAACTTCTCTCTATTTTTTTTCTTCCAACTTCAGACCATTACTTTGGTCTTATATAATTATTTTAGGAGAATTTAATAAACATAATATTAAAGTACATTCTTTCTCATTAAAATGATGCATAATAATATATATCTAGCAAGAACAATCCGATCATTGCATAAAAAAAATTGAAAGCGTATGCAATTCTCAGAATTTGCAACATTTATGCATTGTTTGCATAATTCGTGATGGGTTAATTTAGTAAAATAACATCTTTTAAACTTATTTAATTTCCTCGTTAAATTTGTACGATACCTCAGTTATTAATTATCAGCATAATTTTCTTTGAATATTAATTTATTTTAATTAAGAAACACTTACCCACATTTAGGCTGAAAATGAAGGAACGCTTTACATGAACAAAATCAAATTTCATAATGTTGACGTTTCACCTTATGCAAGTAGGCCCTATACCTATGGATTTCAAATTTCAAACTACATTTCAGATTTTCAATTAAAATAACTGACCTGACCTAACTTAACGTAAACTACCCAAACTGAACCTAACCTAACCTAATTTAAACTAACTTTTTAGTATCTAACTTATGCAGATCGACTTTGTTCCTCTACTAGGAAGGAACCAATATGAAAGCACTGATTTCGGCCATCGGCCAAATTACCTGATTGTAATATTGCAATTTTTAAGAATATCAGTTAAATAAGAAATTATAAATTAAATACATAATTTTATAAGAATAAATTTTATACTTTCAAAACTACATAAAAACAGACTATGAATGCCATTTATAATAATAATGACGGAATGTGAAAAATTAACTTGTTTCAAGGTAATGTTCAATAAAAATGACGAAATGTGAAAAAGTAACTTGTTTCAAGGCAATGTTCAATAAAAAATTGTAATAAGCCTAAATAGACCTACTTCACAAACTTCTAAAAATATCCAAATACCTGCTAAATCTATCTTAATATCAAAACTAAACAAATTCTTAGTAAATTTAGAATTAGTAACTGCTACTACATTGGTTACATTCCCAAAAAATTTGGGAATGATGACCCAAGTGATAAGCCTAACTAGGCCTAGACCCACTTCACAAACCTCTAAAAATACCCAAAGTTATTTGGGTATCTTAATACCAAAACTAAACAAATCCTTAGTAAAATTAGAATTAGTTACTGCTACATTGGTCTTACCATTTTCACTCTTGATCATGGTTTTCATGGAAAAAGTACATTACAGGTTGTGAGGTCACAGCGGTCTCAGTCGAAAATGAAAAGGCCGATAGTGGCATCACTGGTAAGCACAGAAAAACGAAGAAAATTACTTACATATTAGATAAAACATTAGTCTTGCAAATTATTCTTACTTTAAACGTATTCCTGAAGGAGAAACTCACGATATTTCAAGCCTACATTATTTATAGAGTTGACCTCTTAGAAGAACAACTAAATGTTCCTATTTCGGGGAGGTCCAGTAGATTTTTTTCGCAAATTTCTACCGCCAAAGTCATTCGCCAAACAAAGAACTTAAAAAAAATAAAACCGCCAAAACCCACCACTATATTTTGTTGCCAATGAAGGCGATGTGATATCCCTTGCATACATTTAAAGGCGTCGTAGCGCCAATTTTTTCATTATGTTTAGAAATGAAGCGCGCCATTTGCAAACAGAAATGGAACTTACGAGTTACGAGTATAAGTAAAAATGAACTAGCTTCGCTAAGTTCTCCCAGAGTTTATCTTTCATTAAATTTATACTAAGTTATTAATGGTTCTCATTTTTACAAACAAATATTACCTTAAAAAAAAGTAATTCCAAATTAATTTTTTATCTAAATTTACGTTACAGAAAGGGCGTGCCCAGTGTTTTAGAATTCGTGTTTCCATATTGAACCTTCGTGACGTGCATGGTTTTCGAAAACATTTATTTCTGTAAGTTTGATACATAATATGACCTGAACACTCCAACTGTGTGTTGACCTGAAGCAGGCAACCTGGATAATAATATAATAATAATAATAGTAATAATAATAATTAATTAATTAATTTAGGACCTTAAGGGGTGTTTCCGGGCAACCACGAACACCCCCCCCCCTGGGCACGCCATTATTACAGTTACTGTAAAGTTTGCGTCACTGAATTACGGATAAGTTTACGTTAGGTTAAGTTTGTTACTGTTAATTACAGTTCAATTTACCTTAAAATTTTACGTTACTCTCAATTACAGTTAAGTTTACGTTACTGTTAGTTACTATTTACAGATAATTTTTCTAATTTACAAATTGAACAATTCCTTACGAAAATTTTTAAAATGTTCTATAAATTAATATAACCCACCAAAACTAACAAGTTCAGCTGCATGTTCCCAGGAACGGGACGTAGCCAAGGGGGGTCGACGGAGGCGGTCGCCCCTCCCCCTTTGGAAAGTCTAGGGAAAAAATCTGCGGTAATTACAACCAAGGTTCACTGCCAAGCTATAACATATAATATATATATATATATATAGATATATATATATACACTAAAGGCAGAAGGGAAACCAGTTACAAAATGGCTTAATGGATTAAATCAACGCATAATGAATGGAGAAGCCATACCAGAGGACTGGGAACAAAGCATAATTGTACCAATCCACAAGAAAGGTGACACATCGCTAAGTAGTAATCACAGACCAATTAGCCTACTACCACATGCATATAAGGTATTGGTCAAAGTGATACAAAATAGAATGCACATGAGAAAAGAGAGGGTGTTGGGTGAAGAGCAAGCTGGATTTCGACCGGGAAGAGGGACTACAGACCAAATATTTAGTTTCAGCCAAGTTTTGGAGAAAATGTGGGAACATGGCAAAGACCTGTATTGTGTTTTCATTGATTTCAAACAAGCATTTGATTCGGTATGGAGAAATGGTATGATACAAGTACTGAAACGATATGGATTTGAGGAGTCGATAGTAGACACTATAGGAAGCAGGCACGTGCACAGGGGGGGGGGGGGCTTGGGGTGCTTGAGCCCCTGCCCTTTTTCTTCTTCATATCAAAAGTGTCCTTTTAGTCAAAATTCATAAATATATTGATTCGACATAAATTTCAATTAATTAGTTATATTTTTATTTAGTTACTGCTACTTCAACAGATTTTCAAAACTGGAATTACTTTGATCTATGATTTTTTATTAGAATAATAAACTTAACATACCGTTACTATTATTTTGTCAATCAGGGAGGGCGTCCCTAGTTGGAACACTGACTGCAGCTGTTCACTGTTGATTGCGTCTCTCGGGTATGTGGGTGTATTGTTTACTGTTTGTTTATTTTACGTTAACCTAAGCTAACTAGTGATTTCTCACTGATAATTATGGTAAGTTGGAATCCAAAGCAGTGTGACTGACATTACTCCAAAAAATATTATATGACATTACTCGTAAAGTTGGTAAAAACGTCCACGTCCCCTACTTAATCTTAGGCCTACTAGGCTAGGCCCATCAGTACACCAGTGTGTCAAACGATGGATTTTGGGTTTTAGTACTGGCATGAATTTCATTAAATTAATAAATGATTTATTAAACAACATATCATAACCTTTTTATTTTTAATATGAAATTGATTTTTAAAAACAATACAATTTTCATTAAAAGTGTGTGGAGAAGAAAGACTCTCCGATCTCATGCTGCTTAGCATTGAGAAAGACATCCCTGTTGATAATGAAGAAGTGATAAACATTTTCAAGCGCATGGCCAACAGGAGACTGCTATTATGATTTATTAAACATGTTGGCTTCCTTATTCTTCAGAATGCTTTCATTGTAGATGATTAAGAATATAATTTTTGCTTTTGTATTTCCTGATAAGAATCAATATTTTTCTATTGCTACTTAAGAGCTGTGGCCATCATATTAAATAGCCCACAGTATATTTCTATAAATCTTTAATTTATAGTTTCATATATTCCATATTTAAATGTATATACAGCAGAATACTGTAATTTATATGATGAGCAAGCTAAAAGTCAATATAAGTAAAATTGAATAATAATTGTAAATACACTCCAATATTTCATATCTTCATATCTTTTGAAAATCTTGCAAAAAACGCCTTTTTACAACAAATTTTCATTTATTTTCTTTAATCAGCTTTATATACAAAAATAATGCATTGAATTTAATGGAATTTAAGAATATTTACCACATACAATTTTAAAATTTTTCTTTGTGTGTGTATACATATATATAGCCTATATGGCATTGCGGATTTCATTTTTAAAAATGTTAGGGGAGTGCCCTTTTTTCAACTGAGCCCCTGCCCTTCTGAAAGTCTGTGCACGTCACTGATAGGAAGAGTGTACGGAAACACAAGTGCTAGAGTCAAAAAGGGAACAATAACGACGGAGAGTTTCTCGACTGATAGTGGAGTTATCCAAGGATGCCCGCTGTCACCGCATCTCTTTAACTTGTTCTTAGAAATGGTGATGAGCGAAGCATTGGGCGACTTCGAGGGGGGTCCGAAACTTGGAGGAGAAACTATTAATAATCTCCGGTACGCAGACGACATTGTGCTGATGGCCGAATCCGTAGATGAACTACAACGAATGACTAGTCTATTGGAAGTAGAGTGTATAAAGTACAATCTAAAAATAAATGTAAATAAAACAAAAGTGATGAAATTCGGACGAACAAGAGAAGATGTCGAGGTGAATTTAACAACAGGAAGAATAGAACAGGTTGAAGAGTTGAAATACCTGGGAGTATGATTTACACAAGATAGAGACACATATCGTACAGTGCAAGAAAGATTGAAGCTTGGACATGTAGCAATGAATAGACTCTCGAAGATATGGAAAGACAGAAAGATATCTCAAAGTTTGAAAGTGAGACTATACAAAGCAATAGTATTACCAACAGCAGTTTATGGGGCAGAGAGTTGGGTATTAAAACAGAAAGAGAAGAAAAAGCTACTTGCGTTCGAAATGTACTGTTTGAGACGAATCAGTAACATAAGATGGTATGACAGATTAACAAATGAACACGTCAGAAACATAACAGATATGAATGTCACCATAGTCGAGAGAACCAATGACACACAAAGAAGATGGTTTGGTCATGTCGAACGTATGGAGGGAGGAAGGCTGCCAAGAAGACTATTGTATGCAAGAACTCACGGAACACGACCAAGAGGACGACCTAGAACAACATGGTTGAAGACGGTGGAGAGATAGAGCAGCGAGTTAAGCTGGCGAGAGCGAGTGGATCTGGCCAGAGACAGGAGCGAGTGGGAAAAGTATCGACGCATCAGACGGGACCCAACCTGGAGACCTCCAGATGGGACATAAGTCAAGTAGTCATATATATATATATATATATATATATAATATATTTTTTTTAAGTTCGGGAAGAACCGATTCGCCTCTATTTAAAAGGGCATATCTCGGCGGAAAAACAAAGAAAAAGTGAGAGGAAAGACAGGAAAAAGAAAGGGTGGAGGGGACAGTCGAAGTGGAAAAAGACCAAAGATGACAAGGACTGCAGGGTCGAGCCCCATCATCCTTGGGTGCTATGGCCGGGAGGGCGCACGTGAAACCTCCAGGAACAAGCACGTACAAACGAGCCCAAAGAGCACTCAAGAGCACGAGCTTAGAACCCCCTTGCGGGGGGTGAATGTCCTATCCAAACTTTTGTTGGAAAGGGTACATATTTCATGTGGATGGCTGTATAGCGGCTGTTCAAAAATGGCAGTTGCACTGACATTTTCAGACAGTTTTCACACAAAATAAACTTAAAATGCGCTGGCTTACGGGGCTCTACCCCGGACCCCACTGGGGGAGCTTTCAGCTCTCCCCCAGACCCCCCTAACTGTATGGGCTCGCCCGATTCACCACGGAACCTGACGAACGTAGCTCAAGTTCGTCCCCCCTCTTGGGGCATTCCTGGCTACGTCCCTGGGTGTTCCATTGCAGCGAACAAACAGAATACTATGCCGTGATCACGAATGAATTCTGATTACACAAGTCTGCATTTCAAGCCAAAGTACGAGATGTTTTATTTCTATTACGTGATCTTATACAATTTTGCCAAACTGATTTCAAATTTCACAACCATTTTTATATATCACGCAGTGTTTTTCACAAAGTATAAGTCAGATAGATTCATAGTATATATTAAACATCTAAATTTCCAAGAGTACAAAATTATAAGAAATACAAAGACAATACATTTCGTAGTAAATTCATCTTTGATACTTAATTGGTACATAATAGATCAATCGTGATTGATCAGTAGGAAAAAATCGTTTTTTTATCACTTCTTGTGCTGCATTTCTTCCGAGCCTTCCCGTTTCAGAGACCAGTAGTACTCTGCCATCATGTTGACATCCCACCTTCCTTGGTATCTTTTTTCAATAGGCTTGATATCCTAGTGGAACCTTTCTCCTTGTTTCTTACTCACACGACCCAAGTTTTCAGGAAAATAGTCCAAATGTGAGTGAAGGAAGTAAACCTTTAGACTCGTGTTGCAGCCTAGCTTTTCAAATTTGCTGAGCATTATATATATATATATATATATATATATATGAAAAATTATTTCACGAAAGTGACACGTGAAAAGTATTTATGAATAAAACCACGAAGGAATACAGTGGCGTATTAAGGGGGGCCCATGGGGGGGGCCAGGCCTCACGGCCCAGCTGTTTTAGGGGCCGATGTTTATAATGATATCATTGATAAATTTGGAATGCTCAACAATATCTCTCAACTAACTTCAGAGGAAGCATCAAAAGCAACAAAAAATCTGGCTAGTCCATTACCCAAATGATTTTGAGGACAGCTTCCCATTTGAGTTTCAGCATTTTGCAGTTTGTCAAACAAAACGCTTTAGCTGACACTCGCCCATTAGGAGTACTACAGGAAATTCACAAACTGATGGCTCTTTTCCCAAATGCTTTCATTGCTTATCGCATTTATTTGTGTTTGATGATGTCAAATGCAACTGCGGAGCGTTCTTTTTCTTATTTGAGCATGATTAAAAATGTTAAACGTCAAATGCTAACCCAATAGAAATTGCAAAGTCTGTCATTGTTATGCATAGAAAACGATATTTTGCAGAATTTAAATACTGAGCTTGTGATTCGAAAATTTAGTGATATGAAGCAGCGCAAAAAACTTTTGTAGACTGATGGTGGATGATTTTGTGATCAACTTTTATACAGTAGATTTAGTGGCCTGGTAGTTGTTGAGGGACCGGAAGAATATTTTGTCCCCAGGGCCCAAAAATCCTTAATACGCCACTGTATATATATATATATATATAATATAATATTATATATATAATATATATATATATATATATATATATAATATATATATATATACAGGGCGTCCCAAAAACATGTATACACACTTTAACAGCTGATAGCTCAATTGATGTTTCTTTCTTTCCAAGTTAAACCCATTAGAATTAATAATGGCAGTCAGACTAAGCTTTGAACAAAGGAAATTCATTCTAAAATGCTACTGGAAGTGTGAAAACGCAGTTGAAGTGCAAAGACAGTTTAGGAGGGAGTTTCAAACAGATCCACCAACGCGACTTACCATCACTCGAATTAGAGATAAGTTTGAAGCCGATGGAACTGTTCAGAATGTCCACAAGAAGCGTTCCGGAAGACCACGGACATCGACAAGCCCCACAAAGCAAGAAAGAGTACTGGAAACGTATCACCAAAGTCCAAGAAAATCTGTGCGGCAAGCGAGTCGTGAGGTAGGAATTTCAGAATCGTCTGTCCAACGCATTTTGAAGCGCTGTCAATGGAAAAGTTACATTCCAAGATTAGTCCATGCTATTAATGAAGATGATGATCCGGACCGAAGAGTGGAGTATTGCGAGTGGTACTTGGCACGATGTGGATGTGGATTGGACGAAGGGGTTTCGTAGAATACCCTCCGCGTTCACCAGACCTCACACCACTAGACTTTTTTTTATGGGGATACTTAAAAGACAAAGTCTACGCTATAAAACCTGCAACAGTCGCTGAATTGAGAGCAGCCATTGAACGAGAATGCACACAAATACCAAACGAAATGTTTCGTGATGTTTGCGATTCCATTGCTTCGCGTTATCAGCAGTGCCTGGACCAGAACGGACGTCAGTTTGAAAACAGGCGTTGACAAAACAATTAAATAATGTCTGTAGATTCTATTACATTTTGAAAATGAAATGTATTTTAATAAACACTGCCTTTATAAGTATTTAAAGTGTGTATACATTTTTTTGGGACGCCCTGTATATATATATCAGTTCATCCCATAAGTAATGTCGTTTTTTAGATCGGAATTTGAAGGACAAAAAAAAACTCAACTGAAACTTTTAAATCTATTATATATTTCCATTGGAATCAATGACACTCTGCCAACGTCCTACAAGCTTTTCAATGCCATGTTTATAAAATTCAGGCGGTTTTGAGGCAAAAAACGTACAAAGACTGGTGTGCAGGTCATCTA
Source organism: Bathynomus jamesi (assembly GCA_023014485.1). Taxonomy (NCBI): domain Eukaryota; kingdom Metazoa; phylum Arthropoda; class Malacostraca; order Isopoda; family Cirolanidae; genus Bathynomus; species Bathynomus jamesi. The sequence goes on along the minus strand of JAJOZX010003557.1, from coordinate 130,662 downwards.
AAGAAGTATATATACTGTTTGTCGTCAAGATAGTTTTGCAGACTCCTGAAGAGATGATAATCTGAAGGCGCAAGGTCTGGAGAATATGGAGGATGTGGAAGTTTTTCCCACCCAAGTTCCTCAATTTTTGCAGAAGTGATCCGAGCGGTATGAGGACGTGCGTTGTCGTGGTGGAACACGATTCCTTTCCGATTAACCAAAGAAGGTCTCTTTTCTTTTAGTGCAGTGTTCAATCGATCCAGTTGTTGACAGTAGACTTGAGCGGTGATTGTTTGGTTGTGTGGTAAGGTTTCAAAGTGTATTACACCACCTTTATCCCACCAAACACTAAGCAACACCTTCCGAGGGTGAAGATTTGGTTTTGGCCGTGGTGTCGCTGGTTCTCCGGCACAAACCCACTGTCGACGGCGCTTAACATTCTGGTACAGTATCCACTTTTCATCACCAGTCACTAAACGGTGCAAAAACGGATCTTGGAGTTCACGGGAATGAAGAGCTGTGCTAATGTTTACCCGCACCCTCAGATTGTCGACCGACAATTCATGTGGCACCCATTTTCCTAACTTAGGCACTTTCCCGAGTTGTTGCAAATGTCGATGGATGGTGGACGGGGATGATTTGAGTTCCTCTCAACCGCGTGACGACTACCAAGAATTTTTGGAACTTGTCATCATCTGCTTGGGAGATCGTCCGGAAAGGGGACTATGATTCCGAGCTCTCGGAGCTTTTCACCACGCACGCTAGATGGCAAAAATTTTATATTGTCTCAAGATTTACTTCTTCAGAGGCCAGTTTAGGCTCACCATCCACGATGGGGTAGCTGTTGAGCAATGTAGTCTGTTCATCTGTCTTGTCTACATGAAAATGTGGTTCACAGCTCCGAATACAGTCCACACCCCTTTAAATGACCTACATGCTCTGACCAAGCTCCGGCGATACGGTAAAGTAAATGAGAAAGTTTCTTTGACCGCATTCAAAGCATTGGGACGGCATCTGTGGTATGTAGGTGATAGTTTGGTATCACTGGGATTTTTCGATGACAGGGTCTCCGAAGTAAGTAAAAACAGTGCTGTTACGGTGCAAAAGGGAGACAGAAGGATTTTACATTCTGACATAGATCTGGAATGATTCGTTACAAGTTAGATAATTGTCTTTGTTCGAAAGGCTGGGTATTAGAACAAAGTGGCTGGAAACTCACCCAAGGACGTGACCCAGTGATGAGGACTATAAGAAGGGGCAAGAGTTAACGAAAGCTCCGAAGTCGGTCAATGATTGCGCAGAAAGAGCCGTGAAACTGGTCGAGGACTTCAACCGGGTAAGGACAAAGGATGAAGATCAATTCTAGTATCTGCTGCAGGTAATAGAGCACCACAGGAAAAAATTCCCAACTTGCAAAAAAACAGACCTGTGATTTTCTAATTAGTCTAATAATTTGTGTTTTTCTAATAATTTGTTTTTTATAAGCTCCAGCACTTGAGAATTACTAATAAAAACTTATTTTGAAACTTTATCTTTACTTCGCGACTTCTAAATACATTCCTATTTTCTTCATTTTTGAAAAGAAAGAATTTTCTTACCATTGTAACAAAATGAGACGGTGGAACAAGGGAAATCAAAAGAATTTTTTTTTTGCTTTCAGGTGGACTACCCTAATATATATATATATATATATGATAAATAAAACCACGAAGGAAAGGAAACACAGAATGGTGCTCAAGCGCTTTCGTCTAATGACATCCTCATTCTGTGTTTCCTTTCCTTCGTGGTTTTATTCATCACAAATATTTTTCACGTGTTACTTTCGTGAAATAATTTTCATATATATATATATATATATATATATATATATATATAAGCAAAGAAAGAAAGCCCAGAAACTATTGGGTTATATCAAGAGGCAATTTCAGTTTCGGAACAAGGAGATTGTGCAGCTTTTGTGCTCTCACTGTACAATTCCCTTGTTCGGCCGCACCTGGAGTATGCTGTGCAGTTCTGGTCGCCCACCCTCAGGAAAGATATTGAGAGGCTGGAGCGAGTGCAGGCGTGGGCCATAAAGTTAATTCCTTCCGTTAGGCATATGGGCTACAATCGACGGTTACGCGCCCTGAACTTGTTTTCGCTGGAAACTCGGAGGCTGCGCGGTCAACTGATCGAGGTTTTCAAGCTCTTACGCGGGTTCAACAATGTCGATTTTAGAAGTATGTTTAGTTTAAATGATAACCCAACTCGCAACAATGGTTGGAAGTTGGATTTGAAACGGTTTAGGACTAGTGTGTGTGGGAATTACTTTACGTATAAGATCTGTGACACGTGGAACAGGTTACCTTCAGAAGTTGTGAACAGTTCCTCTGTGGATCATTTCAAGAAAAGGTTAGGCCAAATCTTGCACACTATTTGAGGATGTAGAAAATTTTCCCTGGCACCCGTTGCCATTGGTACCTCCTTCGTATGGGCCGCAAGGCCTTTTGAGGTACTTCTTTTTCTTGTAACTCCTTGTAACTTTCAAGACTGTTGGAATTTGCAGATAACTTATTAAGTCAATGGGTTGACGGTCCTACAAGGGGTAATAATAAACTAGACCTCATATTCACGAACGAAGATGACCTAGTCTCTAACCTGACTCTTGTTGAAAATTTGAGTAACAGCGATCATTATTTGATTAGGTTTGACCTCAGGGTTCCAGTTAATACAAGCGAAAAGACTCGTGAAAGACTAAATTTCTCGAGAGCAAATTTTGAAAGCTTCCGAAGTAGTTTAGACACACTTGAAGTTCTAATAAATGAGGATGTTAATGTTACCTGGAGCTCGTACAGGGATCAATTTAGAATATTACAGAACACTTTTATACCCACTAAAATAGTTTCCTTGTCAACAAAGTTGCCGAAATGGTTTAACAACGAAATTAGCAGTGCTATTACAGGAAGAAATAGAGCCTACAAACTACTTAAGTCGCATTTCAACCAGACTAATTCAGAAAATTATATAAACCTACGTACGAGGGTTAAGTCCTTAATTAGATCAGCCAAACGTGATGAAGAAGCTAGAGTTGCCTCACTCTGTAAAGTTAACCCTAAAGAATTTTTTGCCCATGTTAATAGCAGAAAGCCAATTAAAAATTCTGTAGGCCCCTAAAAAACAGAAATGGCGTACTGAAATTTGGTGATAAAGATATAGCTAATATGTTAAACGAGTTCTTCGTTACAGTCTTCACGGAGGAAGACACAATAGAAGTGCCAAGTCCTCGGATTACATATGACGGTGACCATCCCGTAGAGACCAGAAGTTTTAAGAAATGAGGTACAGCAATTAATTGATAAGATGAACAAATACAAATCACCTGGCCCCGACTTATTTCTTCCAAGGGTATTAAAAGAAGTTAGCCACAATGTTGTTGACGACTTAGTAACCATATTCAAACAATCAATCGAGTTAGGGAAAGTTCCAACCGACTGGAAGTTAGCAAATGTAACACCAATCTTTAAAAAGGGTGATAGGGAAAATCCTTGTAATTACCGCCCGATCAGTTTAACATCAGTTGTCGGCAAACTGTTAGAATCCATCATTACAAAACGTATTGTGTATCACCTTGAATCTAACAATCTAATTTTTTATTCTCAACATGGATTTAGACGACATAGATCCTGTCTGACAAACCTGTTAGAGTTTTTCCATAATATGCATACACTGCACGATGCAAGTAGGCCAATAGATATAGTGTATCTCGACTTTCAAAAAAGCATTTGACAAAGTCTGTCACGCGAGATTGATGGCTAAAGTCAAAGGACTAGGAATCACCGGGCTCGTTTCCAACTGGATTGAGGATTGGTTAAAAGATAGAAAGCAGAGAGTGGTAATAAATGGAGTGGCTTCGGAGTGAGCGCCCATCACCAGTGGTGTCCCACAGGGTTCCGTTCTGGGTCCTTAACGACGATATAGACGTCGAGCTTCTAAGTACAATCTCCAAATTTGCAGACGATACGAAATTAGGAAGTAGTGTAGGTAGTAGGTACTGAGGAGGGCGTAAGAACGCTTCAGAACGATCTTGACAGGTTGGGCGGATGGTCTGCTACTTGGCAGATGCCATTCAACTTGGACAAATGTAAGGTAATGCACATAGGTTATAAAAACCCGAAGACCGATTACTCTCTCTTGGGAAGGAACTTGACTGAGACCGATCTAGAGAAAGACTTAGGAGTCTATATCAGCAACGATCTGAAACCGTCGAAGCACTGTGCAGAAGTCGAAAAGAGGGCCTTAAAAATATTAGGTTATATTAAAAGACAGTTCCAGTTTCGGAACAAGGAGACTGTAATGTCTCTTTATAATTCTCTAGTCAGACCTCAACTGGAATACTGTGCGCAGTTTTGGTCTCCATCCATCAGGAAGGAAATAGAAAGGTTAGAAAGAGTACAAGCAAGGGCTACAAAATTGATCCCTTCAATGAGGATGAAAAGCCACCAACGGAGATTGGAGCGCCTAAATCTGTTTACCTTAGAGACGAGGAGGTTGCGGGGTCAGCTATTCAAGTCTTCAAGGTGCTCAATGGAATAGACTGGGTAGATTACAGAAACTTATTCTCACTTAATGCCAATCCGACAAGAAATAATGGGTTTAAACTGGAACTGAAGACATTTAGGACCTCTGTCTGCGTGAATTTCTTTTCCTACAAAATAGTTAATATCTGGCACCAACTTCCCTCAGAGGTTGTTTCCAGTCAAAGTGTAAATGTGTTTAAAAATAGGCTAGACAAAATACTGAATACTCTCATAGTTTAAGACTAAAACATAACATAACTCTGCAGGAGTTCGCTTGCACGGTGTCTCTGTGAGCATGCTAAATATAGAGCTATTTATTTATTCTCCACTTTCCTGTAAAATTTCCTTGGCTACTTTTCCAGGGTCAAGGTATTTTCTTCAACATTTTCCGTACTTGCCTCTAGCAGGGAGGGAGTGGAGGGTGGGGAGAGAGCCTTCTACTTTTCTATCCAGTTCTACGACTGCTAGGATAGTTGAAAGAAAAATAAACTTGTTTAATAACAGGAACCTCCCAGAGTAGACTGGAAGGTCTTTGAGGCTTCTTCTTGTCCTTGTAACTCTCTCTCTCTCTCTCTCTCTCTCTCTCTCGGGAGGGAGGGTGGGTGAAGTCTGTTGTACAATCCTGTCTCGTGGGTTACTAGGACCCCATCCCATCCCTACTCTGTCCTTTTAGCTTAAGTTAAGGATGTTCTCCTCTGACTGAAAAAAACAACTTCTTTTAGTATTAAGTCTTTTTCTCTTCTTTTACTATTAGGACCCTACTGCTACCTCATGCGTGGGAAGAGAGGTTTTGGAACCTCTATAAATAACACCATTTAACGCTCGCAGGTTGTGAGAGACTGGGATGGAGGGGTCCCAGGCGTAAGGGCGCGATGAATGGAGTGTGGCTAGTGCCCTATTAAGCCCATTCCTAACGCGTAATGGCCTGACCAGCCCCCTGCGACCGTTCTTTGGTGACCAATTGATGGTGCTCGGCTGTACTGCTCTTAGGTGAGAGAGCTTTACTGCCCAGCTGGCTGCCAGGCCAGCGCAAGCTCTCGGGCGTAGCCTCTGGGTCTGGTGGGATATCCCTTGAACACTGGATTCTAAGAGTCTGGCCGCTTGTGAGTGACTAGTAAGACTTAATAAGGGGCTGCATCTCGCTGTCGCTCCTGGCGGGAAATCTGTGACGCCTGCGTCGCGACTGTTTGTCAGTTGGTAGCTGCGACACGTTTGGAACTGTCCGGCCCTGGGGAGACCCTTGGTCGGTGCGGCGGCAGCAGCGAGAGGTGTAGTCTTCTGGATGGGATGAACGTCACTTGCAAATAGGTGGATGCGTCTACGCGCGGGAACAATTCACCCCCCCTACTCCTTTTTTATATACTGGTCACAACGTTTTTGATAGTTTTCATTGCTAGAACGTTTTATCTTATTCAGTGTATTCAGAGTTCGAAAAAAAAAGTTACAATGACTGGACCGCAGAAACTGAAGGCTGAATGTGCGAGGTGTGAAGTAAACCAGTGGGTGACGAACTTCAAAGAAGCCTGCTTCGAGAAGATCAACCACTCCAGCGTGTGCCGCTTTTGCGAACTCATGCGGTTTTACGAGAAGCTAGAGGAGAGGGTCCGGCGGCTCGAATCGTCCAGACCGGCTGTTGGAGGTGCGGCGGTCACTGACGCGGCTACACCCTCCACCCCGGAGCTCATTGATAGGATAGCTGCCATGGAAAAGCGGTCCAGCGAAGGACTGGACAGAGCTCGGGACCGCGGAGAAAGGGTAGAGGTGCAACCGTCGGCCAGGGTACAAAATTAGTGTCAGGAATCACCAGCGACCCACGGGGAATGCACAGGAACCTGCGGCGCAAGGAGGAGGGCGTAGAGAAGGGGCCGATAGAGAAGGGTGGGAAGGGGCCGATAAAGAAAATGGGTGGGAAGGGGCCTACTGATGGCCCAAAGAAACCGAAGGATGTAGCTGCCGGTCGGGGTGGGTCGGGTGGTGGAAGTGCGTCTATGGGTGGCGACGGGTATCGAAAGGTCTCGGGCAAGAAGGCTGCGAAGCCGAAGCCTGAGACCCCAGTTATCCCTGTCAGGACCTCCAACCGCTTTAGTCTCCTGTGCTTGAAGGGGAAAGACACCGTTTTGATTGGGGACTCGCAGATCAGGGGCCAGGAGAAGTACTTTGCTTCTGCAAACCGGGACGGGAGGAAGGTAAGGTGCTTACCTGGGCGGGGAACGGCGCACTTAAGGAAGGAGGTAGAGAAGCTGCGCGTGGCTAGTCGGAGGACTGCGATCGTTGTCCACGCTGGTAGTAACGACCTGTTCCTCAAAGGTGGTAGGGTAGGTTTTACAGAAGGGATCATCACCGAGATCATGTCTCTTGCGGATGATCTAAAACTGAAGACAAACAGGGGAATGTTGATGAGTATTTTACTGCGGATGAATGTCAGTGACCACGTGCTCAGTAAGGTCATTGGCATCAACGAGAGGGTGCAAGACTTGTGCGTCCCGCTGGGCGTGAGGTTTATTGACCCCTCCGACGCATTTTTAGGTAGGTGGAACCTTTACCAGAGGGATGGCGTCCACCTCAATGACAAGGGTAAAGGTGTGCTAGGCGCGCTGCTCGACCGGCACCTATACGGAATTGTGAGGTCGAGCCCGGGGAGAGATGACGGGCCCCCACCGGGGAGAGATGATGATGAGCCGGTGGCGGACGTACCTTCAACTGAAGGGTGCGTCCAGGTATAGGTGGGTGACCCTCCTTCCACGTTGGAGGTGGCTCAGGCTCCTGCGGAAGTTGCCCCCTCGTTGGTGAGGGGCTCTTCAACTCCCGACAGCCAGGGCCGTTTCTAGCCATTAGGGGGCCCTAAGCAGTATACCCATTTGAGGCCCCACCCCTCCATCCACCAACTCACGCCTTACTACATCACCTCAGCACACACATAGCACACACTCCATAGCTCGTGACGGTAAAGAAAACCCAAAGCGATTCTTTCAATACGTCAACAATAGAAATTCAGTAAAAAGTGTCTTGGGGCCGTTGAAAAATGTTAACGGAGATCTAGTTTCTGAAAACAAGGAAATGGCTACCTTGCTAAACGAATTCTTTACGTCAGATTTTACTATAGAAGATGTGACGAATATCCCTACGGTCATAGACATAATACCTTTTGATAATGGTAATATTTTGGATAATATTGTGGTTAGTGAAGGGGAGGTAATGCGCTATATTGATAAAGTGAAAACGCGTAAATCACAGGGGCCGGATTCCATATATCCTATACAACTAAAAGAATTAAAAGATAGCATTGTTGTGCCGCTAACAAAGATTTTTAATGCGTCTATTTCTGAAGGGTGCGTACCAGATAATTTCAAATTAGCAAACGTAACACCTATCTTTAAGAAAGGCGATAAAGGTGCGGCGGGAAATTATAGGCCAATCAGTTTAACGTCTGTTGTAGGTAAGCTACTGGAATCAATAATTAGGGATCGTATAGTCGAACACTTAGAATTGCATAACTTAGAAATACGCAGCACGGTTTTAGGCGAAACAAATCTTGCTTAACTAATCTTTTAGAATTTTTTCAAAGTGTGGTTGACGTTTACGATAGTCATCGGGCGGTTGATGTAGTGTATTTAGATTTTCAAAAAGCGTTTGACACCGTACCGCACAAAAGATTCATTGAGAAAACTAAGGCTCATGGAATCAGGGGTGTAGTAATAAATTGGCTAGAAGAGTGGTTGCGAGGTAGGAAACAGAGGGTGGTCGTTAATGGAGCGGAGTCGTGTTGGGCTAATGTAGCAAGTGGCGTTCCTCAGGGTTCTGTATTGGGCCCCTTGCTTTTTCTTATATATATTAACGATTTAGATGTCGGCCTAGTCAGTACAGTTTCAAAGTTTGCGGATGACACGAAGCTGGGTGGTAGGGCGATTAATGACAAAGATAGAAGTAAAATCCAGAATGATCTGAATAAAATCGTTGATTGGTCAGTCGCATGGCAAATGAGATTTAACCTCAATAAGTGCAAAATTTTACATATAGGTTCGCGTAACGGTAATTTTGCGTATAGTATGTCAGGGAAAGAGTTGATAAGCGGAGAGCAGGAAAAAGATTTAGGAGTTATAGTCACTGGTGATTTAAAAGTAGCGAAACAAAGTACAGCAGCGGTCAATAAAGCGAACAAAGTGTTAGGTTTTATAGCTCGGAAATCGCGCGATATTATAGTTCCTCTTTATAAATCATTAGTTAGACCCCATTTGGAGTACGCGATCCAATTTTGGAATCCGCATATGCGCAAAGATATAGACAAAATCGAAAGAGTTCAAAGACGAGCAACTAAGATGATTCCGTCGCTTAGGTCAAAGTCGTACGAGGATAGGCTTAAAGAGTTAAAATTGACTACACTCGAGACTAGGAGGCTAAGGGGTGATCTAATCCAGGTTTTCAAAATTATGAATGGGTTCGATAACGTAGAGAGAGATAGCTTTTTCGAAATATCTCAATATAATAGGACTAGAAATAACGGGTGTAAGTTGACAAGTAGAAGGTCTGAGACAGCATTCGCCAAAAACTTTTTTACGCATGGAATAGTAAATAGCTGGAATAGTTTGTCGGTAGAAGTAATTAATAGCACGTCTATAAACATGTTTAAAAATCGATTAGACGCATATGTTGATAGATTGGGTATAGTTTAACGTAGTAAAATTAAGGGTTTGATAAGATGGATTTTGATTCTCTTTTCATTATAGATCACAATAACCAGACTAGAGGTCATAGAATGAAATTATTTAAGCCAAAATGTAGAACAAATTTAAGAAAACATAGTTTTACAAGTGTTGTCGGATATAGGGAGGCAGCATCTTGGGTTAGGGGATACTCTCTGTCCTTACACGCCCCACTTAAAGAGATTCCTCTGCCGAGCAGTGCCCCCTATAGTACTGTGAGGTATTGAAAAACTCATGATTTTCACTTGCCCCACAAACACCTTTAAATGGGAGACCCAAAATGGGTGCACACACATTTCTACATTACTGTAGTCTTTACAGCCACACCTACACTTTTCCTCCTAAGTATATATATTGTAATGTATATGGTTGTAAATTGTGACTTGGTCCGCAATTGATATGGACCGTGACTTATTTTTGGTTGGCAAGGTACTGACATTGATGGATACCGTAATGAAATTGACTGGATTCTTTGGATCTGATATATTTGCATGTCGGTTATAAATAGATATAGAGTGTAACATATTTGTGGATAGCATAGTAGTCCATTATGACTTGATCCTCTGGATCCAGAGATTCTATCTTTAGTTTTAAATTGATAATTAATTAGTTTTAAATTGATAATTATTTAGTTTTGTAAAAATTGGTTGTTGCGAATGTACAGGCAGTTTTTACATAGTGGAGCCGCCTCGATGGGCCGAAGTGGCCCCTAGTGTGCCCACTATAAAAATTTCTTATGTTCTTATGTTCTTTGTGGTTCGGAACCCACGTAAAATTGTAGGTCCCCTCCGCCACCACGGAGGACATGCACAATACACAATTACGAAAACAGTTAGTTAGACCAGCCATGAGTGGATCCTAGGGTCTTTGTTGGTCTGAAACATTATAACATTATTACATTATAACATACAAAAAATGGCTGTGTTAATAAAAAACAATTATGAAACAATTTTAATGAAACAATTATGTCCAAAACAACAAATATGTACTTTCAGAAGACAAACAAAAAAAAAATACTCTTCATGAAATTCCTGAAAATTAGCTTATACATTATTTAGAATAAATGACACAGAACTATGTATAAAAAATTAATGCAATTATCAACTACCAAACAATTACTAACTCTACGATACAATCGTGTAATAGCTAACAGTTATACAGAACAGTTTGTATCTTCAAAATTTTTGCCTCCTAGATTTTATCTGGGCGAAATCATCAATAACATCATCATATGAAATCTCCCTGCCAACGTCCTGGTTGATGCTTATGATGCCAAGGCTACTGAGGCGATCCTGCCCCATTGATGATCTGAGGTAGTTCTTGATTAGCTTCATCTTAGAGAAGCTTCTCTCGGCTGACGCTACTGTCACAGGTAGAGTGCAGGCAATTCTTAGTGCAACCCAGAGATTGGGGTATAGTTCCTCCAGTTGCTTCTGATGAATAAGGGAGAGAAGCTCCAATGCAGTCATGTTGTGTGAAGGTAAAGTCGGCAAGTTCTTAATTTCGAGGGCCAGTTCTCTTCCATCAATGTCAGAGTCAGCTCCAGAGCTCAGTATTTTAGAGAGCTTTTCACACTTGCAGGACAAGTCTTCCTTGTTCATTGTGGTGAAGTTTAGGAGAACCCCAAATATGTCCCTCACATCATCTAATGTTTTGAATCTCTCATTTATTGACCCGATGGCACAATCCACCACCACATTGAAAAATTTGACTTCCAGCCTCTTTAAGGCTTCTGTAAATGGTTCGTCAGGAGCTTCGTAAGCAAAGTGCTTTTTTGTGGATCTGAGCCTCTTCTCCTTCAGCACAGCCTCCACATTCATTTCCTCACTTATGTCCCTAGCTACGACTTGTGCTGCAACAAAACCTGTGTTTCTGTAGCTGATGAGTGTCTTTTGTTTTTTGAGGAGGTTGACTGCCACATCAAACTGCATTGTAGGAGACTGCAGAAGTTTGCTCACATGGTTAACTGCATGAAGAATGTCATACCATACTACTGTGCAAATCTGAAAGTGATAAGACCCTACCTCCTCTGCAACTGCTTGTGCTTCAGTCCTGGCTATGGCATCTGTGGCATTGTTTCTGACTTCCAACAGGGCCTCTCTGATGTTGTGGCTCTGGTATCGCACAGCCTCAATACTCTTAAGCCGGCTCTCCCACCTGGTTTCACTCCAAGACTTGAGTGTTATGTTCACGTGCTTCTTTAGAATTGTCCATTTCTGTGTAGTTGCTGCAAAAAGGTTGTACAATTTTTGTACGTTGCCAAAGAAGCTGATGGCATCTGTGGAAGCTTTAGCTGTTTTATTTCTGCAACAATGGCATCCAAGATCTTCCCACTAATGGACCCAATGAGCTCATTTTGAATGATGTTTCCTAGGTAACTTGAATGACTATATTGGCCACTTTCGACTCTGCTGATGTGTTGTTTCATCACTGGATCAAATTTGGCAAACAGCTCAACCTCCTTCAAGAAGTTGCCATTGTCTCGATTGTACAATGTAGAGGAAGACCCCCTGAAAGCAAGGTTTCTCTCTGCCAGTGATTGGATTATACTTACAAGATGTGTGAGAACATTTCGCCAGCGTCTTCGCTCTACCTCCATTAATGACATTTCAGTTTGGTCAATGGTCCTACCAGTTTTTAGCCGCAGTTCCAGATCCTTCCATGTTGCCATGTTATCTGCATGTTCTGAACTATTTTCATGGCCTTTCAGAAGCGAACCAACGTGTGGTGCCGCGTTTGTTAGCGGGCTAAAGATAAAGTAAAGGCCAATTTGAGGCTTTATTCAACATAAACATAGCATAGATCTGAAACACAGAAAACAATAATTAGTAAAGACTTGTTACACAGAAAACAATAATTAGTAAAGACTCATTACATTCCTCTCTTCTTTTATAATACGTGATACATTGCACGGTAAGAAACAAAACGACAAGTTCAAGATATTTTGGAAGAAAGAAGAGTCTACAAGTTTAGGCGTTGAGCTGGGTATCTGATTCGAGTGCTTCTTCTCAGAGGGGGACTCGTCTCGGAGGTTACTGACACAGGTGGGCCTCTCTCGACTTCGACTGGAGTCGCTTCGACGGGAGCTGTTGGGACCGTGTGTCGGCGGATCTCAGCGGGTTCTGAGTCGTCCGTTAGCGGGGTGGAATTGATTGGCGGACTGGGTACGGGGGGTTCATAGTGATTCGTGTCATCCGTATTGCTACGTCCCGCCGGTGCCAGGTCCCTGATGGATACGGTATCTTCTCTCCCATTCGGATGCCGTATAAACGCGTAGTTGGGGTTTGCCTCAATTAACTCAACTTCCTCGACGAGGGGGTCGTTCTTGGATCGGCGAATGAATTGGCGAAGGAGTACAGTTCCCGGAGAAGACAGCCACGTCGGTAGTGCAGAACCGGTAGAAGTACGCCGCGGGTGCGTGAATAGACGCTCGTGAGGAGTTTCGTTCGTGGCCGTACACAGCAGCGATCTAATCGAGTGCAGCGCGTCTGGTAGGACGGACTCCCATTGCGACATCGGCAACCCGCGATCTTCTATGGCTAGTTTGATGGTGTTCATGATGATTCCATTGTAACGTTCGCATTGCCCGTTTCCTTGGGGGTGATACGGCGTTGTGCGACTAGTCGCGATACCATGTTTAGTTAGGAACAGTTTTAGTTCCGAAGACATAAACGATGTCCCTCGATCTGTGTGGATGTAAGAGGGAGTTCCGAAGGTAGAAAATAACTCGGTGAGACGGGCGATAACGGTTGACGTGTTCGTATCACGGCACGGGAAGGCAAAAGGAAAGCGTGAATACTCGTCGATTACTGTTAGGATGTAAGGTCGCGAAGTTGCGCTCGGAAGCGGGCCTTTAAAGTCGATGTTAAGTCGGTCAAACGGGGACATGGCCCGTATTAAGTGACTAACTTCTGGTTTATAGTACTGTGGCTTACATTTAGCGCATGTTTGGCATTCCGACGTAACTCGTTTGATGTCATCCACTGAGAATGGTAGGTTCCTAGCTCTCACAAAATGAGTCATTCGGCGGACTCCTGGGTGTATCAGATTAACATGCAGCTGGGCGAGGGATATTCTTGGAGTAGCAGCGCAAAAGGATCGCGACAATGCGTCTGCGGCTCGGTTCTCGGGGCCCGGTCTGTATTTTATTGTGAATGAGTAGCCGGCTAGTTCTACACGCCAACGGAGAATCTTATCGTTCTTAATACGACCAGTAGCTTTTCCATCGAACATGAAAGATACGCTCCGCTGGTCGGTGACGACAGTAAAGTGTCGATAAGCTAAGAAGTGCTTCCACTTGCGAATGGATTCGATTACAGCGTATGCCTCCTTTTCAACGATGTGATGGCGACGTTCTGTGTTATTCAGAGCGCGAGAAAAGAACGCCACCGGGCGGCCGTTCTGGGTGAGGGTGGCTCCGATTGCTGAAGAGGAAGCGTCCGTCTCCACAGTGAACGGCAGTTCTTCATCGATTGAACCGACGACAGCTTTCGAGATATCATCTTTGAGTGTTTGGATCGTTGATACTTCCTCGCGAGTTAATGGGAATGATGAAACGTTGAGCAGAGGTTTGATCTTGAGGGAATAGTTCTGAATCCATTTAGCATAGTATGCGAATAGTCCGATTACGCGTTGTAGAGACGACTTGTTGCGAGGAGTTTGAAGTTCTTGTAGTGGCCGGAGGCGTTCGGGATCGGGCCGCAATACGCCATGAGAGATAGAATATCCGAGCAGGTGCACTGATGTCATCGAAAGCTTGCATTTTTCCTTGTTTAGACTCAGATTTACTCGTTTAGCGGCTTCCCAGAAATGTCGAAGGTTCTCATCGTGCTCTTCCCAAGTGGTTCCGCAGATGGTGAGATCGTCGAGGTAGGCGTATGTTGATGATAAGTTGTTCGAGGATATGAATTCGTTCATGACGCGCTGGAAGGCCGCGGCTCCGTTAGTTACTCCCATAGGGATCCTTCTGAATTGGTATAGATTTCCGTCAGCCTCGAATGCTGTGAAAGGTCGTTCAGACGGATCGATTTCTACCTGGTAGTATGCGCTTGACAGATCAATTACGCTGTAGTATTTGTGTTGTGAGACTTTGTTGGCTATATCATCGATTCGCGGAAGAGGATATGCATCTAGCATGGTAAATCGGTTGACGGTTTGAGAGAAATCGATTACCATGCGTTTTTTTTTTGTTTCGGTAGATGTGATGACTACTTGAGCACGCCAGGGTGAGTTACTGGGTTCAATTATCTCATCCCTGAGTAGCTTTTCGATTTCTTTCCCAATGAAAATTTTGTCCTCAGAGCAAAATCGTCTGGACTTCGTGGCGATGGGACGACAATCGGCAGTTAAGTTGCCGAATAGTGGTGGGGCTGAAATTCTTGATCGAGTAAGGCCGCATATATGGAGTGCTGGCTCCGGACCTCCGAAATTGATGTTCAATTCCTTGTGTCTGATTAAGAATGGGGTACCGAGTATTATGTCAGCGCACAGATCCGACAAGACGGATAGTTCGAGCTTTTCGTAGTCGCGGTCTCCCATCGTAACCTTCACTGTACATCGACCTGAGATGGCTGCGGATAGATTAGGCGAAGCCATTGATACGACGCCCGAGTGCGGAAGAATGGGCAGCTCTAAGTGTTTGGCTAGATCCTCACGAATGAAGTTGTCCGAGCTGCCAGTATCCAACAAGGCGAGACACGAACGGCCGTTGACGAGGATATCGACTGTTGAGTTGGTAGGCATGGAGGAGCTACACGATAGAGTGGTACTAATGGTCGCTAATGCTGCGGCTGAATGAGACGCTGTGGTTTTATCCTGTTTTTGACGTGCCGAGGAAGTACTTGAGCGGCAGACTTTGGCCCAGTGGCCGGTCTTTTCACATTTCGCACAGATAGAATCCTTTGCTGGACACCTGCTTCGTGGGTGGCGTCGAGACCCGCAGAAGAAGCACAGAGCGGCTTTGTTGTCGAAATTCGTAGCGGCTGAAGAGTTTGGGAGATCGTCTTCTTGGACGCAGGCAGGCCGGGCAGAGTCAGTAGTCGGCGACGGTTCGTGGCGAGAGCCAGTGGCTGCAACAGCACCGTAATGAGTGAGGTACGATTCTGAGTTTTTCTGGGCCTGATCTAATGTTCGAGCCTGGACGATAGCCTTTTCCAGTGAGAGTGTGTCATTTTCGAGTAAGCGGGTACGGATGGCGCTATCTCTAATTCCTCGGATGAAAGCGTCTCTCACAGATGAACTCCTGTTTTCGTCGGCGGAAACCGATTTGAAGTTGCAGTCATTGGCTAGTTGTTGAAGAATTTGCAAGTACTCATCGAGGGTTTCCTCGGGCTTTTGGTGACGGGTGGACAACAGGTGGCGAGCGCATACCTCGTTTGGCTTCTTGACGTAGGTGGCCTCTAAGGCTGCCATGGCATCCTCATAAGTAGAGCAGTCTTGAATGATATCAGCGACATCGGGGCCGATATGTATGAATAGAACCTCCAATTTATTGGGGTTGTGTTCGGCGATAGTACTCAAGAAATATTTGAATCCGCGCGACCATAATTTCCATAGTTTCCCAGCTTGGGGAGAATTCGGAGAAGTAATAAATTTATCCGGGCGAATCACCTTCTCCATGATATAGTAAGATTACTGGATGAATATTTGCTTGCTGTATCTGAAAGGCCGACTGAATGGCTGATTGAAATGTTGAATAAATTGTGGTGCCGCGTTTGTTAGCGGGCTAAAGATAAAGTAAAGGCCAATTTGAGGCTTTATTCAACATAAACATAGCATAGATCTGAAACACAGAAAACAATAATTAGTAAAGACTTGTTACACAGAAAACAATAATTAGTAAAGACTTGTTACACAGAAAACAATAATTAGTAAAGACTCATTACACAACGTTTATCCAGTCTGAAAGTCCATCCGTAATTAGTTTGTACCACTTCCTTGAAAACAACTTGCAGCAGAAGCAATAAAGAGCATCATTCCTTCTAGAGTACATCAGCCAGCTTCGCTTTATTTTTTCCCCATTAATTAATGTTCTGTACATGTAATGGTGATGAACGCTTCTACCGTCCTCTCTTTTAGGGAATGTGAAATCTGGACTGATTTGAAATGGTCCTCCAGACACCAGATCTGTCTTCAAGGCATCTGACAGGACAACTGGCCAGTCATACGGATCAAGCGGTGGAGCAGATCTTGGTTCTTGTTGCTCAGTAGAAATGCCTGTGTGTGGTGTTTGAAGCTGAACAGAAAATGGGCCACTTGTTGGTTCATCAGGCTCTACTACAAGTGGCACATCTCACCTGTGCTACTGGAAAGCTTCTCCTCCTCTATTTTCTTCTTTTTCCGTTTTTTCAGCTCTTGATGGATAATATCGTTTCATTTTCCAAGATACACGAAGTCACATCTAGTTAACCACAACTAATCTGCTAAATAATAATAATCATGATAATAATGATGATGATGATAATAATAATAATAATAATAATAATAATTGTTATAATTGTAACGTTAATCAAATACATTCATATAATATAATCAGACCATTTAGGTTTCAACCAACAAAATTCACATTATCTGAAAAAGATGAGAAAAGAATTAATAAACTTGAAAACATAACGAAAATAATCCTAGGTTTTAAAGTGTTACAAAATCTCTTAATAATTAGTAAATTAGTTAAATAATGTTTTACAATACTAGAAAAATTAAGCATTTAGGAAAGTATAAGCATATAGTAAGAATAAAGTTAAATAATATAGAAATAAGATGTCACAATAGTTATTTACACATAACGACCAAAACGTTTCGTTTGTTTCCGTTTTATCACATTTGTCTCATACAAAAACTTTAATTAATACGACAATAATAATAATAATAATAATAATAATAATGATAATAATGATAATAATAATAATAACAATAATATTAATAATAACTTCAGCTATATTCCTATTCTTGCCCACTGAGCTATAACTTGGGAGCCTGTCTAGGGGCCCCCTAGTAGCAGCGGGGCCCTAAGCGGCCGCTTAGTCTGCTTATGCCAGGAAATGGCCCTGCCGACAGCCCTGTCTGTTCGGGAAAAGGGTCGTGCTAGGGGGCGGTCAGAATAGGGAAGGCTCCCTCCGTGCAGTGCTTTTTAATGCTAGGTCGATTAGGAACACGTTTTGCGAGCTACGGGCGCTCTTAGCATCAGAATACCAGGATATCGTTGCTATCACCGAGTCCTGGATTCATACTGATCGTAGGGACTACGTTGGGGAGTTCGAAATTCCTGGGCATAGAATGTTTCGCAAAGACCACACCCGTGGGGAGGGGGGGGGTACTAATATATGTCAGGGACATGTTGAGTCCGGTTGTCTGCCAGTTCCGGTCGGAACGGGAGCTGCTTGGCGTCGATCTGAATGTGGGAGGGACGAACTATAGGCTAATCTTGGTGTACAGACCTCCGCATCCCCTCCTCGAGGATGATACAGCCCTGCACACCGAACTCCATAGCCTGCTAGGGGATACGGTGTGTTTAGTTTTAGGAGACTTCAACTGTCGCGGCATAAAGTGGGAAGACAAGACTGCTGATGCTGAAGGGAGGAGGCTAGTTGACTTTGCTGATGAGAACTTCCTCACCCAGTGGGTCAATGAGCCTACACGAGGCGAAAGCGTTCTAGACTTAGTATTCACGACCGAAGACAACCTCGTCACTGGCCTCACCGTTGACGAATCGTTGGGCGGGAGTGATCACGGTCTGATTAGGTTCCGTGTCTGCGTCCCTCGGCTGAAGCGTAGTAACTCGAGAGGCAGTAAGCTCGATCTACGGCGGGCGGACTTTGTTAGCTTCCGGGATAGCGTAGGTGAGATGGGGTTAGAGGTCGGCGGCGATGTTGAGGAAGTGTGGAGTGCATTCCTGGACGAGTTTATGGTGCTGCAGTCTGCTGCCATACCCTCAAAACCGGTCACCCCTGCTTCAACGCAGCCTAAGTGGTTCAGTCGTGACATCGCTTCAGCTATCCGAAATAGGAAAGTAGCGTATAAGAGGGCGAAGGCCAATCGTTCCCATGAGAACACTGAGGCGTATGTCCGCCTGTGTAGGGAAGCGAAGGCGAAGGTTAGGCAAGCGAAACGTAACGAAGAACTACGGGTGACAAGCCTCTGCAAGGGGAACTCTAAGGAGTTTCAGTAATGTTAATAATAGAAAGCCCATTAGAAGCGGACATCGCTAATGTGCTTAATGAGTATTTTGCGGGAGTGTTCACCAGGGAGGACAGCCGTGTCATCCCCGAGCCAGGCGTCAGGCACGAAGGTGCTGGCCTGGATAGTGTTCCATGTACCGTGACAGTCGTTGCCGATAGAATAGACAAACTGAGCGTGTTTAAGGATCCTGGGCCAGACCAGTTTCTCCCCAGAGTGTTGCGGGAGGTGCACGACCAGGTGGCTCCCCACCTGGCTACAGTCTTCAACAAATCGTTGGTGACTGGAGGGAAGCCAACGTGACCCCTATCTTTAAGAAAGGGAATCACGAAAGTCCAGGAAACTATCGTCTCATTAGTCTCACTTCAGTTGTATGTAAATTATTAGGGGGGATAATAGCCGATAGGATCGTTGACCATTTGGATTCCTACAAGCTGCTTGGGGACTCCCAACATGGGTTCAGACGGCATAGGTCGTGTCTCACCAACTTGCTCGGGTTTTTCCACGTCATGTTGAGTGAGTATGATAAGAGTAGGGCGATTGATATACTTTATCTCGACTTTCAGAAAGCCTTTGATAAGGTAACTCACCGCCGGCTAATGGCCAAAGTCCGCGCGCTGGGTATCGGTGGGGAAGTAGGTAGGTGGATTGAAAACTGGCTGAAGAATAGGCGGCAGAGGGTTGTAATTAAAGGGGCTAGTTCGGGTTGGGCCTCTGTCACTAGCGGGGTTCCTCAGGGTTCCGTTTTGGGGCCACTGTTATTTATCATTTACATAAATGATATCGACGGTGGCATCATCAGTCGGATCGCCAAGTTCGCTGATGACACCAAGCTTGGGGCCAATGTTGGGACGCCCAAAGAGATAGAGCAACTGCGTGCGGACCTAGTAGGATAGGAGAGTGGTCCGAAAAATGGCAAATGCCGTTTAACTTGGGTAAATGCAAGGTGATGCACATTGGCTACGCCAATCCCAAGTCGGACTACTCGATGTTGGGGAGTAATATTGAGGCGACTGATATGGAAAAGGACTTGGGTGTGCTAATTACAACCTTAAGTTTACGAAACAGTGCGTAGAGGTGAAAAAGAAAGCCCAGAAGCTGTTGGGTTATATCAGGAGGCAATTTCAGTTTCGGAACAAGGAGATTGTGCTCTCTCTGTACAATTCCCTGGTTCGGCCGCACCTGGAGTATGCTGTGCAGTTCTGGTCGCCCACCCTCAGGAAAGATATTGAGAGGCTGGAGCGAGTGCTTGCGAGGGCCACAAAGTTAATCCCTTCCGTTAGGCTTATGGGCTACAATCGACGCTTACGCGCCCTGAATTTGTTTTCGCTGGAAACTCGGAGGCTACGCGGTCAACTGATCGAGGTTTTCAAGCTCTTACGCGGGTTCAACGATGTCGATTTTAGAAGCATGTTTAGTTTAAATGATAACCCAACACGCAACACTGGTTGGAAGTTGGATTTGAAACGGTTTAGGACTAGTGTGTGTGGGAATTACTTTACGTATAAGATCTGTGACACGTGGAACAGTTTACCTTCAGAAGTTGTGAACAGTTCCTCTGTGGATCATTTCAAGAAAAGGTTAGACCAAATCTTGCACTCTATTTGAGTGTGTAGAAAATATTTCCCTGGCACCCGTTGCCATTGGTACCTCCTCAGTATGGGCCGCAAGGCCGTTTGAGGTACTTCTTTTCCTTGTAACTCCTTATAACTCTCTCTCTCTCTCAGCGGGGTCAGCTTATTCAAGTCTTCAAGATGCTCAATGGAATAGACTGGGTAGATTACAGAAACTTATTCTCACTTAATGCCAATCCGACAAGAAATAATGGGTTTAAACTGGAACTAAAGACATTTAGGACCTCTGTCTGCGTGAATTTCTTTTCCTATAAAATAGTTAATATCTGGAACCAACTTCCCTCAGAGGTTGTTTCCAGTCAAAGTGTAAATGTGTTTAAAAATAGGCTAGACAAAGTACTGAATACTCTCATAGTTTAAGACTAAAACATAACATAACTCTGCAGGAGTTCGCTTGCACGGTGTCTCTGTGAGCATGCTAAATATAGAGCTATTTATATATTCTCCACTTTCCTGTAAAATTTCCTTGGCTACTTTTCCAGGGTCAAGGTATTTTCTTCAACCTTTTCCCCTACCTGCTTCTGGCAGGAACGGAGTGGAGGGTGGGGAGAGAGCCTTCTACTTTTCCATTTATTTTTCTACTACTGCTAGGATAGTTGAAAGAAAAATAAACTTGTTTAATAACAGGAACCTCCCAGAGTGGACCGGAAGGTCTTTGAGGCTTCCTCTTGTCCTTGTAACTCCTTGTAACTCCTTGTAACTCTCTCTCTCTCTCTCTCTCTCTCTCTCTCTCTCTCTCTCTCTCTCTCTCTCTCTCTCTCTCTCGTTGGGCCTCGGACAATAGCGGGGTTCCTCAGGGTTCCGTTTTGGGGCCACTGTTGTTATCATTTACATAAATGATATCGACGCTGGCATCGTCAGTAGGATCGCCAAATTTGCTGATGACACCAATGTTGGGACGCCCGAAGCGGTCGAGCAACTGCGTGCGGACCTACCTAGGATAGGAGAGTGGTCCGAAAAATGGCAAATGCCGTTTAACGCCAATCCCAAGTCGGACTACTCCATGTTGGGAGTAATATCGAGGCCACCGATTTGGGAAAGGACTTGGGTGTGCTAATTAGCAGTGACCTTAAGTTTACCAAACAGTTCATAGAGGTGGAAAAGAAAGCCCAGAAGCTGTTGGGTTATATCAGTAGGCAATTTCGATTTCGGAGCAAGGAGATTGTGCTTTCTTTGTACAATTCCCTGGTTTGGTTTGGACGCACCTGGCGTACTCTGTGCAATTCTGGTCACCCACCCTCAGGAAAGATATTGACAGGCTGGAGCGAGTCCAGGCGAGTGCCACAAAGTTAATCCCTTCTGTAAGGCATATGGGCTAAAATCGACGCTTTCCACGCGCTGAATTTGTTTTCGCTGGAAACTCGGAGGCTGCGCGGTCAACTGATCGAGGTTTTCAAGCTCTTACACGGGTTCGACGATGACGATTTTAGAAGCATATTTAGTTTAAATGGTAACTGAACTCGCAATAATGGTTAGAAGTTGGATTTGAAACGGTTTAGGACTAGTGTGTGTGGGAATTACTTTACGAATAAGACCTGTGACACGTGGAACAGGTTACCTTCAGAAGTTGTGAACAGTTCCTCTGTGGGTCAGTTCAAGAAAAGGTTAGACCGAATCTTGCACACTATTTGAGGATGTGTATTACTATCTTCTGGGGTTGCTGTTCGAGAAACTAGCTGTGACAATGTGTAGGAATTTTTCCCTGGCACCCGTTGCCATTGGTACCTCCGGTATGGGCCGCAAGGCCTTTGGGGGTGGTACTTATCCTTGTAACCCCTTGTAACTCTCTCTAGAATAGGAAAGCCCTAACCACAGTCAGCGCCATGTAAGTAATAATGGAATACAGCAATGAAGAAAAATTGTATCTTGTGTCGTGGACTATTTCTCATAATAATTGTGAAGAAAGTTTGCGTTTATCTCAAGAAAAATATAATAAACCGCGCCACCAAATGCAACTATTCTTCGATACTGGAAGCTCAAACTTTGGGAAACAGGGAACCTGGTAAAAGACCGTTCAAGAAGCGGAAGGCTAGTAACGGTGACAGGAGACAACAACAAGGAAACTGTCCTGGCCAGTTTTCAAGTCGATCCAACAACTTGAACGAGAAAAGTCGCACAGGAATTGGGCATTACCAAATTTTCAGTAGCAAAAATATTGAAATCACAGGGGTACCACGATTACACACCCATTTACTCTCAGCTCATATACGATGATGATTCTGATAGACGGCTGCAGTTTGCTGAAACAATGAGAACAAAAGTTCAACAGTGATCCAGATTTCCTTGGAAAGATCAAATTTTCAGATGAATGTGTCTTCGGTTTGACGAGTAAAGGAAACAAACAACGTTCACTAGTGGGCGAAAAAAAATCCCAAAATACGATTAGGTAAACTCGTTAAAACTGCTACACTAACAGTTTCGGGATGCATTTGTTATTCAGGACTCGTTTCCTTTGACATATCGAGAGATACGATGGATGGAAAACGCTATTGCCAGGTATTGAGAGACATAGTTTTGCAACAGTTTACTAATGGCGTTGGCAGGAATTAGCTTTATCAACATGATGGAGCGCCACCACATTACTCTGCAGCTTCCCGTCAGATTCTGGATACGAACCTTGAAGGAAGATGGCTTGCCGCTTGGGCGGCGAGGTCCCATCGAGTGGCCAGCCGCATCACCTGATTTATTAAATAGTTGCATATATAAAATCCTCAAAAACTTTTCTCCCACCCTCGTTCTCTCTCTCTCATCTTGCGCGGAATATCTCCTATACGAGCGTCGTTCTTTACGTTAATTATACTGCGTGTAAATTAATTGGGTTGTAACTACATTTGGAATCTTCGTTCCTTCAAATGTGAAAACAAAATGATTAGATTCTGCATTATCCGCTGGGCACTAATTATATTCTTTTTGAAGATGGAATTATTTTTAATATCAGTTTTTTCATTTCTTCCCACAGGGTATTGTTGACCCTTACCCCCCTTTGTATGACATTAAGGGTAGTTACACTGCTCAGTTTGAACACACTATCGTCTCCGCCCCACATGTAAAGAAGTAGTTACCAGGGGCGATGCTATTAAACGGAGAATACCAGTGGTGTAGTGCTGTGGGAACGCGTGGGAACGGCGTTCCCTTACTTTTTTTGGTAGACGGAACGGCGTTCCCTCACTATTTCAAATAAATCCGAACTTACAAATCTCTAACGTCATGAAATTTTAATTCCCACCCCTAGAAGAAGTATGAGAAAGAATCATTAACTGTTTCATTTCTTTTAGCTTCGACTGAGGCAATGCTAGCCTATAAAGATCTGACGAAACAGTCACCACGGCGTACCAGTTGTTAACTTTTTTTTAGTTAATCATTCCAGTTGTTAGCTATTTTTATTGATCGTACTGGATGTCATATATCTAATGACACTGGAAATACTGCATCTTGAACCTTGGAATATATCCTAATATCCAGTGCGTATGACCTCAAAATATTCCTGAAATTGGTCAGATTTCAAAAGATTTCCCGGGGAGCTTACAGTGCCCCCGGACCCCCAGCTGTATGGGCTCGCCGCGCTCGCCATTGTCCCCCCCGCATCTGAGTAACACTTTCAAAATGCGTTCCCTCACTTCTTTATTTAGCACTACACCACTGGAGAATACTCATTCACTGCTCCTTCGGATTCTTATTTTGGGTTTTGGGTTTAAGCATAGGAAGGATGCGGCACTTTCTCGAGCGAGAAGAGAGAGTCCCTTACCAAAAGGATGACATTTAAATGGGATTCGTACCTATTGCGAAACCCGAGATAATTAAGTGTTCTTTGTGATTCCTTTTGACACGTTAATTTTGTAATCTTCTCCTTTTATATTTTATTTTTGTTGGCATAATTGTTCTACCATTCTGTGGGATGTTGTTTTAGCCCCAGCCAGTTGTCAGTTATTATAAAAACTAATAAAACGGCAGACATTGCGGTTTATTTTTGTCCTGCGTTATCTGTAATTACATACTTTCTAGCTTAGTAATTAAAGTTTACACTAAAACTTCATGACGTAGGAAAAGAAAGGCGGTTCAAAATTTGAAGACCTCAAAAGTTGAAATGAAGTAAAAGCGAGTTAGGAAAGATCACTGACGAAGACATTAAACAACAGAAAAAGAAGCCTAAAACATTGTTCACAAAACTAAAGAAAGAAAGTGAAAAACAAAGTTGAAACATACAGTAGTCTAATATAATTTACGGAGTCTCCTGATCTCATTCGTGAACTGTCATGCTAAAATGAATATGATACTCAACAATTTACGTTTACTATTTACAATTACCAGAGCTGGGCACTTCCGCAAACACTTCCGCAAACCGCAAATTCCGCAATTGCGGAAGTATGTTTTTCGTTTGCGGATTTGCGTTTGCGGCAAAGTCATCGCAAATTAGTGAATTTGCGTTGCGGAACTAAGACCGCAAACGCAAATCTTTCCGCAAATTTCCCACGTGGCCACTGGCCAAGCCCGCTAGTGCTGTGACGCTGCTGTCACTGGCCGCCAATTGGCTGGCACTGTGTACAGTCACAGTGTTAACTTAATTTAACTTGTGTAATGTAATGTGTGTACAGTTACTACAGTTACAGTACAGTCTTCTCTAACGTGTCTAAGTCTCAAAATTTATGGAATTCAAATGATTAAATTTATTATTTAATTTATTTACTATTTACTTGCAGGAGGTGTTTTTGTTCAATATAATATATCAATATATGTAGTATTTTTATTTCTTCTACAATAGTGATTTATTGTAATAAATTATTTAGCCTTGTTTTTAATAAAAACAAGGCTAAAACATTAAACATTAAAAAGATATGAAAACTTTTTATACCTCTTTAATGTTTTGGATACTTTTTATAGTTAAAATTGCGATTGCGAATTTGCGGTTTGCGGAAGTGTTTGCGGAAGTGCCCAGCACTGTAAAAATTGGAAATATGGTTTGCGTTTGCGGATTTGCGTTTGCGGCACCAAAAATGGCAAGCAGTTTGCGGATTTGCGGTTGCGGAAGGTAAGGTTTGAGTTTGCGGATTTGCGATTGCGGAAGTGATTTTGAGTTTGCGGTGCCCAGCTCTGACAATTACCATACTCGACACAACTTTTTATCTCTCGGAAGGGCAACGTCATGGCCAATGTAGTAATACCGTTTCCAGTCGATCAGCGAAATTAAGCAACATTGGGTCTGGAGAGTAGTTGGGTGGGAGACCGTCCACTCGTCCAGATAATGTAGCGACCCGTGGTTTGGATTCTACATAAAGCTGTGGTTCACCGTCATATGACCTTATATATATATATATATATATAGTCATGCGGTTTGCTTCTACAAAGCTTCAATTTAATATTTAGGAGAAATCCAATGACAAGGAGGAATGTAAATGCCATGAAAAGTCTTCTTTAATGCGCAACGTTTCGAGCAATACGCTCATCATCAGGCTAGATAATAACAATAGGAAATTAGAATCAATAAATAAATGTGAACAAGACAAAATAATTTCCATAAAACCTATTCAGTAAAAGCAAATTTTAAAAAGACTAAAAGAAGAGGGTTAAATTCAAAGTTATAAAAATTTACATATAAAATTAACCAGAAATTTAAAAAGCTATTTTTAAATTACATATAGTAAATTTGAAATTAGTACACTAGAATAATTAACATTAATACAATGGAGTAATTAACACTACGAACCTTTCAATGCTGGTTCCGAGGCACGAGTAATTTAAAACAAAATAAAACAGGAAACAAGCTATGGGTTGGGCGGTTGGAGTTATAAGTTAGGGGAGGGGGATTATAAAAAATAGGGGAGGGGGGAGGGGGGTTATAAAAAATTTAGAGGGACAGCTGAGGAATCCACGTTTAGAGAAGGGGTCAATGTTTTAATATAAAGAGATTCCAAAATTCTAAGTGAGTTAGGACAAGAATTACAACCGAGAATTTTAAAATTATCTAAAGTGACATCAGTTTTACATTTTATACTGTGTTCTCGAATACTGGAGGCTTCTTTTTTATTTAAAATTTTACCTGTTCGGCAACTTATTCCCATATGCGAATAAAATCTAGTCCTGAGGGAGCGCACGGTGCTGCCAATGTAAGTACCAAGGAGACACCTTGGGCAGGTAAATAAATATACAACACCGCTACGCAACGAATCAGGAGTTCGATCCTTCGCTGAGAAAAAGCTACCTAAAGACATTTTGTTAATAAATATAATGCGAAAATCAGTATGATAAAAATTTTTTCTTAACAACTTTGTAAATTTAAATTTAAATTCTTTATTCATGGGACCCATTTCAGGTACCAGGAAATATTTTATATCTTTAGGCACTGAAATACAGGAAAGTTGAGGGCTATAAACATTATTTAAGAAAGATCTTATTAGTTTATCTACATATTGAACAGGAAAACTATTATTGGTAAAATATGATCTTAAATTATTAAATTCATGGTCTTATTTTAAGGAACTTTTAGAATTGGTTTTTAAGCAATGTTATTTTACTTTCAATAATAAGGTTTACCAACAAATTGATGGTGTTGGGATGGGATCACCCGTCGGACCTCTATCAGCTGATTTTTTTATGACTCATTTAGAAAGTGTAATTTTTAGACAATCTCCCACCCATTGTAAACCAATTTTCTATCGACGCTTCGTGGATGACTCGATAGCTGTTTTTGATAATGCTGTACAAGCGCAACAATTTTTTAACTTCTTAAATTCTCTGCACCCCAATATAACTTATACAATGGAAACTGAGAAAAATGGCTCCCTTCCCTTTTTAGATCTTTTAATTTCGAAAAAAGGTGATTCTATTACTACATCAGTTTACAGGAAACCCACTTTTACTGGTTTGGGCATGAATTTCTTTAGTTTTACTGATTTTAACTATAAGATGTCGTGTATTAAAACTCTCTTGTTCAGATGATATAATTTGACCTCTAGTTTTACCTTACTAAACGATGAATTTAATAATTTAAGATCATATTTTACCAATAATAGTTTTCCTGTTCAATATGTAGATAAACTAATAAGATCTTTCTTAAATAATGTTTATAGCCCTCAACTTTCCTGTATTTCAGTGCCTAAAGATATAAAATATTTCCTGGTACCTGAAATGGGTCCCATGAATAAAGAATTTAAACTTAAATTTACAAAGTTGTTAAGAAAATTTTTTTATCATACTGATTTTCGCATTATATTTATTAACAAAATGTCTTTAGGTAGCTTTTTCTCAGCGAAGGATCGAACTCCTGATTCGTTGCGTAGCGGTGTTGTATATTTATTTACCTGCCCAAGGTGTCTCCTTGGTACTTACATTGGCAGCACCGTGCGCTCCCTCAGGACTAGATTTTATTCGCATATGGGAATAAGTTGCCGAACAGGTAAAATTTTAAATAAAAAAGAAGCCTCCAGTATTCGAGAACACAGTATAAAATGTAAAACTGATGTCACTTTAGATAATTTTAAAATTCTCGGTTGTAATTCTTGTCCTAACTCACTTAGAATTTTGGAATCTCTTTATATTAAAACATTGACCCCTTCTCTAAACGTGGATTCCTCAGCTGTCCCTCTAAATTTTTTATAAACCCCCCTCCCCCCTCCCCTAACTTATAACTCCAACCGCCCAACCCATAGCTTGTTTCCTGTTTTGTTTTGTTTTAAATTACTCGTTGCCTCGGAACCAGCATTGAAAGGTTCGTAGTGTTAATTATTCCATTGTATTAGTGTTAATTATTCTAGTGTACTAATTTCAAATTTACTATATGTAATTTAAAAATAGCTTTTTAAATTTCTGGTTAATTTTATATGTAAATTTTTATAACTTTGAATTTGACCCTCTTCTTTTAGTCTTTTTAAAATTTGCTTTTACTGAATAGGTTTTATGGAAATTATTTTGTCTTGTTCACATTTATTTATTGATTCTAATTTCATATTGTTATTATCTAGCCTGATGATGAGCGTATTGCTCGAAACGTTGCGCATTAAAGAAGACTTTTCATGGCATTTACATTCCTCCTTGTCATTGGATTTCTCCTAAATATTATATATATATATATTATATATATATATATATATATATACAAAGGTGGGCAGGACCGAGTTCCAAAAGGACCGAACTCCAGGAACTCTGTCCTTTTTAAGGACCGTGAGCGGGAAAGTCAGTCTTTTCTCAGTGAGGACCGAAATGAGGAGCGACGGTCCATTTTTAAGCAATTCCGGACGGTCTTTTTTTAGTGATTTTAGTGTGTTTAGTGATTATTTGAAGTTCTAAAGAAGATGGATCGTTTCCTCCAGAAGACTCAGAAAGAGACTGAGACTGAACTGAAACTTCTTTCAACACCTGAAGGACTTGTTCATCAAGTTTAACACGCCTATCCCATCCAGTGCCGCCGTGGAGAGGCTCTTCTCTTTGGGGAAGGACGTCCTCAAGCCGAAAAGGTCAGGGCTCAGTGACAGCCATTTTGAAATGCTAGTCTTCTTGAAGGGAAACTCAAGCATTTTACTTAATAACTTTTTTCATCATTTATGTATTGTATTAATTATAATTTACGTTAATAAAATTAAAGATTTCCGGTGTCTTTAATTTCATTTTTCATTTTAATCAAATTTTTCACTTATATTATATATAAGGACCGAGGACCGAGTCGTTCCTAGGTCCTATCTTCAGAAAGGACCGTGACCGTGACCGTCGGTCCAGTTTGAGGCAAGGACCGGGACCGGGACCGTCGGTCCTATATGAGGCCCGGGTGCCCACCTTTGTATATATATATATATATTATATATATATATATATATATAATATTATAATCGGTATAGTAGCATCTCTCGGCAGGGTTCTCACCTGTTTAGCTCCTTCCCTCAATACCTTAGAGGTATAAGTGCAGTCCCAGTGGATACTTTTAAAAAACTTCCTAACATGTTTGTAGCCAACATATCCGACTAACCCACGATGACAGGGTATTCCTCTGCCAGATCAGCCATCACAAATTCGATTGGAGATCAAATCTTACGGCATGAGCATGAGAAAAGGGTGACGACTACGTCGTGGCCCCGCCTCGGGTGACGTTGAGCGGACTTCTTGAGAGCAGCACATCCTTGAGGCAGGAACGCTTCAAGGTAAATATACGGTAGGTTTTTCGAAGGAGGGTAAACAACTCTATGAATAAAGAAAAATTGAAAGTAATGAAAAGTTATATTTTTGTGTTTTACTCTGATCTGTATGTTATGACCGTAAGAAGCATAATATGTAACAGACCCTGGCCCTAATCCAATATTACCGGCTATTCCAAACGCACGTCCGTCTCGCCGATCTAAAATTTAACACTGATGAATGGGATTTGTAATTTCTATTGCTGTATTCGGGGGGTGCTACGAGTCAATTTTTGGGTGAACACTTATCCATGAAATTAACTTTTATAATAACACTTGGTAAATTATATTTGACTATGGTTGAAATAGATGCTGCAGTCGACAACGTTGTCTACTGTTTTCCGTCTTCGTTCTCGACCTTTTGTACTTCAAACAGTGCCAGCTGTGTCGTGTTATTAATTGTTTTGTTCACTGCCAACAATCTCCACATGCTGAACAAAGAGTTTGAGTGCCATTTTGGATGGTATTTTTGTCTGTTGGAAACGATGGAAGTGGGTTCCCAAGAAAGAATGAGAATCAATTTTCCGGTTAAATTCCTTGGATTTATGGAATCGGAGTTCGAACCCAATCTTATACTGGTAATCATTAATTTGGTTATGTGAAGTATTCCCTTCAGAATTTATTGGGTCAAAATATTTTGTTAGAATGCCTCAAATAATTGAAAAATAGAACTTAGGACATATTAGCCTCTCTTGTAAGGCAAGTATTTTTAACAGTTAAGTGTATGAGAAGATTGTTTTTATGTATCACGTTAAGTGTATGAGAAGAGTGTATTTGTATAGTAGATTAAGTGCTATGGATTGTGAATGATCTGCAATAAAGATGTTTTGTTTGTTTAATAAAGTGATTGGTTGCTCAATGACCCTACATGTAGGAAGCTTTATTTATTTCACTATCTATTTCTAATTTCTGTCGGTCTACCGTCTACCCTCTTTGTACAAATTTATGAAATAATTTATACTTTATAGTTGCGTGGTGTCCTAGACTTTTCTACTTTAGCCGTTGGCCTCTACAAACAACAAAAATTAGTCAAATAAACTCTTAAATAAATCATTAATTAAGGTACCCATTACCAGAACTGTGAAATCGACAGACTTACAAGTATTGTCATAGCTTAACATTAATAACTATATCGCTGATTTCTACAAGTCAGTGTAAAAGTTGAACTGTAGCACGTGAAGAATCTTAGCTTTTAAAAATGTCTGCTGCTGTGGTAAATAATGTTGGAGAAAAGTCAGATGATAAACATCGCCCTGGAGAAGACTATATTATTGATAATGATGATCATAATGTAGGTGGTGCGGCCCCAGAAACTGCAAAGAAAAAGAAAAACAAGAAGAAAAGGAAGAAGGCTGGTATGGTCGTAGGACCTATTTTTCCAGACTGCAAAATTTGCCTGAATTTTACATTACATTACATTTTCCGATGCGTCGCGCGAGGATTTTTCCAATTGGCCTAATTGAAGTTATGGTAAAATTTTACTATCTAGACAGTGTTCAGAGACAGAGTCCATAGTGTCCCAATTACTAACCGTACGAACCTAAACTAATTTAGGTAAATTTGCAGTTTTGTACAACCACGGAATCTTAGGAATTTTGTCTTTACAATAGCCTAGGTAGTTTTGACAATTCTAAGGCACTTCTATGGCATTTTTGTCGTAAATTACGTATAAGCGAGATATTTTACATTTGACTTTGTTTGATATTTGTAAAATGGTATGGTAACGGTAAAAATTTTATAGTGGGCACACTAGAGGCCCTTCAGCCCATCTGGGTGGCTCCACTGTTAATATAAACAAACCATAAATACTTACATGCAAAATTAAGACCCAATTGATCTCTGCAGATTGTTACACATCATCTACTAGCTGTACATTAACTTCAAAACTTTGGATCTTGTGGATCATTCATCAATACTACTACTGTACTAATTGTGGACATCATATAATTATCTCATCACAAGAAGTTTTACATGGATCTATATAACTATAACCTGAATAATATAGTACAAGCTCTACAATTAAGATAAAAGGAGTAGGTGGGACTGTAAAGACTGTATAGAGTATTTGAATGTACTTCCATTTAATTAAAGGTGTCTATGAGGCAAGTGAACATAATGAATCTTTCATATATCACAGTGCTATGGGGGTACTACTCAGCAGAGAAATCTCTAAATGGGGGGTATAAAGATAGAGAGTATCCCCTAACCCAAGATGCTACCTCCCTATATCCCATCACTCTGTGTGGGTGATGAGATTTACCCAAATAAAAACTAAATGGTAAATATGGATATCACGGCCTCCACCCAATTTTGATTCCAAAATTTGGCATCAAAATTGGGTGGAGGCGGTAATATCCATATTTACCAAATAAACTATATGTATATGTGGGAAGGGTTCACAAACCTCTTCTCCACACCATTACTAGTTCCACCAAAATGTCATTACCAAGTACCTCTTTCAGTCATAATTTATCTAGTTTATTCTTAAAAGTCTCCAAAGTATGGGAACTCGCGACTTCTTCATCTAAGCTATTCTAGAATTTGGTTATTATGTATTTTATCACACTCAGTCATTTTACACCCAAAATACATTTTTCTAGTAGTATTTGATGTGATTTCAAATATGACCTCCATTTCCGTCGGAAATGAGATCCAACAAAGTTATAGTACTTTGAAGTTTGGCTCATTTTCAAGGGAAATGGAAGTCAAAATCTAAGCAAAACACATCAAATATTACTAGAAAAATGTATTTTGGTATTAATTAACCTAACCTAACCGTGGCTAAACGAGCCTAACCGTGGCTAAATGAGCCTAACCATGGCTAAACGAGCCTAACCCTGGCTAAACGAGCCTAACCCTGGCTAAACGAGCCTAACCCTGGCTAAACGAGCCTAACCCTGGCTAAACGAGCCTAACCCTGGCTAAACGAGCCTAACCCTGGCTAAACGAGCCTAACCCTGGCTAAACGAGCCTAACCCTGGCTAAACGAGCTCTCGTCTGTATCCACCACCTAATCCATAATAAGGTAACTCTAGGCTCGTTTAGCCAGGGTTAGGCTCGTTTAGCCAGGGTTAGGATCGTTTAGCCAGGGTTAGGCTCGTTTAGCAGGGTTAGGCTCGTTTAGCCACAGTTAGGTAGGTAAGGTTAGGTTAGTTAGGTTAATTAATACCAAAATACATTTTTCTAGTAATATTTGATGTGTTTTGCTTAGATTTTGACTTCCATTTCCCTTGAAAATGAGCCAAACTTCAAAGTACTATAACTTTGTTGGATCTCATTTCCGACGGAAATGGAGGTCATATTTGAACAAATCACATCAAATACTACTAGAAAAATGTATTTGGTGTGTAAATGACTGAGTGTGATAAAATACATAATAACCCAGAATTTTACTATTCTATTTGAAAAACTATGTTGTAGGTACTAATTGTGATTTATATCGTTGCTGAAAAAGCTTAAGGCTATGGCCTCTTGCCCTATCATTGTGATCCTTTATAAAAGAGAATGGAAGTCTGTATTATCTAACTCATTATTTTATATACTTCTATCATATCACCTTGTAACCTTCTTTGCTTTAGGGAAAACATGTTTAGGTATTCCAATCGCTCTTTGTAACTAAGGTGTCTAAGGCATGGTATCATCCTTGTGGCTCTCTTTTGTACTTTTTCTAGTCTGTCTTTGTCTTGCTCTAAATGACTGAATTGAATGCAATACTCAAGAGGCCGCCTCACACATGAAGTATAGAGCCTACTTATAATTTCTGGCGATTTATATTCTATATGTTTCTGCATTAGATTCAGTCTAGCATTAGCCTTATTTCTAATTTCAATATAATGAGTTGTAGGTTTAAGATCATGAGTCACAATGACACCCAAATCTCTCCTTTTTTTCTTTATTTATCCAACTTCCATCCATGTTATACTCAAATTCTGGATTGTCATGATCATGACTAACATGCATAACTTTACACTTTTCCACATTAAATTTCATCTCCCATCTATCTGCCAAGCAACTACTTTATCAATGTTCTTTTGCATTTTCATTGCACCTGTTAAAGATCTTACATTTTGTCCCAATTTTTCTATCATCTGCAAATATTGAGGTTTTACTATTTAGACCCCTTTCCAAGTCATTAATATAAATAATAAAAAGTAGAGGTCCAAGTACTGACCCCTGTGGGACTCCACTCAGGGCTCCATGTAGACCTAGTTCCATTTAACTGGACTCTCTGTTCGCTTTCTTTAAGCCATTCTTCAATCCAATTTGCTATTGTCCCTTTTGTTCCATGAGCTCTAACTTTAACAAGCAACCACTTATGAGGAACTGGATCAAAAGCTTTGGCAAAATCCAAGTACCATACACAATATCTACAGATTCTTTTTTATCTAGATGCTTTAACATAGCTACTATTTATAGGACTCAATTAAGTTTGTCAAACATGACCTGCCATTTTGAAAGCCATGTTGACTATTACTAATTAATCCTCCTCCTCCTTAGAATATTGTAATTTTGTCTCTGATGAACTTTCAAGTAATTTGTAAATAATAGAAGTTAAACTAATTGGTCTATAGTTTTTAGCTAGGTTTTTGTTTCCTTTTTTGAAAAGTTGGACTACATTTGCTTTTTTCAGTCTTCTGGAACTTCACTGTTAATCAATGAAAGGTTGAAAAGTATTTTAAGTGCTTGGGCTATGCTATATTTTGCTTGCTTTACTATTTTAGGATAAATTTCATCAGGTCCTGGTGACTTATCAATGTTTAGCCTGTCAATTGCTCTCAAAATATCCACTTCTTCAAAATATATATGATTTCTCTCTCTTGTTACTAATATAAAATCGGGAATTTTATTTACAGTTTCCTTTGTAAATACTGAGCAGAAATATCTATTTAGCTCCTCAACATTTTCAAAATCTTCTTCAATAATTTTGTCATCAGCATGAAGGGGTCCAATTTTTTTATTAGATTTATTTTTTAAGTTGAAATGACTAAAGAACTTTTTGGGATTTCCTTTACAATTTTTGGCTAAGTTCCTCTCTAAGTTGCGTTTACTATCTCTTATAAATTTCTTGTTTTCTTGTCTCTTATTTTTATAGATTTCAAGGTCCATTACATTTTGAGTTCTCTTAAATTTGCCTTTCTTTTATCTCTTATTCCTTTCTTAATAGACAGATTTATCCAGGGTTCTCTGTTATTTCTGATTCTTATTTTATGCTGAGGAATATATTTACTTTGAACATATTTTATTTTTTAACTTTTCCCATACATAGTGTGTAGATTTACTTTGGTTGAAGCTTAAAAATCTCTGCCCAATTTATACAGTTTAACTCATTAACATGTTCAGTCATATTTCCATCTTTAAAGTCAGGAATTTCAGCTGCATTTTCAGTATACTTTGAGTCAAATTTTACCTTGAATCATCTTATAAAATGATCACTTGAACCAGTGTTTCAGACTAATATGTTATATTAGAATCAGCAATATTTGTTAATAATAAATCTAAAATTGCATTCTCTCTGGTTGGTTCTTTAATTAACTGATTTAGACCATTTTGTACAGTACAATCAAGGAAGTTCTCATTACTTTCAGGTGCTTGTAATGTTACCCAATATTATATATCTACAGTTAAAATCTCCAACAATACATCATTTGAACCTACCTTATTTATTTTCTTAATAATTTAATTTTCTACATATCGATTCTTCTCTCTTGTTTTAGGGATTCCTCTAATTGAACATCTTTCTGGTGGCCAATATATACCACCTATTTTATTTTAATTTTTTATTTCTATCCATACTGACTTGACTTATTTCACTTTCTTTTATTGAATTTATCTTTATTGGAGACAAATTTGACTTTGTATAAATAAATACTCTACCACCTTCAAAATGTTTACGCTCATAATAAAAGAGTTCATAGGTAATAATGTTATCTCGCTCACTTAATTGATTATTTGGTACACTGCTAAATTTTGTCCACATCTCAGTTATGATCATGATATCTAGTTTTTCAATTTCAACTATGTTTTAAATTCATCTATCTTATCTCTGATGCTTCTTGCATTTACATAAAATAATGAAAGAGAACCTGCAACATTTTCTTTAATTATGGATCTATTATCAGTTGACTTTGGTCTTTGCCATCTTTAATTTTGTTTCTTTAACTTATTTGTTTGTTTCTGACAGTTGTCATTATTATTTTGAGATATTTTATTCAGTGAAGTACCATTTGTTGGTCAATGGGACATACCCAGGTTTTTTACATTTTTATTTTGGATTTCCATTAATAAATTGTACAAAGTACATCCTTACATCTTGTATTAAGATGAACCCTGTCATTATTATACAATTCTCTTTTCCAATAAAATTTGTTCCATAGATCAATATATGTTACACCTACTTGTTTACAGAGTTCTTTGAGTCTATTATTTATGCTAAAAGCCCTAGAGAACCAGTTATTACTTTCACTCATCCTTGGAATAATACCCGTAATAAATGACTTATGCCGACCTTCTTTTAATGTTACCAAGATTTCATTATAGCTTTTTAAGATTTCATCTGATGGCTTAAGTATTACATCATTACCTCCAGCGTGAATAACTACATTTTTTTGAGAAACTAAATCAGTACCTGAAGTTTTTTCACTAATTTTTTACTTTACTTTACCCTATCAATGGTTGCACCAGGATAGCAATAGACTATGCTTCCTTTTGGTAACATAGTTCCTTGGCCTCTGACTTGGGAATCTCCAATTACAGAAACTTTTTCTACATTGCTTAGGTTTAACTTGAAACTTTACTACTAAGGTACTGAATTGAGTTTCCCTATATTGATTATTTTCTTCATCATTTAAGAAAATGAATGAAATCTATTTGTTAATTCTATTAAAACATTTTTTTTGGCTTTAAAATCCTGGGTTTCCAGGTTTTCTTTGGCTTTTCCCACTCATTTGGCCTATTTTGTGTTAACTTAGGCCCAACTGAAACATTGGGTTCAGGCTGTTTCTGAGTCTCAGCCTCATTTACAGTATTAGGCCAAAGTTGAACTGCAATATCTCTATAAGTTGGTCTGGCCTCTCTCTCACTAATAGACCCTCTGCCCGGGGCCTCTGGGCTTATTAAAAATTTTTATTACAGTACTACACTTGTCACAAAACCACATCAAGTTGACATTTGTTTTTATTTTTTTTAATTAATGCCTGATTAAGTTAAATGCCCGGTTAGTTCAACTGAATGCCTGGGTAGGTTAATTGAATACCCGGTTAGGTTAATTGTACGACCTTGATGATTGGTTAGATTGAGTCATGATATTTTTGTTGAAGCTAATGAAAATATCATGACTTAATTAATCATCAAGGGCGTGCACTTGACCTACCCGGGCATTCAGTTGACCTACCCGGGCATTCAGTTGACCTACCCGGGCATTCAGTTGACCTACCCGGGCATTCAGTTGACCTACCCGGGCATTAATTAAAAAAAATAAATAAAAACAAATGTCAAAGTCAAATGTAAAATGTTAAATATCTCACTTATACATAATTTATGACAAAAATGAAATGCCATAGAAGGAAAGTGTCTTAGAATTGTCAAAACTACCTATTGTAAAGCAAAATTCCTAAGATTCCATGGTTGTATGGAACTGCAATAATACCCTAATTTAATGTGTTACCAGACAGTGTTCAGAGACAGTCCAAAACAGCTTAATTTATTTAGTTTTATATTTATGGACTGTCTCTGAACACTGTCTGGATAGTAAAATTTTGCAGAAATTACTCGTACTTAATGAATAGGGTGATAATTTTCAGTTAATATGTTTTAAATGACATGGGCTGGACCTGTAAATCAAAATAACTTTTTATGAGGTAGTTTTAGTCACTTTATTCAAATTTGTCACTCATTTTTTGTGCAAATGCATATTAATGGTGAAAATTATGATACTAATAATATATATAAAATATTCATTTTTGGTCTCACGAGTATAATTTTGTGCTATTTGTACAGGGAAATAGTGATGATGACATTTTCTATGTGCAGTTCACGTGTCTTTCAGTCTGAACAAAGTGAATATAGCAGATCAGTTTTGTATGATGTGCGAAGGGTGAGAGTTGTATTTTGGTGTGCTTTGTTCAAATATAACCTTCATTTCCTGTGCAAATGTAAAGAAATGAGAATTTGTTTACGTTATTTCAGAGTCATACTTTGTCATATCAGGAATGAACTTTAGGTTATTAGTGGGGGTCAAGGGGGTGGAGCCCCCCTTGTTAGTGTTAGGTTAGGTTTAGTTTAGTTTAGTTTAGTTTTCATAATTTTTGGTTAATATATTGCTATTTACATGACCAGAAATGAAGAAATACGACTGAAGTAATGTACAAATAATCATATTGCTTTCCATTTGCACAGGAAATGAATGTTATATTTGAACAGAGCACACCAAAATACACTAGAAAAATATATTTTTTATTTCAACTTCAGGCCATGTCATTTGCGACATAATTACCTAATTTTCACTAAAGCCCTAGTCTGTGATGTTTGTGATAAATTTATTGTAGTAGCTACATTACATTTGGAAAATGTGAAGCCTTGTGGGCTTATCCAGGTTATTGAAATCATAAATGATCTAAAGCAAAATTTCTTAATAAAAGTTTTGTGGCAATCTTTCATTTTAGGTACATAAAATCAAGACTACAAATAAGGCAAATAAAATTTAGGGGTTAAAACTATAGAACATATCCACTAAACTCGATATTGATATTTATATAGTGAGATAGAGCAAAAAAAAAAACAGGAATACCTACTTCATTCTATACTAATTTTGGCAGAAATTCCTATTTATCAAGATACAGTGGACCCCCGATTTGAGTACGTAATCCATTCCAGCATGGCATACTCAATTCGAAATGTACTCAAATCGAACTTAATAACCTATGGGAATTAATTAATTCGTTCCAAAACCCAAAAATTTCACCCCACCCCTACTTTTTCTATAGAAATTGGCCTACGAAATTTAGTAAGGCGTTTCTTCTTTTGTGAGTCTTTTGATGTAGATGTACGTTTAAAAGCCATCACTATAACAGTACACTATGTCACTATGCCACAATATAAAATACAGTATCAAAGTCACTGCATGTACGAATCACCAAATTTATGCTATATTTTCACTATTTTATGCTGTAATCAACAGAAACTAACATAAATAAACACTAAGTACAAAGTCAGAAAACAAAATGTACGAAATTCTAACAAATCCCTAAGAACACCTGTACTATTCAAAACATTAGACCCCGAATGTTCCCGCAACGAACGCTCTAGACAAACTGAAATGCGTTCGGCATCGCCGGCTGGCGTACTCAAATTGCGTTTTCTACTCAAGTCGAGTCAATAGGAGCCTATGG
The DNA here is from genome assembly GCA_023014485.1 of Bathynomus jamesi. Taxonomy (NCBI): domain Eukaryota; kingdom Metazoa; phylum Arthropoda; class Malacostraca; order Isopoda; family Cirolanidae; genus Bathynomus; species Bathynomus jamesi. The sequence goes on along the minus strand of JAJOZX010003557.1, from coordinate 92,075 downwards.
ACGAGTGTACTCAAATTGAAAATACTCAAATCAATGCGTACTCAAATCGGGGTCCACTGTATTTATTTTTGAAATTATTAAATTTTGGCACCATTATTCAATATTCACTAGTCAAACCATCTCATCCTATGACATAGGCCCCTGTGTAGTCATGTTCTTATCATTAACCAGTCAGTGGTTGCCCCATTGTCACATGATACGCCCATGCAGGCCTGGTGGCTGAAATTTGAATTGAATAGTTGCTTTAGAATGGCTGTCTGTGGGGAGCTCCCAGTCTGAGTGGGATATCATCTAGGCCTAGGTTAGGTTCTTACCTGGTATTCTTACCTAGTTGGGTTCTCAAGCCTAGCCAGAGAACCCCAAAACTACCAACATGCCAGCTCATTGTGATCATGTAACAAAGGAAGAAATGACAGAGTGAAGCTATAGCTGGAAAGTGTGTTGTAAAAGTGATCACTCATGGAAGTCATAGAACCGCTGCCCTAGATGAACCTCCAGAGAGTGTTTGAATGCAAATAAAAAGTGTGAGCACAATATAGCAGGAGGTAGTGAACTCTCAATCTGGGTATGACTCTGACAAAGAAAAATCTTGCACAGAACTCGTGGTGGAACTGAGGGTAAAATATCTTAAATGGATGACCTCTAATACTCATTTGAGGAGGTTTTTGAAACAAGTCAGAAGGATTAATAGATGAATGGCCATGAAATATTTTCTAACACTGCATCATGTCAGCTCTGAGAACTTGAGAAGCCTGCCCTGGATAGAGAAAAGCTGTAATCTATTAAGTCTCTCAGAATAGGAGAGGTTTTCAAACCCAGTAATGTGCGTAGTCCACCTACACTGTACTCTCTCAAGCATACCCAAGTCACCAAGATAACCTAAGTTCCAAACCACTGAAGAAAATTCTAGAATGGGTCTTATATGACTGATAAAAAGCAACTTCATAAACTCTGGACCTCTGCAAATTGTAGATTTTAGCAGGTTGGGTGCCAAGCCATTAGCCTTATTGACAACTGAGCAAATATGCAGATGGAATTTTAATTTATTGTCCACTATCACCCCCAGATCAGTAGCAGACTGGACAAATTTAATTGGTTAGGTATTAATATATTTCAGAGTAAGGGCCCAAGTACTGCCATGCTGCACCTGATCTTTGGAATTGAAATACACAGCATTTGGACACATTTAGAGAGAGCCTCCAGGAGCCAGCTGTGGCACAAAGTGTGCTAATATCATTCTGGCATTGGTTTACACCTGAAAGTATTGATACTAAGGAAATTGGGGAATACCCAATACAATTTCAGGTTAACTACAAAATTTTTACTTTACACTTAAAATAAGATATGATATGATTTACATAATGAGAAACAACACTGGCCCCAGGACTGACTCCTGAAGCACCCGACTAGTTACTCTCTCTGTTGGTGGCTAGTCTCACCATTCACAACAACTGACATTTCCCTGTTTAGGAGGAAATAGCCAATCCAACACACAACCCAGTGACCCACCCCAATGAGCTTCTGAAGCAAAATTTGATGATTAACAACAACAAAAGCCTAAAAAGTTGTGAAATCAAAAAGCACCAAATTGACTATTGAATTAGAATCAAGCCGGGAAGTAACATCATTATAAGTGAGTAAGAGCTGATCTGAAACAGATCTTGAAGCCCTGAAGCCAAACTGGTCATTAGACAGAAGTGAATTTTCATCTAGATAGGCATACAAGTTCTTAACAATAACTCATTCTAGTGCTTTACACAGTATAGAGGTCAAGCTAACTGGCTGGTAGTTAATAGGGTCAGACCTTATTCCTTTCTTAAATATTGGAACCACCAATGATCTTTCCCACAATGAAGGAAGCTGATGGGCTTCCAGGGATTTGAGAAATTTTATACAGTGGAAAAGCCAGAACAGCAATGCATTTTGCCAAGAGGCAAGGGTGAATAGGGGTTAGGAGTACTACTTACCTTTTCGGGTCCCAAATTCATTATGGGGTACCCATGCCCAGTTAGGTTAATTGAATGCCCAGTTAAGTCAACTGTATGCCCTTGACAACTGGTTAGGTTAAGTTGTGTTGTTTTCATTGGTTTTAATGAAAATATCATGACAACCAATTGTCAAGGGCATACAGTTGACCTAACCATGCATTCAATTAATCTTTGTGGTATCCAATGCCATAAGCGACTATACCTAGAAAAGTAAGGTTGGGTCATTGTCGGGACCCAGAAAGGTAAGTAGTACGAAGTTGGGTTACTTTTGCTGTGAATATTACTGATGAAAATAGGTTTTTCTGGTGTATTTCATGCTGTTTCAATTGATTCTGGCCTTTTTAGCCCACAATTTCCCTCTTCAAAGCCCTGAGTGGGGAGGGGTGATCTCCATAATGGTGCATTTGCGCCAAAAATGAAAGTCAGATTCAATTGGAACAGTATGAAATACATCAGAAAAACCTATTTTCATCACTAGTTTGGGTGTATGTGTTTCTACCAAATCTTTACCAATGTAGGAATGATCAGTAGTTTTTGAATCTTTTCCTTTATAACACCCCTAATTTCTTCTTTTCAGTTAGTAGGGTACAGTAACACTTTTGACACAGAATATTTTCGTTAAAACTATCAAAAATATCATGACTTAACCTAACCAATCATCAAGAGTGTGCAGTTGACCTAACTGGGCATTCAATTGACCTAACTAGTTGGTAAGGTTAAGGTTAAGTCATGATATTTTCATTAAACCTATGGGAAAATTATTGAATACCTGGTTAAGTTAATTGAATGCCAGTTAGGTCAACTGTATGCCCTTGATGATTGGTTTGGTTGTCATGATATTTTCGTTAGTTTTTAATGAAAATATTCTGTGTCAAAATTATTACTAACTGAAAAGAGGCATTTCATGTCAAGTGTAGACACTTTTTGGTGATTTCTGCCACTCATCTCACCGATTTTAATGATTTTTGGTGTGGTAGTTGCTAGTGATGTGAGTCGTTTTTTATTGTGTCATTTTTTTTTTTTTTTTTGTCGTTTTTTTTTGTTTAAAACGAAGGTAGTCTGTTTTTTTTGTTTTTTTTGTTTTTTTATTGTTTTAAACTTATTCCATATTTTTTTTCCTTTAATCTAATAAGTATATTAGTATTACCTATAATTTACTATACTACCATGCTTATACGGTTATACCTAGTATATATACTATATAGTCATCTTTTAGAAAAATTGAATCACGCAAAAGTATATAATAGAAAGGAAAAACAAACCCTAATTTTTTATATGTATATATATTTTTTAACTAGAACATAAAACATTCTTCCTCGTTTCAAACAATATACATAATTGTGATTGGCAAGAGTACTAGTATATATATTCCAGATAGAAAAGGAAAATATTCACCTTTTTTTGAACCTTTTTGTTAACCTACATTTCCATGGAAGAATCATCACTAGATTGGGTAGAGCATATATGCTAGTTTCAATATCACAGGTACTGGTATAATATCCATAATACTGGTATAAAACAATAGATATAATTGTGATTGGCAAGAATACCAGTGTGTATATATATATATATATATATAATATATATATTCCAAATAGAAAAATAAAAAAATATAAATATTCATCTCTTTCTTTAACCTTTGTGTTAACCTAATGCTGTTTAACTTTCATTATCTGATTCTATTTCCATTGAAGAATCATTATCACTAGATTGATTAAAGCAAATAGTTTCAATATCACAGGTACTGGTATTTATTGCAGATTTGGATGTTGACGAAGCCAATGTAGCACCATGTTTTACTTCACTTTCTTGGAATTTTGCATTTTGGGATATAAATACTAGCTTTGCTGCTCTGTCTGTGCTTAATTGGTTTCTTTGGCTGTATGGATATTACTGTATGTGCTAAATGATCTCGGAGTAATGAAGGCGAAATAGAGGTGTATGAGTTTGTGTAGGTATATATGTGAGTATGCATGCGTATGTATCTGGAATTCTGGATGTATGCATGTGTATGGGGTATACAATAGATATAAATGTGTATATAAGTATTTATGTATATATTGGTATATATGTATATGGGTGTATGTGTATGTATATATATATATATATATGGATGGTCTCGTGGGGGGGGGGGGGGGGGAATATGTCATCGCGGGTCTAAAGGATAGTTAAGTGGGAGATTCAAAATCCGAGGCATGGATGGGAGAGTCCTGGGAAGGTTGGACAATGGGCAGTCAGCTCCCAGCCAGTGTTCTCGCAAGTTTAATGGATCTCAAGATACAAGACTTTCAGTGCAAGAAAGAGGCCAGTTATTATTTATTTATTTATTTTTATAATATATATCATTGCAAAAGTATACCTTATAATTAAATTGGCAATATCTATATTAATTATTAAAAAAAAACAAAAAAACAAACAAAAAAAACAACAAAAAACAAAAAAAACCGGTTTTTTTACATCACTAGTAGTTGCCCTAGTTGCGTATGATGAGTAATGAAGCATGACCAAATTTTAGCCACTTGGGTCAAATAGTTTTGGAGTAATGATCCCCCCAAATTTGGGGTCAGCAGCATAACCTCGTGATTTTGAAAGGTCATAACTCAGGATCTAATGGATGGATTTTAATGATTTTGGTGTCAAAATGCTCAGAAAAGACAGCAGAAGAACTTTAATTTTATGCACATAGTGTGTATATTCCATTAAAAAAAAGTTTTATTTATATTTCACCTTTGACCTTGACCTCAGGTCAGAGTTCAAAATTCAAGGTCATGAAAATTGGCGTAAGTAAAGACCTTTAGATGAAGCATATTCAAGTAAAAAATTGGAGTGGGATCTCCATGGTTTGCTTTCCACAAGCATTTGAAATTGTGCATGTTGAAAATTTTGAGCATTTTATTTAAGATAACTTCACAAATAGTTCATATATAGTGTGTATATAAATATTAGTGATGGGACGATTAATCGGAATCGAGAATCGGAAGAATCGAGCATTTTTCAGGAATTGGAATCGAGAGAATTGTACCATGATTTCCGATTCTTAAAACGATTCTTTAACTTTTAATTGAACCAGTTTTGCAATGTAAACTTTAAAATTTAAATGAAAGATGATAACAAATTTTATTTTTATTGTATTGTAGCTATACATTAAAACATGTATATCCATGATGTGTAATCAAGATTAAAATGAATTGTTACAACTTACAGTTGATTTTTATTTTTAAACCAATCTATTATAATTTATAATTTATATTACCACTCATAATGTAAATAGTTAATCTTACCAGAGTAAAATATGACAATTTCCAGAAAAACGAGTATAGAATTATATTTAAAAATATTGAGAATTGGAATCGAGAATCATATCGGAATCGAGACTTTTAGTGGTATCGGAATCGGAATCATTAAAAATGTTGGTATCGTCCCATCACTAATAAATATATGTATAAATGTATAAATATAGCTATATTCCAGGTGGTAATATTTCTAAAGTCAATGAGGTAGAGAAGAAATTGCCTGAAAACTGAGTTAATATTATAATTCATGATATAGTTGCTTGTACCATACCTTGTGGGGAATGGAATGGACCTGTTATGTGTGTCTCTGTATTAACACCCAAATAAGAAGGGAATAAACTACTCGGCAGGTTATTCTGTTACACCCAAAAGTGTATAAAGTATCAGTGAATCCATACATATAAATTATAAGTGAAATTCATTAAAATTAAGAAAGTGCAATACAGTTACATGAATTATCACCAGTTAATGTATATGTTTAAACTGTAATACAGTTGGCATTCAAGAAATTTTTAAACAAGGCAGGAAGGAGGTCATAAAACGCAAAGGTCAGAAAACCCTCATGACCATTGGAAGGAAAGAAAAGAGAGAAAAAAAATTTGTGTATTTCTTTTTACGATAATTAATGAATAGCATGACCATGGGTCCAAATTCTCACTTAATCTGCAGTGTGTGTAATCTGGAAACAACTGAAAATGCAGCAATAAGATGCAATTTCTGTAAAAAAAACTGCATTACTTTATCTGCATGAATTGGGATGATAGAAAATATCCCTCATCTCGAACATGAAACAGATCCTGGGAATCAAATTTCTGTGTGATGCATGTACACAGACTGTAAACTCCTCTGCGGTATTTAAAGAGATGGAGAAAGAAAATTTGATTATTACAGAAAAGGAGGAAATAATGGGGAAACAAGATCTGGAAATGTCCCAATGAAAATTTGGGTGGATGAGAGAAGAAATAATAACGAATAACAATATAATATGGAATGAAGACATAGATGAAGAAAAGAGATAAGTAAAAGTTGCGAGGTAGTAGAATTGCCCAATGAGCAAAATGATAAAAAGATAAAAACTAAAAACGTAGGAATAAACAGCCAAAGAAAAATAATATCATCAAAATTAAGAACATAGAAAATGATCAGATAAGTAGAAGCATAAAAAATACTGTCTGTAAATACTATGCAAAAGGGTACTGCAGATATTGGGATGGGCAATGCATCTATGCATATCCCACATTATGTAACATACATTACACAAGAGGAAATTGAAAATTTTGGAAAAAAAAAAATGCAATTTCTACCACCTTACTGTCTGCAACACCTATGCAAGATATGGGAGGTGCAAATACAGACAAAAATGCTGTTACCACCACCCTCGAAGGAACCTGACAGGTGAGCAGATGAAACCAGCAACAAAGAGGACTACTAATTTTTGAGATGTAGCCCACACAATTCAACTATTGAATACCATCCAACAAATACAAAGCCAACTGACAAATATAGGGATCTGAGACCTGTACAGAAGGTGTACAGAAAGACACTACATGCGATATTGGGACAACAGTTATCAAAACAGATAGAGGAAATTTCTCAGAGGATCACAATGCACAAAACTTGGCACCACCATTGGAAAATGGAAAAAAAATTCAGAATCGCAAGTATGTAAAAACAATAGAAAAAAATAAAAATAATCCTAGCCAACATTCAGGGCCTTAAATCAAACTATTCCCTGCAGAAAATTTTATACTTGAAAGGACTCGTGCAAGAAACAAGCAGATTTTGCATGCCTCACAGAAACCCATCTAAAGGACTGCCAGGTGAACTGTGAAAACTGCAAGTTCTGTATTGACAAAAAAAAAAATGCAAATTGACAACTATAACATCCTCTGAGCTGACAGAACAGTGAGACATAAAGGAGGCTGTGCTATTTACACACACGAAAGGCTTATGGCAGAAATGACTATAATTACCTCAAACACCTACATAGAATGTGTGGCAGCAAAGGTTGAAAAATTAAATATGGTACTAATTGTAATGTACAGACTCCCAAACACACCAACCTCAAAATTTTCAGATTCTATTATAGAGGTAAGAAACTGGGTAAAAGATCTACACTCTCCAATCCCAAATCTTTTTCTCTGTGGTGATTTTAATTTTCCATCCATGAAATATAAAAGGATAGGAAAAAATATATGTATGCACCAGGACAAGAGGGGCATACAGGAAGACCAGGAACAGGTAAAAATGCTACTAGCTCTAGCTGATGAATTTATGTTAATGCAAGAAATAACAGAAAACACAAGAAAAAACAACTGCCTAGATTTGATATTCACAAACAACAGCAACCTAATTGATAAAGTAGAAATATCCCCAACTATAATATCGGCTCACAACATTATTAAAATAATAACCAAAATAAAAGCAACGGGAAAGGAAAGAACATGAACAACAGAAAGAAGCAAATTCAAAATTTTTTATTTTCACTCCAAAGCTATAAACTGGGAAGGTGTTGCATCCAGCATGGAAGTAATAGATTGGAAAACTATCTTCGAGGCCAAGACAATGGAAGAGATGTTAATGACCTTCGAGGAGAAGATGCTGGAAATTGTGGAAAGACATGTCCCAAAAATACAACAAAGAGGAAAGAGGTCATTGTTCCAAAAGAGAAAAGAGTGACTGCGAAATTAAGTAACTGTAAAGATAACAACATCAGAAAAATATTAAATGATAAACTGTAGAGTATTGATTGCATCATACAGGAACTAATTGAGAAGCATACAGAAAAAGAAGACGACAATACTATAGAAGCGATAAAGGTTAACTCAAAGTACCTACTTCTATAATTTTGCAAAAAGGAAGTCGAAACACCATAAGACTATCAGACCTTTTTAAAATGAAGACAGTGCTTTATCTGATGATCTACCAGAGTTATCCGAAATATTAAGTGCTCAGTACGAATCATCTTTCAGTATCCCAAAAACTGACAAACTGATATGTGATAGAAATGCATTCTTTGAAGAAGAAATACAAGGGGAAAGTATAACAGACTTCGACTTTATGACAGATGATATTACACAAGCTAATAGGGAAACTAAAAGCACACTCAGCAGCATGACTGGACAAATGGAATGCCACACTGATCAAAAACTGCAAGAATGCAATCACTGAGCCCCTATATTGGATATGGAGATGATCACTAGATGCAGGAGAAATACTGGACATCGTGAAGAGCATGAACATAGTCCCAATATATAAAGGAGGAGATCAATCTGAGGCCAGAAACTATAGGCCAGTGTCACTTACATCTCTTCTCTCGCTAAAATATTTGAAAGAATAGTTAGACAGAAAATCTACAACTTTTTGGAAACTGAAAAAATTAAATGATAACCAACATTGGTTTTGGTCAGGCAGATCATGCCTATCACAACTAATGGAACACTACAACAACATTATTGATGCACTGAAAAGTAATGGAAACTATGATGTAATATACACAGACTTTGCCATTTGAAGCATTTGACAAGTGTGACCATGGAATCAATAAATAAACTGAAGTACATATGTGGGAATAACAGCAAAAGTAGGGAAATGGATATATAATTAACCTCAGTGAGCAGTGGCAAGTTGTACAAGGATTATCTTCATCATAATCAGAGGTCCTCAGCTCAGCACCACAAGGAACAGTTATGCTCCACTACTCTTCATAATCATGCTAACTGACATAGATGAGGACATTACCAGAGACAGCACAGTAACATCATTTGCCAATGAGACAAAGATCAGTAGAAAAATAAGAAACCCAGAAGATATAGGATCTCTACAAACAGACAGGAACAGAATCTCCAAGTGGATGGAAGACAACAATAAGAAGTTTAACACAGAGAAATTTCAGCTATTATGGTATGGAAAAAGAGAGGACCTAAAATCCATGGAATATTATACCCCAAATGGACAGGAAATTCAGAGAAATTCTAAAGCAAAAGATTTCAGGGTTGTAATGAATGATGATGCAAAATTTGAAACACAAAATAAGAGCAGTAAACAGAGCAAAGAGAATATAACTGGGAAGATACTGAGAACCTTTAAATGAAGGGATAGGAATGTAATTATTCCTCTACTGAAAACACTGATCATACCCAAATTAGAATACTGCTCAGTCCTAACATGTCTATATAAAAAAGAAGACATTGGACAACTAGAAGGGATTCAGAGAAGCTTCACAGCCAAGATCAATGGGTGCAAAGAACTAAACTGCTGGGAAAGGTTACGCGAATTAAACCTATATTCACTGGAAAGGAGGAGAGAGAGAGATACACCATTATTTAAACTTGGAAAATAATAGAGAAACTAGTCCCTAATCTTACTCTGAACTCAGCCACCCAAGAACATGACCATCTCAGATTTTCATGATATTTGGTACATTAGTAGGTATGTGTGAGAAACTGAAATTCCCCAAATTTTAGAGCTTGCTGACCTTTGATTACTGAGATACTGGGTCACAAAATTTGGACCGTTGACCTGATTTTTTACTTATAGTCAAATTTCAAATTGATGTAGCCACATAACTAATAAAGATAGAGTTCTGATTCTAGTGTCATTTTGAAGCTCTTAAACAGCTTGTCATATTATCTCTTTCATAATACGTAAGCCTCTAAAATGAAAATTTAAAAAAATATCCCGACCTTTGACCTTAAATAAAAAAATATACCATCCCTGATTTTTTTCAATTTTGTTTTACAAATGTTCACTTACCAATGTGAAACATGTTCCTAAAAGGTTAGAAGTGGCCAGTGAAAAGTATGAGCAGGAAGTACTTTTAATTAAAACTAACCTTTAAATAAATCCAGATCTTTGAGTTTTTTTTATTGATACAAATCTTCTCTCGAGCAGATTATCCATTAGTTTTGTGCCTGAAAATATATGGTTCCATTATTATTATATATATATATATATATATATATATATATATATAGGGTGGTCTTTGCTTAGGGGGTGAAATTTCAAGTTGAACATTTTTCAGCTCCCACCCGCGGAAATCGTTCGAATGGTCGAGAAAACTCTCTAGGTGATTTACTTTTTTAATCGGACAATGTTTACCCCTCCTTCATTGAGCATTACCATTAAGCTAATTTTTTGACTTTCAAGTAAATGTTACATAATTTGTAATGTTTTTTTTTTTCATTCTTTCCAGATTTTCAGTGGTTGGATAACTAATGTGTGTAAAACTGTAAATTCTAATGATTATAATTTAAACTGAATAACTCCTTTAACCATAAGTCAAGCTACCCATCAGTGGTTGGATAACTAATGTGTGTAAAACTGTAAATTCTAATGATTATAATTTAAACTGAATAACTCCTTTAACCATAAGTCAAGCTACCCGTCAGTGGTTGGATAACTAATGTGTGTAAAACTGTAAATTCTAATGATTATAATTTAAACTGAATAGTGAATAACTCCTTCAACCTTTAAGTAGATAACCTGGATCATGGCAGCGAAGCTGCGCTACCTGATTGCCCCCAGGAATCGATCGCCGGGTCGCAACTTCCTTCGCAAAAAGAGGTCTTGGCCCTGACGGTCTACAGGATCGACGTCCAGAAGAAGTCACTTCGAGAGGCCGCCAACCAGGTCGTCGAGCTCGTCACCGAGGTGTGGTCCAAGGCGCGAATCCCCCTCCGCTGGAAGGACCACATCGTCACCAAGATTGAGAAGCTCCACAAGGAGTTCAACGATGTGAAGAGGAACAAGGGGCGAGCTGGCGCTCAAGAGAAGCGGGAGGACGAGTTCAGTGAGCGGATGATGAACCTGTTCGACGTCGCTGCCGCTAACGCCATGGAGCTGCTCAAGAACGAGGAGGACAAGGCGTTCCTCCTCGCTCAGCGCGAACCCCGTCGGCGCGGCAAGCTAGGGTCCGTCGACTCGACGCTAGCCGCTGTCGATGCCCGCGCATCTCAATGCCAAGGGGAAGAAGACCGATGGAGGCAGCGAGCCGAGGAAGAAGCGACGACATCTATGGCCCGAGTGGAGCTCGAGTGGTCTTCGTCCTCTTCCAGTGGTGCCGCAAGCGCAGCGGAGAGCGACGACCATGGAGAAGAAGGGATCCCTCGGGCTCCGAAGCGCTCCAGGCGGGGCATGACGAACATCGTTTCGGCGGCTGTGGCGTCGTCACTGGATCGCACGAAGGTGACCGACCGAGGAGCTGTCTACGTCCTGACAGAGGTTGCCCGGTCGCTTGGGCATGACGTCGCAGAGCTCAATATCAACCGCAGCTCCATACACCGGCGCAGGCACCGCTCCAGGCTCAACGTGGCGCTCAAGGAAGAGCTGAGGGCCGGCAATCTTGTCGTTCACTGGGACGGCAAGCTCATGCAGGACTTGACGAGCAAGGAGCAAGTCGATCGGCTTCCCATCTTGGTCTCCGGTAACGGCGCGGTGCAGCTCCTGGGCGTCCCGAAGCTGCCGAGTGGAACGGGCTCTGAGATGGCCAAGGCCGTCCTCAACGCGTTGGAGGAGTGGGAGCTCACTGAGCAAGTGAGTGGCTTGTCATTCGATACCACCGCCTCGAACACTGGCTGGAACAACGGAGCGTGCGTCCTCATCGAGCAACACCTCGCGAAAGACTTGCTCTACTTCGCGTGCTGCCATCATGTGCTGGAGCTCCTCCTCGGTGCGGCGTTCACGGCTGTGATGGGCCCCACGTCCGGTCCTGACGTGACCCTCTTCAAGCGTTTTCAGGAGCGCTGGGATTTCCTGGACAGAAGCCAGTACAAGTCCGGCGCTGCGCACCCCGATGTCGCTCTTCTGCTCACCACTGTCGACACGGAGTGGTTTGAGAAGGCGATAGTCGAGCGCAAGGACCTGCGCGACGATTACCGTGAGCTGCTCGAGCTCACCCTCCTCTTCGTCGGTCACGTCCCCCCGCGAGGAGTGCGTTTCCGAGCTCCCGGGCCGATTCACCACGCCCGCTGGATGGCGAAGGCAATCTACGCCTTGAAGGTCTGGATGTTCCGACAGCAGTTCAAACTCACGGCGAGGGAGGAGAGTGGCCTCCAGAGCATCTGCATCTTCGTCTGTCGGGTCTACGCCAAGGCGTGGATGGAGGCTCCGATCGCCACAACGGCCCCCCGAAATGACTTCGCCCTCCTCAAGGACCTGCTGGCCTACTCTGACATCAACCCTGCGGTGGCCAAGGTGGCGCTGACCAAGTTCCAGAACCACCTCTGGTACCTGTCGGAGGAGCTGGTGGCGCTGGCGCTGTTCGATCCGGGGATCGCCGTCGATCAGAAGAGAAAGATCATCGCCTCTCTCCACGACCGGGTCGGTGAGGAGTCCCTGGCGAAGCGGCCCATGCTGCCAAACCGAGTACTCGCTGGGCTTCAGTTGGAAGACCTGGCGTCATCCAACACATGAGGTTTCTTCGAGAAACTTCGACTGGAGGACGGCTTCCTCGAGGTCGACCCGGAGACCTGGCCGAAGCGGAAAGACTTCAAGACAGCGGTGGCACGTGTGGGAGGGCTCGCCGTAATCAACGACCATGCCGAGTGAGGAGTTGCCCTCGTCCAAGAGTACAACCGGACGCTGACCCACGATGAGGAGCAACTCCAGTTCCTCCTGCAAGTCGTCGTTCGCCACCGCTGCCAGTTTCCGGACTCTCGGAAGCGAACCCTACAGACCCAGGATCGCTAACTGGGCAACAACTGCAACCGGGCAACAACTCCGGGGGTAAAAGTTCAAGGTCGATGAGGGAGGGGTAAACGTTGTCCGATTTAATAAAAAATTCAACTAGAGAGTTTTCTTAACCATTCGAATGATTTCCGGGGGTGGGAGCTGAAACTTCCCAACTTTTAATTTTAAGGACCACCCTAATATATATTAGTGATGTAGGTCACATCCGCACATTTTCTTGCATCTGCATCCGCACTTTGGACTGCGGATGTCGTGCGGATGTGGATCGTTGAGATAAAATGTCATTAATAAGCGGAAATTATCAAATTCTACTATAATAATAATAGAACTAGTTCATTGTGCGCAAAAGTGATGCAAGCGACAAGACGAGAGGCTGTTCTTGTATGAAGTTACTCTCTTGCAACCTACTTAGATCCACGTTACAAAGCTAAGTTATTTTCACCTAGTACATTAGAACGAGTTAAATCATCACTTGGCAAAGCAGTTGAAGAGCTTCAATCTCTTGAATCTGTCGCTTCGCCACCCACCAAAAGAATAAAAGTTTCAGTGACAGAACCAACACCTTCAACAAGCAAATCTATCACAGAATCTCTCTCTCAGTTTCTTGAGTCAAGCAGCGATGATGAGACCTACGCGATGTCAAAAGATGTAGTAAAAATGATCGAGAGCTATCACCAAGAAAAATGCCTGGCTGCATGTGACAATCCTATTAGTTGGTGGAAAAATACGCAGAATATCTATCCATACTTGAGTAAACTTGCAAGGAAACATTTAGCACGTCCTCCAACAAGCGTACCAAGCGAGAGATTATTTAGCAGTGCTGGATTAATATATGATGAAAAGAGAAACAGACTGGCAGCAGAAAAGGCAGAAAAATTAATGTTCCTTAAGCATAACCTTCCTATAATTAAGTTTGAATATTAAACGATGAACATCTTAGTTTACTTTATTTTAATTACTCATTTATAAATATGCCTAATAAAACTTTGAACTTAATATAAATAGTTATCAAGCTAATTAAAGATCTCTTTCTATAAGGGTGGAGGTTGGGGAAAGAGGTCGGGTAACACAATTATGGTTTCTAATTGTGGCTGAAACTCAACAAAATATAACGAATTTATTGCAGACAAATTCACTAATTGATTTCTATATTAGTTAGATGCTTGCTATTATTTTATGTTCAGGGAAAAGTACAGCAATTATTGTACAATTAATCAATTATACTACATTATAGCTACAGCTCTCTCTATATAATAACTTATTATATACGTTAAATACAATAAATCTTGAATATATCCTAAAAAATAACGAAAATGTAGACATCCGCATCCGCGGATATTGAAATCAAACATCCTCATCCGCATCCGCGGATGTGACAAAAATGACATCCGCTACATCACTAATATATATATATATATATATATATATATATATATATATATATATATATGAAAATTATTTCACGAAAGTAACACGTGAAAAATATTTATGATGAATAAAACCACGAAGGAAAGGAAACATAAAAAGGTGCTCAAGCGCTTTCGTCTAATGACATCCTCAGGAACACTGAAGTACATAAAAGGTTACGGCCTATATATAGGTTACAGAAAGAAAAAAAAAAAATAACATACACACAAACACATATATATATATATATATATATATATATATATATATATATACACACACACACACACACACACACACACATATATATATATATATATATATGCAATAAATGGAGAAGTAAAAATAAAAATTAAAGATTAGAGGATTAACAAAGGCATACAGATTTGTAAGGAAAAATATCGATTTTTAGCACAAGATCAAATGAATTATAAAAATACAAATTTATACTGGAAATCTGCCCGGGTTTTAACACTTTGCCTTTTAGAGTCAAGTTTCGATATATATAAAATAAAATGAAGATTAAAAGTTAATAAAGTAGCGTACAAGTTTACCAAAGATTTAGCATCCTACCCTTTTTATCTAAATTTGTTTTGAAGGAATTAAAAACAACAGGATCGAGTTGAAAAAGACCTTTGCTTATGTTGAAGTTATTTGAAAGTTGGATAATGGCAGACTCAAGAATATTTCTATTGACAATGTTGCTAGAATGAAATAAAACTGAAGCATTATTCCAATCAATACAGTGGGATAACTCTGACAAATGGACAAAAAGAGCACTGGACAACTGTCCTGTTCTAACGGAATATTGATGCTGTTTTATACGTGTGTGCAAATCCTTTCCCGTCTGACCTATGTAAAAGGAATCACATTGTTTACACCCAATTTTATAGATAATGCCTGAATTATTGGTAGGGCTATTTTTTACTATGGTATTTTTCACAATATTGTTATATGAAAATACTACATTAATATCCAAAAGTTTAAGTACATTAGCAATGCCTAAAAAGCCCGGGAAAAATGGAAGTACTAAAATATTTTTTGACAAAGTACAAGTGTTATTATTGACACGATAGAAAGTTTGTTTTGCCTCGTTGAGACAAGATTCCATAAACGCAGATGGGTAACACGGATCACTTCCAATACCGTTGTTTTTTTCCAATTCGGCATTGATGTATTCTGGACTGGCGATCCTAAGGGCGCGGAGAAACATTGATGAAAAAATGGCCGCCTTAGTGGGGGTGTCATGTCCTGAGTAAAAGTGTACGTAGGACAAATTGTTTGTTGTTTTCCGATAGATACTAAACTTAAAACCTGGTCTTTCCTTATGTACCCGCACATCCAAAAATGGGATTGAATTGTCTTGTTCCACTTCTAAAGTAAACTTAATGGAGGGGACTTGATCATTTAACTGAAGGAGGAAGTTATCCAGGTCACAATTCATGGGCCAGATACACAAAATATCGTCGACGTACCGCAACCAAGGGATGCCAACCCCCAGGATTCTCGGAATGTAAGTAATTTCGAAAAACTCCATATAAATATTGGAGAGGAGGGGCGATAACGGGTTGCCCATGGCCATCCCAAACACTTGTTGATAATACTCGTTATTGAAAGTGAATTTATAGTCTTTGATGCAAAGCTTAATAAGTTCCAAAACAATGTGTGAAGGTAGTGGCAAATCATACTTATGTAATTCTTGGGAGAGAAAGTCAAGCATATCATTAATGGGTACTTTTGTAAACAATGAACAAACGTCAAAACTGATCAATCTATTGTTAGTTTCAGTACGTGCATTATTCAATTTTTCAGTAAGATCCATGGAATTTTTTACATGTGAATCAGAGATAGTTCCGAGAAAGGGGGACAAGACTTTGACAAGCCATTTGGAGAGTTTATAAGTAATAGAGCCCACCAAGCTAATAATAGGGCACATAGGGTTGCCAGGTTTGTGGGTTTTATTAAGACCGTAAAGGTAGGGCAGAGAAGGTGAAGTGGACATGAGAAGCGGAATTAAGTCCTTATGATCTTTGAGAATGCGTTTCAAGCCACTATTAAATGATTTGATGACGTCATCCTGCGGGTTCTTCCTAAGTTTGCTGTATGTGGCAGGGTCCTGGAGAAGCTCGTTCATCTTTCCGATGTAGTCTGTCGATCCAACCTTTGTTTGATGAAATGTACGAGTTGCGTCGGAGAACTACTTCACTTCATAACATTTTGGATCGGAAAATTAAAAGTCTCATTCGAAATAGTCAGTGGAGTAAAAAAGCAAGCTCAAAGTGTGTTTTGAACCTTTCTTCGAAAAACATTAGTGACGATGCAAAAAGTGCCCTTGGATATGGTATGTCCTTTTTTATTGTTAAAAAAACTTCGGCTTTACAAATTTGTTACAGTCTCGCATGTTTTGAAAAACTGTGTAATCTCCCTCAGTATTTGTTTAACATAGTTAAAGTCCTCGTTTATAGTGCGGTGAATGGTAATTACGAAGATAACTTTCCTAAACGTTTTCGCGATGGCCTCTCTCAATTAAAAAAAGATGGGGAGCTCCATATTACTAAAGCAGACAAGGCTAACACCATAGTTATTATGGACAAAGTGGACTACATCGGAAAGATGAACGAGCTTCTCCAGGACCCCGCCACATACAGCAAACTTAGGAAGAACCCGCAGGATGACGTCATCAAATCATTTAATAGTGGCTTGAAACGCATTCTCAAAGATCATAAGGACTTAATTCCGCTTTTCATGTCCACTTCACCTTCTCTGCCCTACCTTTACGGTCTTATTAAAACCCACAAACCTGGCAACCCTATGCGCCCTATTATTAGCTCGGTGGGCTCTATTACTTATAAATTCTCCAAATGGTTTGTCAAAGTCTTGTCCCCCATTCTCGGAACTATCTCTGATTCACATGTAAAAAATTCGATGGATCTTACTGAAAAATTGAATAATGCACGTACTGAAACTAACGATAGATTGATCAGTTTTGACGTGACCTGGATAACTTCCTCCTTCAGTTAAATGATCAAGTCCCCTCCATTAAGTTTACTTTAGAAGTGGAACAAGACAATTCAATCCCATTTTTGGATGTGTGGGTACATAGGGAAAGCCCAGGTTTTAAGTTTAGTATCTATCGGGAAAACAACAAACAATTTGTCCTACGTACACTTTTACTCGGGTCATGAGACCCCGACTAAGAAGGCCATTTTTTCATCAATGTTTCTCCGCGCCCTTAGGATCGCCAGTCCGGAATACATCGATGCCGAATTGGAAAAAATCAACGGTATTGGAAGTGATCCGTGTTACCCATCTGCGTTTATGGAATCTTGTCTCAACAAGGCAAAACAAACTTTCTATCGTGTCAATAATAACACTCGTACTTTGTCAAAAAATATTTTAGTACTTCCATTTTTCCCGGCCTTTTTAGGCATTGCTAATGTACTTAAACTTTTGGATATTAATGTAGTATTTTCATATAACAATATTGTGAAAAATATCATAGTAAAAAATAGCCCTACCAATAATTCAGGCATTATCTATAAAATTGGGTGTAAACAATGCGATTCCTTTTACATAGGTCAGACGGGAAAGGATTTGCACACACGTATAAAACAGCATCAATATTCTATTAGAACACGACAGTTGTCCAGTGCTCTTTTTGTCCATTTGTCAGAGTTATCCCACTGTATTGATTGGAATAATGCTTGTTTTATTTCATTCTAGCAACATTGTCAATAGAAATATTCTTGAGTCTGCCATTATCCAACTTTCAAATAACTTGAATTCCTTCAAAACAAATTTAGATAAAAAGGGTAGGATGCTAAATCTTTGGTAAACTTGTACGCTACTTTATTAACTTTTAATCTTCATTTTATTTTTATATATATCGAAACTTGACTCTAAAAAGCAAAGTGTTAAAACCCGGGCAGATTTCCAGTATAAATTTGTATTTTTATAATTCATTTGATCTTGTGCTAAAAATCGATATTTTCCCTTACAAATCTGTATGCCTCTGTTAATCCTCTAATCTTTAATTTTTAATTTTTATTTTTACTTCTCCGTTTATTGCATATATTATATATATATATATATATATATATATATATGTTTGTGTGTATGTATGTTATTTATTTATTTATTTTTTCTTTCTGTAACCTACATATAGGCCGTAACCTTTTATGTACTTCAGTGTTCCTGAGGATGTCATTAGACGAAAGCGCTTGAGCACCATTTTGTGTTTCCTTTCCTTCGTGGTTTTATTCATCATAAATATTTTTCACACGTCAATTGGGAAAATGTGATGGGGAACTCCAACGCGAAACTAATGTGGGAATCGTTTGAAACAGTATTTAGGACTATAAATGAGGAATTTGTAGTGTGTACCGTACAAAATTAAGCGTGCGAAAGTAAACAACAAGCCCTTGTGGTTTACTTCTAGAGTAGGAGACATTATAAAGAGTAGAGATAGGGCTTATAGGCTACATAAGTGCGATAAAGACAATTTGTGGTTACGAAACAACTACATATCTCTAAGGCGTGAAGCAAAAAGTGTAATAAAAAAGTCCAAGCACAAATTTGAAATCTCCATAGCTCGTGATGGTAAAGAAAACCCCAAGCGATACTTTCAATACCTCAATAATAGAAATCCAGTAAAAAGCGTCTTGGGGCCTTTGAAAAATATAAACGGAGATCTAGTTTCTGAAAACAAGGAAATGGCTACCTTGCTAAACGAATTTTTTACGTCAGTTTTTACTATAGAAGATGTAACAAATATCCCTACAGTCACGGACATAATACCGTTTGATAATGGTAATATTTTGGACAATATAGTGGTTAGTGAAGGGGAGGTAACGCGCTATATTGATAAAATGAAAATGCGTAAATCACCGGGGCCGGATTCCATATATCCCATACAACTAAAAGAATTAAAAGATAGCATTGTTGTGCCGATAACAAAGATTTTTAATGCGTCTATTTCTGAGGGGTGCGTACCAGATAATTTCAAGTTAGCAAACGTAACACCTATCTTTAAGAAAGGTGATAAAGGTGCGGCGGGAAATTATAGACCAATCAGTTTAACGTCTGTTGTAGGTAAGCTACTGGAATCAATAATTAGGGATCATATAGTCGAACACTTAGAATTCCATAAGCTAGTTAGAAATACGAAGCACGGATTTAGGCGAAACAAATCTTGCTTAACCAATCTTTTAGAATTTTTCAAAAGCGTGGTTGACGTTTATGATAGACATCGGGCGGTTGATGTAGTGTATTTAGATTTTCAAAAAGTGTTTGACACCGTGCCGCACAAAAGAATCATTGAGAAAACTAAGGCTCATGGAATCAGGGGTGTAGTAATATATTGGCTAGAAGAGTGGTTGCAAGGCAGGAAACAGAGGGTGGTCGTTGATGGAGCAGAGTCGTGTTGGGCTAATGTAGCGAGTGGCGTTCCTCAGGGTTCTGTATTGGGCCCCTTGCTTTTTCTTATATATATTAACGATTTAGATGTCGGCCTAGTCAGTACAGTTTCAAAGTTTGCGGATGACACGAAGCTGGGTGGTAGGGCGATTAATGATGAAGATAGAGGTAAAATTCAGGAAGATCTGAATAAAATCGTTGATTGGTCAGTCACATGGCAAATGAGATTTAACGTTGATAAGTGCAAAATTTTGCATATAGGTTCGCGTAACGGTTATTTTGCGTATAGTATGTCAGGGAAAGATTTAACAAGCGTAGAGCAGGAAAAAGATTTAGGAGTTATAGTCACGGGTGATTTAAAAGTAGCGAAACAAAGTACAGCAGCAGTCAATAAGGCGAACAAAGTGTTAGGTTTTATAGCTCGAAATTTTGAGTACAAATCGCGTGATATTATAGTTCCACTTTATAAATCATTAGTTAGACCCCATTTGGAGTACGCGGTCCAATTTTGGAATCTGCATATGCGCAAAGATATAGACAAAATCGAAAGAGTTCAAAGATGAGCAACTAAGATGATTCCGTCGCTTAGGTCAAAGTCGTACGAGGATAGGCTTAATGAGTTAAAATTGACAACACTCGAGACTAGGAGGTTAAGGGGTGATCTAATCCAGGTTTTCAAAATTATGAATGGGTTCGATAACGTAGATAGAGATAGCTTTTTCGAAATATCTCAATATAATAGGACTAGAAATAACGGGTGTAAGTTGACAAGTAGAAGGTTCGAGACAGCAGTTGCGAAAAACTTTTTTATGCATAGAATAGTAAATAGCTGGAATAGTTTGCCGGTAGAAGTAATTAGTAGCACGTCTATAAACATGTTTAAAAATCGATTAGACGCGCATGTTGGTAGAAAGGGTATAGTTTAAGGTAGTAAAATTAAGGCTTTGTGGGGATAGATCCCACAGCTCAACACAAGTGTTGTGGGATATAGGGAGGCAGCATCTTGGGTTAGGGGATACTCTCTGTCCTTACACACCCCATTTAAAGAGATTCCTCTGCCGAGCAGTGCCCCCCATAGTACTGTGAAGTATTGAAAAACTCATGATCTTCACTTGCCCCACAAACACCTTTAAATGGGAATGCATTTTCGGAATTGCATATGAGTCGACGATATTTAACGAAAAAGAATTTGAGTCACTACTGACTTGCGGAGGATTTTTCAATGGCCGCACTAATGCAATTCGTTTGCTGCATCTGGGATGCAAGAAAAACGATGTTTTATTATGGCTTAAGAAAAAATATTTTCCTTTAGTTTTCTCAAACAAATTAATTCAATTTTTAAGTAATTTTTTACTGCTTTTAAATGTTAGATAAATTACTTTTAAAATTTATTTTTGTATTTACGAAAAATCAATGGTCATGCAGTGCATGCCCTAAATGCACGCCACTGATATATATATAATATATAATATATATATATATATATATATATATATATATATGCAATAAACGGAGAAGTAAAAATAAAAATTAAAAATTAAAGGATTAACAGAGGCATACAGATTTGTAAGGAAAAATATCAATTTTTAGCACAAGATCAAATGAATTATAAAAATACAAATTTATACTGGAAATCTGCCTGGTTTTAACACACTGCCTTTTTTGGTTAAGTTTCGATGTATATAAAAATAAAATGAAAATTAAAAGTTAATAAAGTAGCACTTTCATTTTATTTTTATATACATCGAAACAACCAAAAAAGGCAGTGTGTTAAAACCTGGGCAGATTTCCAGTATAAATTTGTATTTTTATAATTCATTTGATCTTGTGCTAAAAATCGATATTTTTCCTTACAAATCTGTATGCCTCTCTGTTAATCTTTTAATTTTTATTTTTACTTCTCCATTTATTGCATATATATAATATATATATATATATAATTATATTATATATATATATATATATATATATATGTATGTATGTAGTATGTATGCACACACACACATATATATATATATTTATTTTTTCTTTTTTCTTTTTTTTTTCTTTCTGTAACCTATATATAGGCCATAACCCTTTATGTACTTCACTGTTCCTGAGGATGTCATTAGACGAAAGCGCTTGAGCACCATTTTGTGTTTCCTTTCCTTCGTGGTTTTATTCATCATAAATATTTTTCACGTATTACTTTCGTGAAATAATTTTCATATATATATATATATATAGGGTCATTCTCTGTCAGATCAACCAAAAAAAATTGAAATTAACACCCTCATCTCTCATATTTTGCTGAAATTTGGTTTATAGGGAGTTTGTGAGCCCTGAATCCATTTCTGAAATTATAAGGTCAATCCGACCAACGGTTCAAGAGATATGACCTCGGGCAATTTGAGGTCACTCGCGAGGTTACTAACATTTGGCGAGCCATAACTTGGGTAATAATTGTCATAATTATATAAACGTATATATATTTAGAATCAGAAAACGACAAGGAATCCAAATATGCAAGTGTTAGAACTCTAGGTTGAAAAATAAAAAAGTTACACTGCAACCAAAATTTGAGGTCACGATTTGACCTCTGGGGTATCAAATGAGAATTTTTTTTTAAATGTAAAAAATGAAGGCATAGGCATTGGCTATTAGAATCAGCAAAAAAAAGTTTGTTTATGTTAGTATTTTTCATGTAACTAACATATAAGTGAACACCATATTCATAAGTTGTGCGTCAATTCTACCTATTTTTTCACACTTAAGCTCATAATTTGACCTATAGAAATTAAAATTACATTTTTTATAGATATAAAAACAAAGTCAGAGTTCTTGACTAATAGAAACAATCATAAAAAGTTTGTTTATGTTGGTACTTTTCATGTAACTAACTTATAAGTGAACACCATATTTATAAATTGCTTGTCATTTCAAGGAATTTTTATATCTTAGCTATCAATTTGACCTCAAGCTCCAAGAATTTAATAAAAATTGTATTTCACTGCTAATCTACACTGGCAATAATAGTTATAATAGTGAAAGGGGAAGACTAAGCTCACATGTAGCCTAAACAAACCTGTTGAAACATGTTGCTACTTGTCTAAGTGCAGAATCAACACAGATAGTTGCAAAATTCCTTGTCTACAGGTTAGTACAGTTCCAGACAGCACTGTGGGTGGCTGGTGGGTATGGTGTTTTAATGAGCCTCAGAGACTATCAAGGCCTAAAATATTAAGTGTGTATAGCTATATATTTTCTAAAAAATATATATTACCTAATTGTAAATCCTATATCTTTACAGATCAAAATACAATGGTTCGGCACTTGAAATACTGCCAGGACCCTATTCAAAAACACAAGAAACGCATAACAATCAATCTTAGAAAAGTGACTGATGTACTTGTTGAAAATGTGCTGGAAGAGTGAAAAAAGACTCATTGTTGTGTGTGAACTGCTGGACACTGATAATGAAAAACCCCACTATACTTAGTACCACTGAAAACAACGAGTCTGAGCAGGATTCAAATGAATCATCTACTATCAGTGGCTTGAGTAACATCTCTTCAATTCAAGATCTGGACAATGACAGTGATTGCTTGATAAAGGAAAATCCTTCAACTTCAGTTGAACCTTCTAGCATTTCTGGACCAAACCAGTTAAAAAAAGTAAGTAATAAATTAATATAATAACTTATACTTTACTACAAGGTCTGTTTGATCTACTATATAGCCAATTATATAGCATTTAAGGTACTATAATTAATATTTAATTACTAATATTCAGGTGTGTGAAACCTTTTTTCTGTTCTTTTCAGAAGGGCTGTCATTAAGCCAGAAAAAGCGCAAGGCTCGTGGTAAGCTATCATCTGCTCAGAAACACCTGAAGGAGAGGCTAGAACTCAGTTATGGTGTTCAAATTACCGAGGAGGTAAGTGATACTTCAAAACCTGAAACTAAATCTGAAAAACATCTAGACAAATTAATGAATGAATTGAAACAGTCATTCCTGGAGAGCAAATGTCACCATCACAAACTACAAATATTGACACACTCACCATACACAATTGAAAAAACAGCTAGTTTCTTTCAAACTACAACATACATGGTGAAAAGAAGCCGTTCACTTAAATCAGAACATGGAATCCTTCCGAAGATTCCACTAATGAGCAAAGGAAAAGTGATATCTGAAGAACACAAAGATATAGTTAGAAGATTCTATGAGTCAGAAGAGGTTAGTCGTATGTGTCCTGGCCAAAGGATTGCGTGAAAGTTATCAGTGCTGAAGGTGCAAAAATGATTGGTCCTCGGGAATTTAAGAGAGATGTTTGAACTATATAAAAATGATGAAAAGAATCCCAAAATAGGATTTTCCACATTTGCAAAATTACGGCCATCATATTGTGTGCTTGCCGGTAGTGGTGGGACTCATTCTGTCTGTGTCTGCACATACCATCAAAATCCAAAATTGCAGCTGGCTGCATTGGGAGAAAGAGGTCTTTCATACAAGGATCTTATGGATTACAGTGTCTGCAGTACAGAAAGAGAGACTTGCATGATGCAACTTTGCAATGATTGCCCAAGAGAAGAGGGTGTCCTGGATTTTCTTGAGTTACTTGACAGTGTGAAATCAGCTCCAAATGAAATATCTTACAAGCAATGGGTGACTGTTGACCGTTGTACAATGGTTGATAAGGTGGAGCCACTTCATGAATACTTATTATCCCTAAGCATGAAAATATCCCGCATGGTTCGTCATCACTTTGTTGCTCAGCAACAATCACAGTACTTCAAGCAGTTGAAAGAAACACTACCACCTCAGAGCGAGGTAGTTATAGTAGGTGATTTCTCTGAGAATTATTCTTTCATTGTCCAGGATGCTGCCCAAGGGTTTCACTGGGACAATTCACAGTGTACAGTTCACCCTTTTGTCATCTATTATAGATCATCTGCAGACCAGGAACTTAGCCATTTTAGTGTCTGTTTCTTATCTGCATCACTAAAACACAACACTATAATGGTTTACTCATTCATATTGAAGCTTATGACATATGTTAAATTCAGATGCCCACAATTGAAGAAGGTGCACTATTTCTCAGATGGATGTGCTGGCCAATATAAGAACAGATACAACTTCACAAATCTCTGTTACCATGAAGAGGATTTTGGTCTGTCTTGTGAATGGCACTTCTTTGCTACATCCCATGGCAAAAATGCATGTGATGGGATTGGAGGAACAGTGAAAAGAGCTACTGCTCGTGCCAGTTTGCAGAGAACTACAGAGAGGCAAATTCTTACACCAGAACACATGTTTCAGTTTTGTGAAGAAAACTTGAGCAAGAAGATAAATTTTTTCTTTGTAACTACAGCTGATTTGAAAGATGCAGAAGAACGGTTGGAACATCGATTCAAGGATAGTAGGCTATTCCTGGAACTCAGAAATATCATAGATTTGTTCCCCTAAACAAGGAAGAACTGATGGTGTATCCCATTTCAAGTGGCATTGGAGAAAAGAAAAGAATAAGGAAAAGTCATTTTACTAATGAACCTGCAATGCTTGGTAACCTAAAATGTGTCAAACCAGGAGAGTATGTTGGCTGCATTTATGACATGCAAGTTTGGTATGGAATTGTGGAGGAATATTGTGAAGAGTTTGATGATTTCACTGTGAACTTTCTACATCCCTCTGGGTCATCAGGATCAAGTGCATATTATTATCCATCAAACAAGGATTCATGTGCAGTGCCAGGACATCATATATTAACTGTAATGAGTTGTCCTACCCTAAGAGGAGGCAGCAGAATTCAATACATTTTCCACAAAAAGAAATTGATGAGAGCATCGAGCATGCAAAAATTGTATTAGGCTAGCACATGAATCCTCTAAGTAGGTCTTCCCTTTCACTATTATAACTATTATTGCCAGTGTAGATTAGCAGTGAAATACAATTTTACATTTTTGCCTTTGTTTTTATATCTATAAAAAATGTAATTTTAATTTCTATAGGTCAAATTATGAGCTTAAGTGTGAAAAAATAGGTAGAATTGACGCACAACTTATGAATATGGTGTTCACTTATATGTTAGTTACATGAAAAATACTAACATAAACAAACTTTTTTTTGCTGATTCTAATAGCCAATGCCTATGCCTTCATTTTTTATATTTAAAAAAAAAATTCTCATTTGATACCCCAGAGGTCAAATCGTGACCTCAAATTTTGGTTACAGTGTAACACTTTTATTTTTCAACCTAGAGTTCTAAAACTTGCATATTTGGATTCCTTGTCATTTTCTGATTCTAAATATATATACTTTTATATAATTGTGACCATTATTACCCAAGTTATGGGTCGCCAAATGTTAGTGACCTCGCAAGTTACCTCAAATTTCCCGAGGTCATATCTCTTGAACCGTTGGTCGGATTGACCTTATAATTTCATAAATGGATTCAGGGCCCACAAACTCCCTATAAACCAAATTTCAGCAAAATCTGAGAGATGAGGGTGTTAGGCACTGGTTGATCTGACAGAGAATGACCCTATATATATATATATATATATATATATATATATATATATATATATTTATTGCTAAAAAGTAGAATAATTTCTCACCTTCATTTTATTTAAGGTGTTCCTCGTGTTTCTTCTCTCCAGTATTTAAGAAAGTACCCCCACCCCGTGAATACCCAGAACAGCCGGCTATCCCCTAAATACCACGGTCTAGGTACCCCTTAAAAATAATGCTTTAGCTCTTCTTTGCAATAGATGCTCTTGCGCTTCTTTTGATTCTTCTTTGTTATTAGTTCTTATTATTCAGTTTTCCCCCTTGTTTAGAAAGGGTCTTTATTATCTCATTTATTTATTCAATTTAATCTCTATCTTATTTATATATGCGAGCCTGTCTTTGGGCATATATGCACCATCACCTGTAACAACAATAAAACAATGAAAGTAATGTATTAACAATTCAAATAAAAAGTGTTACTCCCCTGAGTATGTGTGTCCTTTCTTTGAACTACTGGACACAACTCCACCTCCTCATCTGTAGAATAAGAGCGATTTAGTCACTCTTATCCTCTTCTCTTCCTCCTTCAGTTTTTTTCAAACTCTCTCCTCCCACGTATCTCTTATATTTTCTTCGGCAACTCCTCTCTTGGTCAACACATCCGCCACCTGCTCCAGACCTCGCACCCACTCCACCTCTGTCACTTCACCACTCTCCAAAGTTCTTTAATTGCAGCTATATCAATTCTCAGCCATTTACTACTGACACCAGTGTTTGATTTATCGCCTTCATTAGTGTTTTGCTGTCAGTTTTCACTCTTATTTCAATCTTTCTGCCCCCCACTATCTCCTTCCATAGTTGATTGTAGTAAATTCCTCCCTCAATGGCCTCTCCAACACTCAGTGCCTCAGCTTCAATTGTAGCTTTTGCCACTCTTTTTGCCTTCCTCGACTTCCACCATATTGGACATTTTCTTCCCATATCATCTGCTAATGATATTATGTATCCGATTTGAGTTTGTTCATTCTCCACATTTCCAAACGAGGCATCTGCATATATTCCAAAATATTTTCTCTTCATCCAATTTTTCTAGGACGATTTCTCCCCTTGATCTTTTTGCCTTCTTCATGATTTTTATTAATTTCTCATATCCTGTGTTGTTCCCTCTTTAAACGCTCTACTTAGATCACTTACATCATAAGCTATTTCGGGTAAGATATGTTGTGATATCCAATTCAGTTGTCCCACAATTGATCGATAGAGAGTCAACTCTTTCCTTTTTAGGACTCTAAGACCTTGATAAAGCTTCCCTTCGGGTTCTTGTATACTCTCGATGTATTTCCTTTGCTCAATGAGTATTCTCTTTTCTTATTGTCTTACGTGAACTCCTATATACTTGAAATTCTGCCTTCCTTGATCTCCACCTTCAATTTTTCTTTCATCTTCGTAATAACTGTCTTAAGAAAATTATCATCTCCTCCATAACAAAAATCGTCTACATGTGCACATAGGACTCCACTTACACTTCCTTGATCATCTTTCCAATAAAACATGTTTGGTTCCAGTTTGCTTTTAACTCCTCCAAGCTCCACCACCACCTTCACCACCTTCATATACCATGCTTTTGCCGCATCTTTAAGTCCGTAAACTGCTTTCTTCAACTGCCATAGAACACCACTTTCTACTTCACTGGGTGGTTTGACATACACTACTCTCTGTATTCTTTCTCCTTGTAAATATGCAGTTGCAATATCTAAAGTATGACACTTCCATCCCTTCTGATTAATTATGCATAGATACAATTTTAAAGTTTCTGGGTTACAAGTGGGTGCATCTTTTTCCCAGTCTTCCATTTCTTCCTCGAATCCTCTCGCCACCAATCTTGCTTTACAAATTCTTTTACCTGCTTTCACTTTTTCAGTCACCACCCACCTTGTGGACACACTTTTCTGACCAACATCTTCTACTTCTTCATACACTTCGTTATCTAGCCAGCTTTGTAATTCCTTTCGTTTGGCTTCCTCTACCTTTTCATCCTCAAAACTGAGCAGGACTTCCTCCTCATCATCTATCTTCCTTATCTCTTCGTACTCTCTTAAATCAATCCAATCTTTCCTGCCGGTATTTATTTCTTGTATATTGTAGCTGTCTCCCCACTTTTTACTCGATCTTTTTCCAGCTAAACCCAAAATCTTCCATTCTTCTCGTTCGCCTGTTTCCTTATGCCAGGCCCTGACTCTATCTCCTTTTTTCAACTTAGGTATAATCTCTCTCTCTACCTCCTCCTCATGTTCATCTTCCTCATCTTCTACCTCATCTTCTGATTCCTCTTCATCTTCCATCGCCTCATCATCATCACACACTGGATCTCCTCCAGCGATCATCAAATTCTTAGGTTTAAGTTATTGATAGAAAACACACAGGATAGTAACGTAATAGAAGTCCCTGATTTTCGTAGGGCTAATTTTGATAGTTTTGCTGATAGGATGAGAGTAGTGGACTGGGATAACTTATTTATGGGTAATGATACAAATTTGCGTTGGGTGGCGTTTAAAGAAAGTTTTAGGAATATTGAAAGGGAGTTTATTCCTCGTAGGCCCAAGCGCGTTAGAAATTGTGGTAGGCCGAAGTGGTGGACTAGGGAAGTAGGCGAGTTCATAAACGAGCGTAATAGAGCGTATAGACTTAACAAGCGCAATGGCCAGGTAGCTAACTTTAATAGATATATCGAGCTTAGACGTCAGGTTAAAAGATCAGTTAGGAATGCCAAGCGTAATTTAGAGATAGTTATAGCTGCGGATAGTAAACATAATCCAAAAAAGTTTTTTGAATACGTAAATAATCGTAAGCCGGTAAAGGATAACATAGGCCCTCTAGTGGATGTAAATGGCGCTTTGGCTTCTGACGCTCAGGCGATGGCGGGTATTTTCAATAACTTTTTTGCGACAGTTTTTACCGTAGAGGACGTAAATAATGTCCCCGACGTTGACGATATCGTTCCATTTAGTAGCGAGACTATTTTAGATGAAATAACTGTTTACGAGGCTGAGATTGCGCATTATATCGATAGGCTAAAAGTTAGCAAGGCTCCAGGCCCTGACGCTTTTTATCCTAGACATTTGAAAGATTTGAAAGACGTTATCGTAGGCCCCTTAGCGAAGATTTTTAATCAGTCACTCGAAACGGGGATTATTCCTGAAGACTTTAAATTAGCTAACGTCACGCCTATTTTTAAAAAAGGCGACCGCGCGGTAGCTAGCAATTATAGGCCCATTAGCTTAACGTCAATTGTCGGTAAACTTTTGGAATCCGTAGTTAGGGATCGTATTATCGATCACTTAGAAAGTAGAGATTTGATTAATAGTAGTCAGCACGGGTTTCGACGCCATAGGTCTTGTTTAACTAATTTGTTAGAATTTTATAACGAATAGTGCGCGAATACGATAGGCATAGGGCAGCTGACGTTATTTATTTAGATTTTAAAAAGGCGTTCGATACAGTTCCGCATAGGAGACTAATTGCGAAGGTTAAAGCGCACGGTATACGCGGTCAGGTAGCTAACTGGTTAGAAGAATGGCTTCGTGCTAGGAGACAGAGGGTCGTAGTTAATGGTAGTGAATCGGGGTGGTTAGATGTAGGTAGCGGTGTCCCACAGGGTTCAGTGTTAGGCCCATTGTTATTCGTAATTTACATTAACGACATAGATGTAGGATTGACTAGTAACGTGTCAAAATTCGCGGACGATACTAAAATAGGCGGTAAGGTTGTTAACGAGGACGATAGAAATAGGATCAAGACGATGTAAATAGGATTATGGAGTGGACGGATAAGTGGCAGATGCAATTTAACGTAGATAAATGTAAAGTTTTGCATATAGGTTCTCGCAACAATAATTACGCGTACACGATGGATGATAGGGAGTTAGCGAGCGTTGACGAGGAAGTAGATTTAGGCGTACGCGTACTAAGATTTAAAGGTTAGGAACCAGTGCCTGGAGTCTTGCGCAAAAGCTAATAGGATGTTAGGCTTCATAGCGCGTAATTTCGAATTTAAATCGAAGGATATTATATTGCCCCTTTACAAGTCCCTAGTCAGGCCTCATTTAGAATATGCAGTTCAGTTTTGGTGCCCGTACTTGCGTGAGGATATTGATAGGTTAGAAAGGGTTCAGCGTCGTGCCACGAAACTTATTCCGTCATTGCGCAATAAGCCTTATGAAGATAGGATTAAGTGTTAGACTGTATTCACTCGAAACTAGGAGATTAAGGGGGGAGCTTATTGAAGTTTTCAAAATCGTTAATAACATCGATAACGTAAATTTTGACAAATTGTTCACTTTGATAATAGTAATACTCGCAATAACGGATTTAAGTTGCGTGGCAGGCGTTTATTACTAATATCGCTAAAAACTTCTTTACGTTTAAAGTAATTGATAAATGGAATAATCTTCCCGCGTCAGTCGTTCATTCTACCAGCGTTAATATGTTTAAGAACCGTCTTGACAGACATTTTAAAGGTATTAACGTTGTTTAATTTAAAAAAACAAAGTTAGCAACAGAAGCTCTGGTGGTGGTGCTCGAGGATGAGTCTGTTGACGATGAATGCCAGCTTGTGACATGCCAGCGTGTGATGCCAGCAATAAAAAAAAAAAAAAAAAAAAAAATTAGACTAACACGAATGTAGATGTAGCTCATAGCGTAAACTAACCCACTTTTTGTTTAACTTTACCTACTTTTTTTTTTTTTCTTATCTCCTTACTTTGCATGTCTCTAACTCTTTTCTTGCATGTTTGTAGTTTGCATGGTATGACAGTGAGTTAAGACTGTGTTTGCATGGTTTGTAAGCGTTCTTATTTTACTTCTTTTCATCTTTCACCCCTCTCCTATTCTCTCCGACTATTTTTCTGACTTGTCGGCAGTGGCCGGCGGATGATGATGGTGAGACACTTTTCCTCTTTTTCTGAATGAATGTTAACCCACGAGTGATAGGTGTTGCTCCTTACTTAACCCCTTATTCTCTCTCTTCTCTTAACCCCTACTCTTTCCTTTCTCTCGGGCTAGCCTTAGAGTGGATCTTAGGGTCTTTGTTAGCCTTAGCTTCTGTAGATCTGTAGATCTCTTCTCACCATAACCATGTCCCTTTCTTCTCTGTCAAAGTTGTTGTTATCGATCTCCTCTTCCTTTTCATTACCTCTTTCTCTCTCTTCTTTCATGACTTCATTTGTTCCTTGAATCCGAGTGATATGCACTCGCGCCACTTGCCTTAATGAATCCCCATGCTTCACAATCACAGTTTTCCCATCTACGCCAATTACCTTTGCTGGTCCTCTCCACTCTTTTTCATTTTCTCTTTTGTAGTAGACCTCATCATTGATAATCACATCTTCTATCTTATGTACCCTTATATTTTTCCTCAGAGCAGTCCTTATTTTTAAACAAGATTCATTCTTAATGAATATTTCTCTTGCCTTATGCATCGCTTGTAGTTTTCCCTCACCATCTGTTCTTCATTTCCTTCTACAACACCACCAATGCTGAAGCCATCATTCAGAAGGTTCGGGTGTATCGGATTATGCCCAAACACTAATTGGTTTGGCGAAAAACCACCATAATTACTCAGACAATTCTTCGCCAACACCACCCATCCTAGAGCAATCTTAATGTTTACTTCTTCCGCCATCTTCCTCAAACTCTCCTTCAGTAATCCGACAGTCTTTTCACACAGTCCATTGCTCCATGGACTTTCTGCTGGTGTAGTCATCATTTTTATCTGCCATTTTTCACACATAATTCTCATTTTTTCGTTTTGAAATTCACCTCCATTGTCAGTCAGTATTTTTGCCGGTGTTCCGAAAATAGTCAACCATCCCTCCATCATTCCATTCATCACAGTCTCTGGTGTCTTGTCCTTTATCCACCTGGCTTGACAATATCTTGTCGCCATATCTACCATTACTAAGAATCTTCGTCCCTCAAGTTCTCCCAGATCAAGGGCTACCACCTCATTAAATTGTTTACTCCAACTCAAACCCACTACTGGCTTTGGTGGATTCTTCTTATATCTCTTACAAATATCGCACTCAGTTAGTTGTTCCAATAATCTGTTTTTCATCTTCTTTTTCTGCTCTTCCTCCAGTCCCTCACTCCATCCAGCATCCTCCGTCAACCTCCAAATTCTCTCTCCACTAGCGTGTCCGAATTGTAGATGTAACTTTCTTATGGCTGCACTAATCTCCTTATCTCCTTTTTCTTTCCATCCTTCTGTCCACACTTCTTCTCTTCTCCTTTGTGGTATCAAACCAATTCTCAGGTGTCCTCTTCTATCTTCTTTAAGCGTCACTTCTACGTTATTCATATCTCCTATCACCACCTTTTCCTCCTTCATGCATACCTTCATATCCATTTACACATAGTTTCCTTCCCTATTAACCAGGGCACATCTCCTTTCAGTATTTCCGTTTTTATATACACTTTTTGTCCTCCTATATTGACAGGAATTTCCATGATGCCTCTTGATGGGAAGCTCGTTTCCCAAAGGTAAAGACTTTTTTGATGTTACAGTCTTTGCCCTCATTCTCTTAAGCTCCTCCTTATCCAACTCCATCACTATCTTTGATAGTCATAGTTCTCCACATACTGTTGATTTGCATCCAGTGTCTAAAATAGCTTCAATATCTCCCCATTCTTCTTCCTCAGTTATGACCCCACTCACGTAAATCTTCTCTTCTTTCTCCTCCTCCTGTTCCTCGTGTTTCTTCTCTTTATCATTATCAGATCGACTAACCATCCCTTTGTTTTTATAATGCTTTGGACAATCATAGGCCCAATGCCATTCGGATTTGCAGATTGTACATGTTGTTACCTTTCCCTGTTGGTTCATCGGGTTTCTTCTTCCGGCTCCTTTCCTGCTCCAATTTCCTCTCCATCGACCTCCACCTCTATTGTTTAATCCTCTTCCTCCACCATATCCACGATTCATCTGGTCATGTTCCAACCACTCCTCTCCTTTTGCTTCCTCCTCCAAGGTTTCAAATATCCTCCTCATTATTCGTGTCACCGTTTCATATTTCATCTCCTCCTTTCCACATGCTGATAAAACTAATTGTTTTTGTTGTTCAGACAGGCTCGCTTGTTCCAGCACATGAAATCCCTTCACTTCTCCTTCAAACATCTCTCTACCTAATGTTGTTTTACAGTCCTTCGCGTTTTTTTCATACCGGAAAATGTAGTCCTTCATCGTTTCACCCACTTCCCTCTTGATCTTGAAATACTTCTTCATATTTTCATAATTCTCCATCAAAGTCTCCTTTTTATACACTTTATCCAGAACTGACAAAATAATTGCTGCACCGCCTTCTTGTTTAAGACTTCCTCGACTAATATCTTCGGTCACCTCCCATGCCTTCCCTCCTAAATTCATCCTTATTTCCAAACCAGGGTATACCACTTCTTCGCACACGATCAACCAATCCTCTACTCTCCCTCTCCAACTTCTAAATTCTTCTTGCTTCCCGTTGAAATGTGGACATCCTCTTCTCATCCTCCAGTCTCCACTGTCTTTATTGCTCATGTTGTCGAATTCGAACCACGCTCTGCTACCAGTGATAAAAAGTAGAATAATTTCTCACCTTCAATTTATTTAAGATGTTCCTCGTTTATTCTCGCCAGTATTTAAGAAAGTACCCCCACCCGTGAATACCCAGAACAGCCGGCTATCCCCTAAATACCACGGTCTAGGTACCCCTTAGAAATAATGCTTTAGCTCTTCTTTGCAATAGATGATCTTGCGCTTCTTTTGATTCTTCTTTTTTTGGTTCTTATTATTCAGTTTTCCCCCTTGTTTAGAAAGGGTCTTTATTATCTCGTTTATTTATTCAATTTAATCTCTATCTTATTTATATATGCGAGCCTGTCTTTGGGCATATATGCACCACCACCTGTAACAACAATAACACAATGAAAGTAATGTATTAACAATTCAAATAAAAGTGTTACTCCCCTGAGTATGTGTGTCCTTTTCTTTGAACTACTGGACACAACTCCACCTCCTCATCTGTAGAATAAGAGCGATTTAGTCATATATATATATATATATATAATTACAGGCCTATTGCTGTCGCTTCCTGCTTCTCGAAACTACTAGAAAAACTCTTGTTACTCCGATTAAATGATTTCCTATGGACATCTAATCAGTTTGGCTTTAAAAGGTCCCACTCAACTGACCTGTGTATCTATGTACTTAAAGAAACAATATCTAAATACATTGACAGTAATTCAACCATTTATAGCTGTTTCCTTGATATAAGTAAGGCATATGATAGGGTGAACCACAATATTTTATTTGCAAAACTAGAAGACAGGAAGGTTCCGGTGTACATATTAAATTTATTGAAATTTTGGTATTCCCACCAATCTTTCACTGTTAGGTGGGGCAATGTACTGTCTGAATGTTTGGCTCCTCTTGCGGGGTGAGACAAGGCTCCTTGCTCTCCCCTATGCTGTTTAATGTGTATATTGATGGATTAATTGCTTCACTTAATGAGGCAACAGTGGGATGTTGTATAGATAACACAAGGATAAATAACTTAGTTTATGCCGATGATATGGTGTTAATAAGTCCCTCTGTTAAAGGTCTGGATCGGCTACTAAATGTCTGTGAAGTGTATTTGCAGAAACATGATATTCTTTTTAATGTTACAAAAACTAAGGTTATGCAATTTCATCCTAAAAGCTGTAATCAGCTAGCTGATATAAGGTTTAAAATAAATGGTGAAGTAATTGAGGAAGTACAAAAGTTTAAGTATTTGGGTCAAACTATTACCAGCTCCTTGAGTGATGACTCGGATATAAGAAAACAATCTCGAAGCCTGTGTGCTAAAGCAAATATGACCATAAGGAACTTTCGTTTCTGTACAAGTGAAGCTAAAGACACACACTTTTGTATTTTCTGCAGTAATATATACAGTCAGCAACTCTGGGTGAATTATAAAAAAGGTTCTGGCAGAACCCTAAATTTGCTGCACAACAGGTCTTTTAGACTATTACATAAATTACCCCTGAGATGCTCAGCTTTGCAAATGTTTGCTACCCGCAATGTCCCGAGCTTCCCGGAGGTAACAAGACATTCTCAACACAGTCTAATGCAAAGAATTAAAAAATCAACCAACCTGATCATCCAAGCTATCCATGAGTCCTGCCATTTATCCTCTACGCTATGGACTTCTTGGTACGAAAATGTCTGTCTGTGTAGCTCCACTTAACTTCGACAGTGCAGTATTATTTCTAATCATTTGTATATATTTCTATCCTTAGTATATGAACTGTCATTGTATTAATAATATTTGTCATATGGACTATAGTCTGCCAATAAACATTTTCATTTTCATATAACTTGAATGTGTAACTTACTTTTCTCTGTTGTAGTTCTATGAGGGCCTTGGAGGCCTTAGCAGTTTCCTCCTTGGTGAATGGTGAGGTAGTATAGTCTTCCAGTTGCAGTAGATGCCTCTACCTTTGTCAAAACATCAGAGTATGTAATTGTAAGAATATCTGGTTGATGAGGAAAAAAGAGTGATTGGTTGGGACCATGAGGATGAAGAAAAGATATTTTTATTTCCCTCTTCTCAGTTGTTTTGTCCAAAATGCATGCTAACCACCAAAGGTTATCATATACAGCAGTGACAAAACCATGTATGTAGTTTCTCTTCAGGTATAAGTTCTTCTTCATTAACTTTCTCAATACATGAATATCCTGATGCTGAGAATGCTTAACCTCTAGTGAAGTTAATGAAACTGGTTTTAAATGGTGTATTTTCTGAGTACCAGCAGTTCTTGCTTTTGAATGTCTAGTTTGGAGGAGAAATTCTTCATTTTCATAATTTTCATTGGTTAAAAAATGTGGTGTAATATTATTATTATTATCTTTGGTAAATATATATTATATATAGCTACAGCTGTTGTGCAGTAAGGATTTGTTTATCATAAGGCTGTTGCAGACTAGTTTTAGCAGCTAACCTCTTAACAGTGCCTCCTACACCATCACATGGTCCCTTCCCATGGCTTGTTGTAAAAAAATTCCACTCTGCATCAATTCCAAAGTCATCTTTGTGGTGGCAAAGATTCAGAAAGTTTTTGCAGTTTTTATATTGTCCAGCACAGCCATCTGAAAAGTATATGATTTTGTTGATGGATGGGATGTTCTCTTTTATGAAGTTTATGAGATGCTTTTGAAACAAATGTACTGCAACTGTGTTATGAATATTGCACTCAGATATGACAACAAAGCTTAGGTGAGCAATCTCATTTTGCTTGTTATAATACAAAACAAATGGATGTAGAGTTGCCATCTGATTGTTCCAGTGAAAACTCTGCACCTCATCTTGGAGAACAAAAGAGTAATTTTTCGCAAAATCGCACACTACTAGGACTTCACTTGGTTTCAGTGACATTTTAGTTTCGTTGTAATAATTAGCTTGCATCTTGGTCAGGAAATCATGGATTTGGTATTCTTGAAGTTTGCTACAGAAATGTTCAATATATTCATCTGAACTCATGTGAATTGATTCAAGATTGGACCTGTCTGTATTGGTCCACTTCTTAAACTGTACTGAATCAATGCAGTTATCATCAAAAATATTTTGAAGTTTCTCTTTCACTGCTTTTGTGTCTCTACATTGTTTACATTCCCTAAGGCAGCATTGCAATGAGGGTGGATTGCACTCAATCAAAGTAAGATAATGTCGTATATAGTTGATAGGATTTTCATTATCTTCAGTTAACTTATCAAATTTAGTTCCTACAAACGTAAGTTTAACATTCTGATGAATGGTACATACACATACTGAGTGAGTTCCTGATGCTCTGGCAGTAATACATTGCTTTGGACACACCTCTGCAAATTTGCTGAAGCCCACTTTTACCAAAGGATTTCTTTCTTTAAAAAGCTGATAAGCTTCTTTTAAATTGCATAGTAATAGATGCTTCTGAAAATGTTTCCTCTCCCCTGAGCTGTCCATAATGCTTACATAATCCTTTTTACCAGGCATTATTCTACTGATATCTTCTGAAAGATAAAATGCTTTGATTTTTTCTATAATGTTTTGTTCAATTTTCTTTCCAGACCGAGGATTTGGAATTGAAAGGATACCCATTTCATTAGTAAGCTTTTTGGCAACTGATGCTTTGTGCCCTGTTGTGTTGAATTCTGTAGCTATTTTTCTCTCACTCCAACTTTTTGGTAATACAGTCAGGATTTGTATTCTTTCACTCCTCTTGGTCTGCAAGTTCTGAATTTCTCCTTCAGTTGATTTAATATTTCATCATAATCTTTTTCTATCTTTTTTTTTTCTTTTTTCTGTATTAATATATCTCTCAGCAATTTCTTCTAATTTTCTCGTGACTGTTCCTGTAACTTTTGTTATTTTGTGAGATGCATAAGCCTCTCTCTCTCAGCTTTCTTGTCTTTATGGGAGTTTCTCCTAATGATTTTAATGAGGTATTTAAAGTTGATAATTGAAATTCAAGTGCTGTGCTTGTTGATGCCTCATTGATTTCAAGTTCTTTTCAGATGAAGATATTTCAGGAATATTACTAGTTTCTTCACAGCAAGAGCTTTTTTCATCTTCATCAAAAGTTTTTTTTTCAGGCAATGATTCCAGCATTTCCCTACACTGCTTACAAAGCCTGTGATCAACTGTTAATTTGATTTCAGGCCTTTTATCAATTAAATATTGAGGTACAATTTATAGACTTTTGGTTTGATGCTGTCCTTTGTGTGATTGAAAGGGATCAGCACATTTCTGTTTAAGTTTATCCATTTTTTAAAAATTAGTGTATTAAAACTAGTAAGTTATATTTAAATGGTATTCCTTAATAGGAATTAATTTAGAATATTAAAACTAGTAGTTATATTTAAATGGCATTCCATAATTTAGAAATTCACTTCGAATATTAAACAAATATTTTCTGAAAAGATGAAAAAAACAAATTATTTAAAGGTTAATTTTAATTAAAAATACTTCCTGATCATACTTATCACTGGCCACTTATAACCTTTTAGGAACATGTTCCACATTGGTAAGTGAACATTTGTAAAAAAAATTGAAAAAATTGGGGATGGTATATTTTTTTTTATTAAGGTCAAAGGTCAAGGATATTTTTTTAAATTTTCATTTTAGAGGCTTATGACAAGAGATATAATATGACAGGCTGTTTAAGAGCTTCAAAATGACACTAGAATCAGAACTCTAGCTTTAATAGTTATGTGGCTACAGCAATTTGAAATTTGACAGTTAAGTAAAAAATCAGGTCAAAGGTCCAAATTTTGTGACCCTGTATCTCAGCTCTAAAATTTGGGGAATTTCAGTTTCTCACACATACCTACTAATGTACCAAATATCATGAAAATCTGAGATGGTCATGTTTAAATTCACCTTTTTTTGGCTGAATTGACATGGAATGACCCTCCCAAACAACAGTGGAAAGTAGAAAAGGAAGACTGTGTTTTTCCCAAATTAAAGGCTAGACAGGGAACATCCTTAACCCTGAAAGAAAATAGTTTTGTTGTGAGAGGGCCAAACTGTTTAATCAGCTGCCCAAAGACCTAAGGAACATGAGTGGTGTTGCAGTGGACATCTTCAAGATTAGATTAGATGCTTGGCTCAGAACAATCCGCAATGAGCCGGGTGTACCTGGCTATGTGAGGTGGAGAGTACAAAAAAAAACTCACTACTTCACCAGGCCAACTCAAGAAGAGGGGCAACAAGCTTGACCTTTGTGAAATGAGGAATCATCACATGGAACATTTGAAAGGTTGAAAGGAATGGTGTATATATATTTTAATAATTACAGTGAAATACAAATGACACCACCACAGTAACTAGTAACAAGAATTATGGAAGTCTTTCTTCCTAGCACACACTGGCAAGGAATTACAATCAGAATAATTAACACTATACCTTTAGAAAAGGCTTTCCAAAAACTTCCTTCGCATGCAACAGGAAAATGTCTATCTTAGGCTTATAAACAGTAATAGCTTATCAGTATTCTAATCTGGTTTCATAACCTCTTTAATAGGCTTTTGAACAGTAATTCTGATATCTTCGAAGTCCCAGGATCACACTATATGTCCAAAGCAGTTACTGTCAATACTTTATAAATAATAGGTTTACTGGCAATCATAGTTAACTGGACTTCCGTGGGGAGAGAGAGAGAACTTGAGAAGAACCAGATAGGACTTGAAAACTGTGGGGGTTTTGTGAAAACTTCCCAACCCTGACACCATGACTTATCCTGATCACCAAGCTGTACACGAGTGAGATATGTTTTTCTTACAAATTCTGTGATATTCTGCCTTTGCTTTACTGATTGGAAATTACCACATATATAACAAAACAAATATGGGTGGTTCTCGCAAGAATGGGACCTAGATATTGTTGGTGAAGTAAATCCATGAATCTGAAGTGAATTCTTGAATGTGTGAAGTAAATCCATGAATCTTTGACTTTGCACAATTATAGAATCTGAAACAGGGAATGAAACAAGTTATTGTTTTAACAGTCAAGAAATGAGGCTTTCTACTTCACAGAATGAGGAATATTTGAGCTTATATATGTATATTGGTCCAAATAATGATTGCTTAATTCTGGAGAACAGTGATGTGATGAATAAAAACAAAAGTAGTTTTCTGTAATCTTATGGGGTAGGGACAAAAAAAAAATACAGTTTTCAAACAGCAATTTACTTGTATACTGGTGTAATCATTAAATTGGTAACTGCCTCACTTCTCTGTTTCCCATAGGATTTGAAGTCACTTCACTCTTTTTAAAATTTGTGTATTACTTTTGCCAAACTTAGGATATTGGATTTGTTATATTTTTTCCAGTAGCCTAATGTAAAGTTTGATTATTTTTTTTTATTTTTTTTTTTTTGTAATCTCTCTCTTCTTAAGTATTCAATGGTAACTAAAGTCAATTTCTTTTTGTCAGTTTACAAAATTATGCCTGTGTAGCTGAAGTAATTTTCAGGTTTGGAGTCAGATACAAATGACACCATTAAAAGAACTGGAAATAAACAATAAATCAGAAGCTTTATAGTAATTATTGATAAACTTTGGCCAGATTCATGTTCTTTTATAAAATGAAATAATTAATTAATTAAACTAATTCTGTTTGTCCAAGAATAGCAAAAGTTAAACAAGGTTGAAATAGGGTTCACTATATTTTCCAATTAGAAGACATCTTAGTTACAACACTAACTATACTGTATACATAATTCTCAAATAATTTCAACTTTATATATTTTTGAAAGCTGGTGGTAAAGGGTCTGTTAATGTTCCTGATGGAGCTGAAGCTGGAGAACCAAATGAGGAGGAAGCACCTGTTGAGAAAATTAAAGGATCTGGTGTGAATGGAGATGTAGAGGTATGTAGGTAATAAAGTATTTGAAGCATTTTACAAGAAATGAAGATATCAGTTTGTGGTCTAACTGATAGAGACTATTTTAAACACAATATGGTACCTCATTAATAAAATTTTTGTTGTTTTGAAAGTAATAATGCATATACACCATTAGTGAAAAAAGATCATACTTAGTAATATAGTTGTGAATTTCAGAGGGTTAAGGATTTTTTTCTCTTTATTAGGGAAATCTTGCATTAAAATATTTAGAGTTGCCTAATGATTAAAATTTTAACAAAAGGATTGTAGTAAAAAATCTGTCCCACATCATAATTATAATGTTTCTCAGTCAAGAGAAATGTGGATCAGTGGGAGATGAAAGCCACAATACAATGGACTTAGCTTATTTAAAGGGCATTAGTGTTTGATCAGCTTCAGATAATCTTTAGATGTATCAGGTCATCCCATAAGTAATGTCATTTTTTACGATAGATTAAGCTTAAACTAGTCCTACTTCGTTTAAGCATAAATTTTCCGAAGGTTATATCTGAGAGGAGATCTATCGTGTTTTGTTACATACTTTACAGACCTTGACCAGTGAAGACATGTGTTTTGCTTTATGTGAACCCCTCATAAACATAGTGGTATCAGAAGAGCATATCAGGCATATAATGCTTTATGAGTTCAAAAAAGGGAATAGTGCTACTGAAGCAACGTGAAACATTCAGGACATTTATGGCAATGATATTCTGCATGTGAGGAAATGTCAAAGATGGTTTCAAAAGTTTAGGAATGGTGACTGCTGTTTGACAGATGCAGCATGCTCTGGATACCCTGCTGAGTTTGATGATGACCTGCTGTTAGCCGCACTTAAAGAAGACTGTTCAACAACTGTCGAAGAATTGGCCCAGAAACTCAATTCATCCCCGTCCACCATCCATCGACATTTGCAACAACTCAGGAAAGTGCCTAAGTTAGGAAAATGGGTGCCACATGAATTGTCAGTCGACATTCTGAGGGTGCGGGTAAACATTAGCACAGCTCTTCATTCCTGTGAACTCCAAGATCCATTTTCGCACCGTTTAGTGACTGGTGATGAAAAGTCGATACTGTACCAGAGTGTTAAGTGCCATTGACAGTGGGTTTGTGCTAGAGAACCAGCGACACCACAGCCAAAACCAAATCTTCACCCTCAGAAGGTGTTGCTTAGTGTTTGGTGGGATAAAGGTCAGGAGTCTGCAAAACTATGTTAATGAGAAACCATACACTTCTTTAGATGACCTGCACACCAGTCTTTGTACGTTTTTTGCCTCAAAACCGCCTGAATTTTATAAACATGGCATTGAAAAGCTTGTAGGACATTGGCAGAGTGTCATTGATTCTGATGGAAAATATATACTAGATTAAAAAGTTTCACTTGAGTTTTTTTTGTCCTTCAAATTCCGATCTAAAAAATGATATTACTTATGGGATGACCTGATAACTAAAGATCATTAAGTTAACTGAAAACTTGTGCACCTTAAATCAACTAAGCCTATTGCATTGCAGCATTCATTCTCTGTTAATCTATCCTTTCTCTTTTGAGTTTTGACAGTAAATATAATTATATTAGGATTTTTTTTTTTCTTCCCCAAGTTACATTTTAAGATCAACAATACATTTGCCATGTTTGTTAAAAATTTTCGCACTCTTACTGGTAGAGCCATTCATTAAAGCATAGATTTTGGTGCATTTTGAGAGAATATTATGTTCCTCTATAAGTAGGTTATGTACCTTATCCATGTATATAATTTATAAGGGAGAAGAGGAAAATGGTGAAGAGGTTGTACGAAACAAGAAGAAAAACAAAAAGAAAAAGAAGAAGGGTTCAGGCAAATGTCAGACTGACCCTCCTTCCATCCCTGTGGTGGATCTCTATCCAGATGGTAACTGACCCTTTTGTTATTCAGTCTGTTTTCTTTTGTCCTTAATATCTCTGTAAGCTTGCTAGAGATAGGTCTATAAACTATTGTTTAGCAACTGCTGGAAATGACACACTGCACAGAATAATATCTAGACATATTTGCTTAGGTTAATAATGTAGTGGTATCACAAGACCTTTTGAACATCATTTATTCAAGTCATATTATACTTCTCTTTTGCTAACTGTAAAGGGTATGTGGGAAGCAGTTAAGTTTAGATAGCCAGATTTAACATATAAACTCTTCCCATCCGTGTTTTTAATAAAAACTTTGGCATCTTTTGGGTGTGAGAGAGATTAATCATTAAAGTTCATCCTCTTTCTTGTAATCAATGAGTGGATTAGTTCTGTCTTTGGTGTTTACTTGGAAAATTTTTAAACTAAAAGATTTATGGTTTTGACGGCTACATCATGGCCAGCATCATAACACTGTTTCCTGTCAACCAGTGAGGTTAAGTGATATTGGGTCTGTAGATGGATGGAGGACTATCCTCCACAACCAGATTATGTAGTGACCCATGATTCATATCCCATGTGAAGTTGTAGGTAGGCTCTATCATATGACCTTAAATGTTTTGAAGGAGAGGGAACAATCCTGTCATTATGTTTTATTTCTTAAGGTAATTTCCCCATTGGAGAAATATGCGAGTACAAAAAACAAAAAGATGATCGCACTGCCACAAATCGCTTCACAAGTGCTGAAAAGAAAGCTCTTGAGACCACATATGATGAAATGTACAAAGAAATCCGTATTGGAGCTGAGGTCCATAGGACGGTAAGAAAGTGGTTGGGGGAGTGTTCAGTCTTTTAAACCTATATATATATTAGACCTAGGTGTACTTTGCAATGAGTTATGTAGATAGTCCAGTAGCACAGACCCTGATTTTACTGGAACCCTGCATTGTTTGTTATAAAGCAAATTTTTACATATTTTGAAAGCTTATACCACCCCATTCAAGAATCCATCGGGTGCACACCTGACCCCCGCTTGGCTTTTTCAATATAGCCACCATTTTCCAAGATGGCTGGCGAAACTGAAAAATCCCATATCCTGGTCAATACTTGATGGGTTTTGATGATCTTGGTGTCATTTCTAGGGGTTTTTAGGATGATGAGTCGATCTGGAGGGGTTGCAGATACTTTGGGAGTTGTTTTGACCCACATTCGTCAATACTCAAGGTCATTGGAGGTCAAACACCCCCCTGAAATAAGGAATATCCCATATCCCGGGCAGTCGTGGAGATATTTTGGTGATCTTACTGTCACTTTTATGGTTTTTGGCAAGAGTAGTTCTATAAGGTTTAAAATGAAATCAGGGATTATTTTCCCCATGGTAAGGTGAATTCCAATATGTCTAATTATTCCTCTTATTTTTTTCAGGTTGTTGAGATTATTGCTGATGGTGCTGCCCACCTGGTGGTTTGATGACATCTTGGTTGTGCTGATTCCAAAATTGTTTTTTGACTGCTGAATATGGAGAATATACCAGGTGAGCATTGTTTAGTTTTCATTTGCTGAGGATAAATTATTTCAATGCGATTTGTACTCTGAAGAATGGGTAAACAAAATTCTTATTTTTCAGGTTCAAAGCTGCAGACAAATGTTTCTTCAAGGATTTCCTGCGTAGCTGTCCTGGAGGCCAGAAAGGTCTTTCAAATTGTGGGAGGATTCAGAAAATCATAGAGAGCAGCGACATCAGAGGGGAACATGGGGGTCGACCAACAGTTGTTGTCATGGATGTGTCAGCTGTTTTGTGGACAGTCGACTGGCCTGCTAGTGGCACAGTTACTACATTTATCCAAACCTTCAAAGTATGGCTAC
Organism: Bathynomus jamesi; assembly: GCA_023014485.1. Classification (NCBI taxonomy): domain Eukaryota; kingdom Metazoa; phylum Arthropoda; class Malacostraca; order Isopoda; family Cirolanidae; genus Bathynomus; species Bathynomus jamesi. The sequence goes on along the minus strand of JAJOZX010003557.1, from coordinate 47,615 downwards.
CAAAACATCTTTCTCATGCATCTGTAGTACTAGCTTTTGATCACTACTATGATTTCTCTCTGAAATCAAGCACTCAGGCAATGAGAAGCAAGAGCAGCAGAGTTCACAAGCTGGACCTCAACACCCCATTGTCTACAAGAGACGCTTTTCTCATGTGCACCACAAACAAGGAGCAATTAAACAGGCTGCTCTGTGAGCAAATCCTTGCTGACAGTGAGTATCTCGTAACTGTAACCCAAGACCATGAGCTAGTGCTTGCAGGATGGCAGACCATACCGACTTCCATTGTGCGAGGCAGGCATTGGAGCATTGGAGCTCTCATCATCTCATGAAGAGGCTGACATGATAATAACACAACACGCTATCGCACAAGCTGAGAAAGATTTTGATGCCCGCATCTCCATCATTTGTGATGACACAGACGTGTTTGCCAAGCTGACTCACTTCTATGAATTTAAGAAACTAGGCTGTCCCATGATTATGGAGTCTCCAGTGTGTGCCAGAAAATTGGTGGACATCCGAGCAACTGTAACCCAGCACAAAGACATCCCACAAATCCTCAAACTACATGCTTTGAGTGGTTGTGACACAGTTGCAGCAATACATGGCATCGGCAAAGCCACTGCCATTGCCACAGCCAAGAAGGGTCGGAAGCTAGACAAGGGTCATTCCATGTCAAATCAACACCAAAAATGTCAACTGTCTCCAATTTTGTTTATACTAGTACACTTAAGGACCCTTACGAGAAATGTAGATACCCAAAATTTACACCTCTGTGACCTCAGGGTGCCGAGATATGAGGTCACGAAAGTTGACCTTTTGACCAGATTTTTTTAAATTTAATATATCTAAATTGTCATATCTCGGCTTCTACTGGACCGATTTACTTCATTTTTGTGTCATTTTAAAGCTTGAAACGAGTAGAATCTTTTGTCTATCTTGAAATATATATCATAAATGATTCATAAAAAAGTTATAGAAGTTGGAAATATTTGAACTTGAATAAAAAAAAATATGTCTCGATTTTTAAATTTTTGTCCCAAGGTACCTCTATCCAAGCACAACATTGTGTAAAAATTTCATTATTCTCTGGCAAATACTTGAGAAAATATAGCACTTTCAGTGTGACAAATTTTAAAAATATAAAAAATGACAGAAAATGAAAAATCGTTGCTATTCCTATGAAAAATGATGTGGAGTAACTTTTTTTTTTGAAAGTATATACAGCATTATGACAAATAAAATAACTAATTTGGAGCTTTAAATTTGGCACCTATAGTGTACCTATTTTTGTCTATGTAGGGGAGATTTTTTCTAAAATTTTCCAAACATATATAAAAACTAATTAATTTGTTTTGAGTGTGGTACTTTCTAGTAATTTTAGCATTTATTCTAGAAGAATAACATGTTTGAATTTATTTGAATTGAATTTAATATTATTTTCATCAGCCCAGTTGAAAGAGACATCTTGCCGCCTTGTAAAATTTTGTGATCCCCTTTAGTTGTTGTTAATCTGTAAAAATAATTAAAGTTTGTTACATAAAGAAAAATTATTGACTAAATCTGAAATTAAATAGAGAAATTATGAAAGCAAATTGCTAGTGATTACATTAAATTATTGGTATATAGCATGGGTTAGATGGTTGTTAATTTGAAAATTCTAAATTTAAATAGGTATTTTAGGTTTTTTCTTTGAAGTAATTCTTTATGAGATTTAGAGACTTTTGGTACGTCTTCTTTTACTAAATTGTACACCCATTTCTCGTCATTACATGACTTTTCTGATGATGCTTGAAAATCTTATTGTCAAAATATCTGGATGTTGGGGATAGAAAAATGAAGGATTGGGACCATGAGGGTGTAAGAATGACCTTCACCTCTGGATTCTGTTGATTTTTCCAAAACATATGATAACCACCAGTGGTCATCATAATCTATAGCAACAAAACCATTTATATCATTTTCTTCTATCATTTCCTCTTCCTCGGTTACTTTTACGATTGTTGACTCATTAGATGCCAAATATCTTTTAACAGTAATTGATGAAAGTGAAACAGGTTTCACATGGTGCAATTTTAGAGTTCGGAAATGGTTTTGGCTTTTGAATTTTGGTCTTTTAAAAATTCTTCTTCTCTTTGATGGTCTTCAATTGTTAAAAATTTAAAATTTATGTTTTTAATGTTACAGTTAGCAAATTCAAACAAATTTTGGGGTGTTATTATTTGGTTATCATATGGTCTTTGGAGGCTTGCTTTTGCAGCTAATCTTTTAATAGTGCCCCCCAATCCATCGCATGGTCCTTTTCCATGACTTGTAGTGAAAAAATTCCAATCCGCCTCCAAATTAAAATCCTTTTTATGGTAACAGAGGTTAAGGAAATTTTTAAATTTTTGTATTGGGCAGCACATCCATCCAAAAAATATAAAAAAATTTTATGAATGGAATTTTTTCTTCTATAAATTTACACAGGTGGCATTGAAAAAGATGAACCATGACAACATTGTGGTCATTACATTCTGAAATAATTACAAAATTTAAGTTCTTTAGATTTCCTTGGGCCTTGAAATATAGAATGAATGGATGAATAGTAGTCATTTGGTTGTTCCAATGGAATGACTGAACTTCATCTTGGAGAATAGCTGAATAATTTTCTGAGAAGTCGCATACAGCCAAAACTTCATCGTTTTCCAATGATGTTTTCTTATCCTGATAGTAGTTTGATTGCATATTTGTTAGGAAATCATGGATCTGAAAGTATGTATGTAAATTAGAATTTAGAAGGGCTTGTAGATATATTATTTTTTGTTAAAAACTAATTAAAATTCAGCCTTTTATTTCATTGGATTTTTCAAATGATATTCTAGTACAAGGTTATTTTGTCAACATCAAGATATATTATTTTTATATGATTTTGTAATAATTATACATGATATGTTCAATAAGTGTTATTAAATTATTATTATTACCTGATACTGCTTCGATTTTTCACAAAATTCTTCTATGTAATCATCTGTAGACAACTGCATCAATTCTAAATTTGACCTATCAGTGTTGGTCCATTTTTTGAATTGAATGTTGTCAACATAATTTTCATCGAATAACGTTTGGAGCTGAGTGGTTAAATAGGTGGTATCACCACAGAGATTACATTCCATTAGGCAACATACTTGCAAGGGAGGATTGCACATTAGGGAAGGTAACAATTGGCGGACGTGACTGATTTTAGGCTCTGTAATTTTATCAATTTTTGCCCTAATGAACATAAGTTTTAGGTTTTGGTGGATAATACAAACACATACTGAGTGCGTACCAGATCCACCCGCAATTACACTTTGTTTAGGCCTTAATGAGGCAAATTTACTAAATCCAATTTTCATCCTTAGGTATTTATTTTTAAAGGCCTCATATGCCTCTTTTAAGTTACAGAGAAGGAGGTGCTTCTGTTTATGTTCCCTTTGACCTTGTTCATTAATAACACTCACAAAATCTTTTTTACCCAGCATTAATCTACTTATGTTTTCATTTAAATAAAAATTTTTAACTGAATCTTGTATTCCCATTTCTAGAACTTTCCCAGATTTTGGATTTGGTTCTGACAAAATTCCAGAACTTTCTACCATTTTCTTAGCAATGCATGCAGTGTGCTTGGTAGTATATTGATTCTTGGCATATTTTTTTAATTTTTTCACTTCTTTTAGTGCTTGAATCGTTAAATTTTTCTTTTAGCTGGTCTAAAATTTCTTTATAATCCTTTTCTTCCTGTGATGTTTCTTCCTCTTCAACTATAGTTTTCCCACTAGCAGCTTCTATTTTTCTTTTGAACGTATCTTTAACTTGTTTAAATTTTTTCAGTCCATATGCCTTTTGAGTATCTAATTTTTGTTTTTTAACTGGACTCTCTCCTATTTCTTTTAATGAACTATTCAGCATCGCTAATTCAAAATTTACTGTTAGAGACACTGAACTTGAGCCTGACCCTGATGACACAAGTTCAAGTGGTCTTTCGGATATGACAGAGCCAGAGGGATGAGATGAGTCACTGTCTGAATTTTCAGTATTTTCTTTTAATATTTTATCAACAAGAATTCTGCATGGATTACATAGTCTATGATTTGCAGTTAATTGAAGATCAGGCCGCTTAATGATTATTTCAGGTGGAACTACTCTTAGTCGCTTAGTTCGCCATTTCCCTTGATGCTCATTGAAAGGATCAGCACATTTTCTTTTTAAATTAAGTGAATCCATTTCAAAATTTCCTAATTGAAATAGAATAGGTACCTGGCTAGGAATTTCTGAATATATTACATACAGATGATTTATTTTATAGTTTCCTAAAAGATCTGAAAAAAAGAAAAAAGTACATGTACACATAAAACAGTTATTTGTACTAGGAGTTAATGTTTGCATACAGATAACAGATACAAAAATAGGTATACCTAATAGGACGTGTCAAATTTACAGCTCTCAATTAGTTTTTATTTGTCATAGTGCTATACTTTCAAAAATAAAAGTTACTCCACATCATTCCATAGGAATAGCAATGATTTTTCATTTTCTGTCATTTTTTTATATTTTTTTAAAAATTCGTCACACTGAAAGTGCTATATTTTCTAAAGTATTTGCCAGAGAATAATGAAATTTTTACACAATATTGTGCTTGGATAGAGGTATCTTGGGAAAAAAATTTAAAAATGAGATGATATTTTTTTTTTTTACTCAAGTTCAAATATTTCCAACTTCTATAACTTTTTTGTGAATCATTTATGGATATATTTCAAGATAGACAAAAGATTCTACTCCTTTCAAGCTTTAAAATGACACAAAATGAAGTAAATCGGTCAGTAGAAGCCGAGATGACATTTAGATATATTAAATTTGAAAAAATCTGGTCAAAAGGTCAACTTTCGTGACCTCATATCTTGGCACCCTGAGGTCACAAAAGTCTGAAATTTTGGGTATCTATGTTTCTCACAATGGTCCTTAAGTGTACTAAGTATAAACAAAATCGGAGATGGTTGACATTTATTTTGCCCTTATGTGTCCCTTGATGCATGCTTTGACCATATCGAGAAAGAGGCAACAGCGTTCAGTGTTGCATGCTATGGGGATAAGAAATCTTCATCTCTTACTGAGTCATCAGCGAGTATGGGCTCAGAAGACAGGGAAGTTGGGAACTGCTGCACCCAAACTATGTTCTCTACCACCAACAACTGAAGCTTTTCATCAAAATGTGTTCGATGCACTAAAGTGTGACCCACCACCACTTGATCCTGTGCATTATGGGTGGGAGAGAGACGAAACAGACAGAGTTCTCATCCCAAAAACAGTTGGTGAAGGAGTGTGCTTAGCACCAGATGAAGTTCTGAAGCTAATCGGATGTGGGTGTGAATCACAATCAGCATGCAGGGGGAGTCGCTGTGGCTGCATGGGACGCAGAATCCCTTGCACAATGTTCTGTGCATGTGGCAGCGGCTTGGATTACAACAATCCATTGACCCAAAACGCAAATGAAGAGCAGACTGATGATCCTGACACAGTGACACAACCATGTCTTTTGATATTTGCCCCCAATAAATGGTTACCTAATGTGAATAACTGCATCAAAGTTGTCAATGCCAATCCCCCAGCTAGGTGTGAGTTTTGTTTTGCTTACGAAGTCATATCCTGTAGCTTTGCAACCTTCCATAGAATGCATGTGCCCCTCACTTCAGCATAAATTGTGGTTTATATCCGAATATCCATATCCATATAATGTGGGTTATGTCATTTAAGCATTATGATCTGGTTTTATCTGCAGAAAAGATGTTAAGTGCTCAGCAGTTAGCTAGATTGTAGAAATTGTCACTGAAATAAAGCAAATACAGTGCTGTCAACTGTGGCATTATCATATTTCAAGGCCAAACTTTAACCTCAAATGACCTTGACTTGACCCATAGAGTTGCAAAATGATATCCTACTGTTATCATGTGCCTATAGAACTACTCAGTCTTGCCCAAAACCATAAAAATGACAGTAAGATCACCAAAATATCTCCACGACTGCCCAGGATATGGGATATTCCTTATTTCGGGGGTGTTTGACCTCCAATGACCTTGAGTATTGACGAATGTAGGTCAAAACGACTCCCAAAGTATCTGCAACCTCTCCAAATTGACTCATCATCCTAAGAACCCCTAGAAATGACACCACGATCATCAAAATCCATCAAGTATTGACCAGGATATGGGATTTTTCAATTTCTCTGGCCATCTTGGAAAATGGTGGCCATATTGAAAAGGCCAAGCAGGGGTCAGGTGTACACCCGATGGATTCTTGAATAGGGTGGTATAAGCTTTCAAAATATGTCAAGATTTGCTTTATAACAAACAGTGCAGGATTCTCACCCTGTGCAACTGGAGTAAGACCCATCCACTTCATTCAAACGTCATTCTCTTGCTCAAAATGACACAAAAAATAGGGGTCAATCCCAGAATAGGCACCTGATGTACCTCAATCCCAGATGAAGCACCTGCGTTCAACCTCAATCCCAGAATAGGCACCTTGCAAGGAATTAAAAAAAAAACCTGATGATTACAGAATTTATTGTTTATACAAAGTTTATTACAAATGTAATAAAGGCAAAGTTATAAAAGGTTTAAAGTGGTTTAATGAATAAAGAAAAATTTTAGATATTATAAATTCCTGCAATATGAGCCCGAATGTTTCTGAATCCATCTGAAGCAAATCTATCTTGCCACATAAATTGGTATAGATATAGGTTAGGTTAGAGTTGATTTTTTCAAATATTGATAAAAACAATGAAATTATATCTCTAAAAACTGTTTATATTTTTTTCTCCTCAATCCTAGATTAAGCACCTAAAAATGATTTCAGGTGCCTATTCTGGGATTGATCCAAAAATAGTTGGCTAAATTTTTTAAAATTGGTTAATAAGAATAGGTGTAGTAGTTTGTTTTTCATTAACCTATTGTTTATTTGGCAGTTTTAATTAAAAGGCAAAATTATTATTAAGTTTTGTGACATTTTTGTAATGAGTACTAATATTTATGAATTTCTAATATTTACAGATTTCCCAATTTGTATCTTTGCTTCGAAAAAACCCTAAATAATATTTGAACTTAATGTTAATGAAGCCTCACTTTACCTTCTATTTTTTCAATGAAATGATTGAATTTTTACTTTCTTTGTTTTTAATTAATTTTAATAATTTGTTTATTGAAAACTCTACTTTTTCAAGACTCGTAAATATTTCCACAAGTGGGTTCAAGCTGGAATGACAACGACAGAAGTCTGTAACATGATTGAAGACATGAATCGCAAACTGATCAAAGAGGATGGCTTAAAAGCTGGTTTGGCATTTCCAACTGGCTGTTCCCTCAACCACTGCGCAGCCCATTATACTCCCAATGCAGGGGACACAACTGTTATAAGTAAAGATGATGTATGCAAAATTGATTATGGAGTTCATATCAATGGTTAGTAGATGGTTTTATTAATTCTTTTGTTGCCTGGTCTTTAAGATGTTGTATAATACAGTAAATAGATTGGGTCCTGCATATCCCTAAACTACTCGTAACAAAAAATAAAAAAATCATTGATGAAAAATATATTATGGGGGCATTCCAGGAGAGATCACCCAATGCATGTCACCACTTTGACTCAGATTTTGATGAAAATTGACATATGGGGTTCTTCTGGGTGCTGATTTCACTGGTCAAAATAAAAAAGTTTGATGACCCATAGTTTTTGAGATATGGGCCCCCACTTTACCACCTAATGAATGTTAATGGGCAATAACTCCCAAACATCTTACCGTAGACCTATAAAACTATACATTTTTAGAATCAGCATGAAGAGATCTATTAAATGATACCACATTCAAATGTGTAGAACAATAATGAGAATTTTCCCCTCCTTTTTTATTTTTATTTTTGCCCCCCCCCCCCCCCCCCCCCCCCCCCCCCCCCCCCAGGCAGTGAAATAAATAAAAAAAAATTATTTATTTAAAACTTCCAGTAATTGTTTAAAAGATACAAACAATAAAAACGTGGGTATCAAGTTGCAAGATATTTTAAAAATTATTAAAAAAATATGTACATTGTGAAATTTTGACATTTTTACGCCTGCAGACTAAAATAGAGAACTACAAATGATATATTCACATGGATGAAAATAAACAGCAAAAATACAAATTAAACACACATTACATCAAGTTGATTCATAATTACACGAATTTTTTCAACTCATTTTCTGGGAAAACATATTGAATACACATTGTTCCTGGCTTTAAATTTGGTGTGCTTAATAAACCTAAAATTTTATCTCTTGATATGTGGCATGTATCTCTAATTTGTGGAAAGTAATAGTAAACACTATATCCTGATGGGTGCAAAAAGCTAACCTCAAAGTCATCAAATTCCTCATTATAGGAATGTACAAATCCCAACCATTTCTGATCATTGTAAATACAAACTATGTACTCTCCTATTTTTGGATTAACTTCAACATTATCTTCACCCAGAAAAGCTTTGCTTATAATCCTCACCTCACCAACTTTATCAGAAGATAATTCAAATGTTTTTGTTATTTGCATTAATAGGTACAAATCTGTGGAATTTTTGTGTTCCTGTTAGCTGCATACTTTTTTCATATCTGTCACTTAAAAATTTTTCCACAGCTTCAATTTCTTCAGAATTTATTTAAAAAAAATTTATGCTGTCACTTATATTGTTTGAACAAAATTCAAACATGTCTTCTGGTGTTAATATTCGATTTGCGAATGTTCTCTGCATACTCGCTCTGGCTACAGATCTTTTCACTGTACCCCAAATCTCATCACAAGCGCTCTTACCATGGTTTGTGGCAAAGAAATGCCACTCACATTCCAGCCCAAAATCTTCTTCATGTTTACAAATGTTAACAAAGTTGAAATGATTTTTATATTGTCCTGCACATCCATCAGTAAAATAATGTAATTTTTTGGTATGAAGGTGGGATTTTCTAATAATAGGTATGAGTGTATTTAAAAAAGTGTAAACCATTGTAGTGTTGTGTTTTGTATTTGGAGATAAAAAACAATAACTTGAATGTTTTGTTTCATTACTTTCTGGTTCCTTATAATAGGTATGCCTCGATTTACGCTGTGGTTAGGTTCCAGCAGATTGCCGTCGAAAAGTGAAGTGGTGTAAATTGAAGCTGAAAAATAATGGGCTTCTACTTAAATAAAAATAGGATAGGTTCCAGGATTCTCCAAAAGTGACCATATTTTCCATAAAATAAAAATTATTAATGGGTTATATGCTTAAAACTAGTAAAAGAATGCTTAATATTAATAAAATAATTGAATTAAAGATAAATTACTACTATGGTAATTAAAGCAATTAAAAACAAAATTATTTGATCTTGTTTGACAGTGGCAAGATGGAGATGATTTATTGAGAGGAAGAAGATCCCGGAGGGAGATCCTCTTTTTTTTTGCTGAGGAACTGCAGAATTGAGCAGTTCATCAACATCATCATCATCCACATCATCTAGACCTACTTCATTCGCTATCTTAGTGATGTCTTTTGTCACAGTTTCAACACTGTCAAATCCACCAAAATCAGCAATGCAATCAGGCCACAGCTTATGCCAGACACCATTTAGACATGATTTTGAAACTTCATTCCAAGCTGCGGCTATGTTGGAAATGCCTTTTAAAATGTCATATGACTTCCAGTAGTCCCACACAGTTACATCATCATATTTTGTGTAGTTTACAGCTTTTTACCATTTTTAATTTTACATTTAAGCTTTTAATTTAAATGGTGTAAAAGTGAAGTGACGTAATTTAAGCGGTGTAAAATGAGGATTACCTGTATAACACACAGGGATGCACTGTGCATTGGGTATTTTCCCAATGAAAACCTTGGGCTGCATCCTGTACTACAAATGAGTAGTTTTCTGAAAAGTCAACAAGAACTACAGGTGTATGGCTATTTAAATTATTCAAGTTTTTTAGAAATGCACTGATTCTTTGCTATAGAGTGATGGTGTGTCAATTTGACAATTTTTGTGCTTAATGAATTTATAAAATCATCTACAGATTCTATTTTTTCAACCATATTGCATCGATCTGTAGTAACCCATTGTTTATATTTTATTTCCTCACATTCAGGATCGTTAACACTTTGAAAAGTGAGCAAAAAATTCTTAATACCTTGTTCTTTTGGACCGAGATTACATATTGCATCATGCAATTCCTGTTGTTGACATCACACACTGCTTTCTCCATAAGAGTTGTGTATTCCAACCCTTTGACACCCAAAGCTGAGAATTGTATTTTGGCATTCTGGTGGTATGTACAGTTTAGGGTTATGACTTTAATTTTTGTCATAAATATTGTTTCCTGTATCATCAATGATGAACTTTTGCTTGAAAACAATAAAAAAGGGCCTAATTCTTCAGAATTAAAAAAAATGTCACCCCAAAAGCAAATATAGTATATTAGTATATTCGAGACAGCTGCATTGCACCATTCTAGATTGGTTACCTGATGATTATCATAAATTGTCCAATATCTTGCAACAATACCAAAAAGCACTAAATACTCTGGAAAATCACTGGAACAGAGACCCATCTGCAATAGCTATACCAAGGAGCAACCAATATTTATTATTTTATTAATTTTTTATTTTTTATTTTGGGGTGAAGTTTTTTCAAAATATATCGAAAAAACTGTTATTTTCATTGTCAGGGGGCAAAAGTTCAGCGATTTATGATACAGGAACATGAGGTTATAAAAATGTCATAACCCTAATGTACATACTCACACAGAATGGGTACCAGCAGCTCCAGCTAAAACAATGTCTGGGCGAAGGCTGGCAAAACTGAGAAGCCAATTTGGGACTATCTGGATTATTTTTATAGAGACTAAAGCTTCTTTCGATTCTTAACACCATTCTTTCTTACAGATTCTTTATACCCTTTCATTTCTGATACTCAGGCAGTCTTTTGTACCTGGGCACAACGACTAATTTCATCTGATTCAAAAATTTCTGAACAGACTCTTTAGTACCTTTAGTTTATTACTTTTCCTTTTGACATGGGTTCAATTTCAGGAATAATTCAAGTCTTTGTTTTATATTTCTCATTTCTTAACTAAATATTCAGTTTTGTCTGAATAGATTTATAGTTTTTTGATTGGTAATGGAGATGTCATATTTTGAGTTCCTCTCATACGTGTCAGTAGAATGGAAAGCTTCAACCAGTTCATTCATGAGATGATCACTGACCTGAAACAAATTCATGAATGTATAAAGCTATAAAAAAATTACATGTGCATATTAAATTTTTTGGATTAATAATATTGATTTCAAGTGTAACAAAATGAGCATTCATTGAGATAAAGTGAAATTAAACCAAAAATTATTTTGTGACCAAATGAATTCCAAATGATTTAATGGGCCCATTGATCTCCAATCTTTACGGAGTTGTGTTCTAGGTTTCTACTATCAAAGGTGAATACCTACATTTTGTTTTATGCTTCAGTTTTAGTTTAGGTATATTCCTACTTATAATAATGTATCATTTTAAAATTCTACCTTTGAGTTTCATGATCCAACTTTGTAGCTTTTGATGGCCTTTTTCTATTGTTTGAATAGCTTTTGCTTCTTCTTGAGGAACCCAAACCATCTGAAATCTTTTAATTAGTAAATATTTGACTCCATTTGATATATGGACAAAAAAAATTTAATATGTCAACATTAATTTCATTAAGTTTTCAACAACTGCTGAAAAACTGTCTTGAAAGTAAATGCATTATAAATAAATATATATTAGGTCATCCCATAAGTAATGCAGCATTTTTACTTTTTTTTTTTTCATTTTTATCATTATTTTACGGATAGAAATCAAACAACTCTTTGAAGTTATTATATTTAATAAATATTTATTTAAATATAACTAACTTCAAGAGTTGTTTGATTTCTATCCGTAAAATATGTAAAATGGAAAAAAAAAAATTAAAAATGCTGCATTACTTATGGGATCCTAATAAATAAAAAATTATAAATTTAAAAAGTGTACCTATCTTGAATACTTACGCTTCTTCACTGCAGTCACAGCAAGACTTCTAGAACTTGAGAAACCTCTTCTTGGCATTACTTGATATACTTGGATCATATTCATCGCTTTCTGAAATAACATTCTCAGAAGACTGATTGTGATCAGACTCTTCACTTTGTGATGTTGATAGCAACTCTGGGCTCTGGGTCAATAATTTTCTACAGTTGCTACGTAGTACAGTATTCCTTTGTAGTTTCCATTTACATCGATCATAAAGTGATTGGCTGATGGTTCTCATATCATTGTGTATATTTTTCTTATGTTTTTGTAAAGGATCATCACAGTATCTAACCATTTTTTATTACTAAAAATACACAATGTAATCTCAAAAATAAGATATGATTTGACTCAAATAAGCACATCTGTAATAAAAATAAGCATAATTAACAAACATTTGAGAGAGAGATAGAGAGAGAGAGAGAGAGAGAGAGGAGAGAGAGAGAGAGAAGAGAGAGAAGAGAGAGGACAGAGAGAGAGGAGAGAGAGAGAGAGAGAGCGAGAGAGAGAGAGAGAGAGAGAGCGAGATAGAGAGAGAGAGAGAGAGAGAGAGGAGGAGAGAGAGAGAGAGAGATAGAGAGAGAGAGAAGAGAGAGAGAGAGAGAGAGATGAGAAGAGAGAGAGAGAGCATATGAGGTATACATATGAGGTATACATATGAGGTATACATATGAGTATACATATGAGGTATACATATGAGGTATACATATGAGGTATACATATGAGGTATACATATGAGGTAAATATTAGTGATGGATGATACCAAAATTTTTAACGATTCCGATTCCGATACGATTCTCGATTCCGATTCTCAATATTTTTAAATATAATTCTATACTTGTTTTTCTGGAAATTGTCATATTTTACTCTGGTAAGATTAACTATTTACATTGAGTATGGTAATATAAATTATAATAGATTGGTTTAAAAATAAAAATTAACTCTAAGTTGTAACAATTCATTTTAATCTTCTTGATTACACATCATGGATATACATGTTTTAATGTATAGCTACAATACAATAAAATAAAATTTGTTATCCTCTTTCATTTAAATTTTAAAGTTTACATTGCAAAAACTGTTCAATTAAAAGTTAAAGAATCGTTTTAAGAATCGGAAATCATGGTACAATTCTCTCGATTCCGATTCGATTCTGAAAATGCTCGATTCTTCCGATTCTCGATTCCGATTCCGATTAATCGTCCCATCACTAGTAAATATATCATTTGTAGTTCTCTATTTTAGTCTGCGTAAAAATGCCAAAATTTCAATGTACATATTTTTCAATAATTTTTAAAATATCTTGCAACTTGATACCCACATTTTTTATTGTTTGTATCTTTTAACAATTAATGGAAGTTTATTAAAATTTTTTGGGGATTTCACTGTCTAGGGGGGTGGGGGTAAAAAAAAAAAGGGGGGTAAAATTTTCATTATTGTTCTACACATTTGAATGTGGTATCATTTAATAGATCTCTTCATACTGATTCTAAAAATGTATAGTTTTATAGGTCTACAATAAGGTGTTTGGGAGTTATTGCCCATTAAAGTTAGGTGGTAAAGTGGGGGCCTATATCTCAAAAACTATGGGTCATAGAACTTTTTTATTTGAACCAGTGAAATCAGCACCCAGAAGAACCCATATGTCAATTTTCATTAAAATCCAGTTGGAGTGGTGACAAATTTTTTAATTTTTGGGTGATTTGTTCTGGAATGCCCCTATGAAATGTATGAGAGGCCATAATATATTTAATCACATTTATGCTTCATTTCTAAGCTTCAAATACGTAGCAAACAAACTTTTGAATTTGTATTCATGCATACATTATAAAAAAATTTACACATGTACGCCCAGCCCTTAACATTGGGACACCTCACAATCAATGCAAGCTAAAACGTCTTGCTTGTCATTGTCATAAGTTTTCATTCACCTTGCGTTATTCTACAGTGGTGAGAGAGTACGATACCTGGAGTGATGTGTCCGGTGATGCTGGTCATTTTCATTCACTGCTAGTTTTTGATTACCTTAAACTTTTTTAATGTTTTTAGGTCGCGTGATTGACTGCGCCTTTACACTCACATTTGATTCCAAGTTTGATTCCCTGGTGGAGGCTGTTCGCGCTGCCACCAACACGGGTATTCGGGAGGCTGGAATTGATGCTAGGTTGAATGAGATCGGAGAAGCGATCCAAGAAACGATGGAGAGTTACGAGATCGAGCTGAATGGGAAGACTTACCAGATAAAGCCAATTCGCAACTTAAATGGACATTCTATTGCTCCTTACCGTAAGATTTTTAATAGCTATTTTAGATCTTTATTAATTATGACTAATACTTAGACCAGGGTTGTGGAGTCGGTCCAAAATTTTCCGACTCCGACTCCGACTCCACACATTGTAAAAATTCGACTCCGACTCCACACATTGTAAAAATTCGACTCCGACTCCGACTCCGACTCCACACATTGTAAAAATTCGACTCCGACTCCGACTCCGACTCCACACATTGTAAAAAATCTAAAAATCCGACTCCGACTCCTCACATTTTTAAATATACGACTCCGACTCCTCTAGTGTTTCACTCTATAATTATCATAATAATAAGACATTTCATCACCACCACATGAATCGTCAGGTTACTTTCTAGGATAAGGGAACATTCAAATATTAAGAAGGATATTGACTTGTAGATATTATCATATTAAGGGATTTTTATTTTTTCCAATAATATATATATATATATATGCTGCAAACCCACAAGGAAAAAGAAAAACGATTCCAAGGCCTTTCGTGTATTCAAAGCTACACCTCGTCAGGGAATGAAGTTAAAAGGCGAGAAGCCCATATATATATACAACGTACAGGAAAAACAAAACAATTAGCACATACTTAACAAGGGTTAATGAGAGGCAAAAGAAATTTTAACATGATATCGTCAATTTTATAAGTCCCCGAGCTGTTATTGAAATTGTTTTTAAAATGAATAAATGCACATTCTAGAATATTTCGTTCTATTATATCTCTGTTTTTAACAAGCGCTTTAGAACTATCCCACTTGATGCTATGGTTACATCTATACATATGGTTAAATAAAGCATTGGAAGTACTAGCTGTTCTACAAGCATATTTATGCTGTTTTACCCTAATATCTAACGTTTTACCGGTTTGGCCTATATATACTGAGTTACATTGTGTACATCCGATCGAATACACACAACCAAAACATTATCAGGGCTATTCTTTATTAGGCGTGATTTAACAGTATTATTATACTTAAAGATTACATTAATGCCAATTGCTTTAAGTACAGTTGGAAGGTATTGAAAATTAACATGGTAAGGTAGGCTAAGGATATTTTTACGCTGAAATTCCTTTACAATTACATTATTATAATACCTATTCTTGGCTTTCTTAAGACAGTTATCTAAAAATGAAATAGGATACCTTACCATGTTAATTTTCAATACCTTCCAACTGTACTTAAAGCAATTGGCATTAATGTAATCTTTAAGTATAATAATACTGTTAAATCACGCCTAATAAAGAATAGCCCTGATAATGTTGTTGGTTGTGTGTATTCGATCGGATGTACACAATGTAACTCAGTATATATAGGCCAAACCGGTAAAACGTTAGATATTAGGGTAAAACAGCATAAATATGCTTGTAGAACAGCTAGTACTTCCAATGCTTTATTTAACCATATGTATAGATGTAACCATAGCATCAAGTGGGATAGTTCTAAAGCGCTTGTTAAAAACAGAGATATAATAGAACGAAATATTCTAGAATGTGCATTTATTCATTTTAAAAAACAATTTCAATAACAGCTCGGGGACTTATAAAATTGACGATATCATGTTAAAATTTCTTTTGCCTCTCATTAACCCTTGTTAAGTATGTGCTAATTGTTTTGTTTTTCCTGTACGTTGTATATATAATGGGCTTCTCGCCTTTTAACTTCATTCCCTGACGAGGTGTAGCTTTGAATACACGAAAGGCCTTGGAATCGTTTTTCTTTTTCCTTGTGGGTTTGCAGCATTCATTCATTTCACGTGTTTTATTGTGAAATTCATCCCATATATATATATATATATATATATATATATATATATTATATAATATATATATAATATAAATGAAAAAGATTCTCTTAAACATAATTAAGGTCTAACCAGTAGTAGTGCTACTTAAAATTGAATAACCCTTCTTAACCTAGTGGCTATAACCAGGGTTGTGGAGTCGGTCCAAAATTTTCCGACTCCGACTCCACACATTGTAAAAATTCGACTCCGACTCCGACTCCGCCCTGAAACGTGCGACTCCACGACTCCGACTCCACGACTCCGACTCCGACTCCACAACCCTGACTTAGACTAAGAACCCAATAATATTCTAATTAAAGCTTTAAACCTATTTGTAAGATTTTATAGCTTAGAAAATTTTTGGTCAGTCTTACTGACTTCAATTCTTCATTCTCCGCCGCAGTGTTGCCTCACTCTCTTTACTATCACTATTATAACGGACACTGCTCTTCTGAACACTCTTAACTGCATGCCTCCTCCTTTAAAGAGAGCACGCAGTACACACATTCTCATTCCTTTTCTGTCCAACTCTCTAACGCGAGGGTCAATCGGTATTTTCAGTCTTTCATCTACTCAACCTGTCAACTCCGGAACAATCTTCTTCAGTCCATCTTTCCCCCTGTCTATGATCTCCAATCTCTCAAACGCAGTGTGTCCAGGCACCTCGAAAACTTGGTCTTTGATTTTGGTTCTCTCGGTCATCTATGGGGGCCATTTTTGTCGGCACTCGCCTTTGTCCCATCTTGCTGCATAAAAAAAAAATAAATAATTACTAATACTCGTATTTGTCAGTAGGTATGTCACTGCAGTTCTCTATTATTCCATGTCATTATCATATTAAAAAAACATGGGTTAAATTTGATCAAACTTTTAACTCAGCTTCTTGAGGACTACACCATATTTAACAAATGTCTTCAATCTTGTTATTGATTTTTTACTTTAGGCATTCATGCTGGTAAGACCGTCCCTATCGTAAAAGGAGGCGAGATGGAGGTTATGGAAGAGAATGAGGTGTACGCAATAGAAACATTCGGCTCAACCGGCAAAGGCTTTGTCCATGATGATATGGATACTTCCCATTACATGAAGAACTTTGACATAGGCCACGTCCCGCTCCGGTAATTGATGTAGAGAGAGTTGTAAGATGTAATCATTAGCGGTGAAAATATTCACTTAACCTTCGTAATTAATACTGAAATGTGTCCATAGTAATTAATAAAAGATGATTTTACTGATTGGTTCACTTTCGTAAACTGTAAATGTTTTCATTTTGGATATCAGTTATGACACACTAACTTAACACTAAAAGGACGACTGCTACATATTGATAATGTTTCAAATACACGCATTCATAACTTAACCCTACAAATAATTCCGGCGTTAAAGGGTTAAGTATTGCCAAAATAATTAACAAACTGTCCTTAGATGGGTGATATTATTATTATTATTATTATTATTATTATTATTATTATTATTATTATTATTATTATTGTAGTCTGTAGTAAGATTTTCAAGTTTGTTCAGGATGCTCGGATCCTCCTCTCTTTTGTAGTTTTTTAACGCTTGTTTTTTTAATTGTTTCCATTTGCGCTTCATTTGTTAGGTTTTTTTTTATTTATTTATTTTTTTTTTTTTTTATACCATTGTGAGCAGTCTCATAATTTTATGCTATTTAATTGTTAGCTCTAATTACCCACTTAATTATATTCGGCGTCAATAACCTTGAGGTTGCGACGCCAAAGGGATTACGTATAGTAATCACTTAATAATAAAATGAAGTATAAAGATGAGATTTAATGGAACTTAAAATACTGAATGATCATTTTAAGGTTGACAAATCGAAGCATCTCCTGAATGTGATAAACCAAAACTTTGGGACTCTGGCCTTCTGCAGGCGTTGGTTGGATCGCCTCGGAGAAACCAAGTACCTGATGGCCCTCAAGGACCTTTGTGATAAGGTGAGAATTAAGATGATCTGAGAATAATAAATTATATCAAAAACAATTACAAGAGAGAACTAAATTTATAGGAAAGAACTTAACAGTATGGTTACAGAATCTAAAACTATAAGTTGTCAATGGGACATTTTGTATTGATTATATATATATTATATATATATATATATATATATATATATATATATATATACATATGAAATAGGATCCCTCCTAAGGAGACGTAATTTTACATTTAGGATAAAAACGAAGACGTAGAGCAAGAAAGTCATTATATTTGGCTGCAGCCGACGTTTCGGGCAACTCTACCCATTTTCAAGGCCTAATAAATAAAAAGCTAAAATTAATGCATGACAAAAAAAAAAAAATATACGAATGTCAAAAACAAACTAATTCATAGCACAAAATAAAACCACTTAAAGAATAAAAATTAAAAAGCGTAAAACAAGCATAAGCCAAAAACAAAAATTAAAAATTATATACATGACAAATAACACATGATAAAAGTAAAACTTTAAAACTAAAAACATTCAAACAAATTAGTTAAAAACTTCACTAATAAAAAGTTAAATGAAAAAAACGCAAAAGTGCACGAAACATACCATGCTCACTTGACATCCTCAAACAACTGAGGCGAAAAGGAGACAGGGTCAAGGGGAAAAACAGAAAAATTTAGTTGGTAGGCATTCTAATTAATATAAAGGGGGTAACAGCTAGAATCAATATTTAAGCTGGAGAGAGGACGGACATTTTAATGATTTAAGAATTTTAAAGTTATTAACGGAAATATCAACTTTACACTTAACAGAATGATTTCTAATGGCAGACTGTTCCTTTTTAGATAAAACTTTTCCTGTCCTATGGCTAATACCCATATGGGAGCAAAATCTTGCCTGCAAAGAACGAACTGTGCTGCCAACGTAGTTCCCCTGGGAACACCCAGGGCAGGTAAACAAATAAACGACAGAACAGTTCATCGCAGGGGGGATTTTGTCCTTACAACGGAAAAAACATTCAAGGGTATTATTATTCACAAAAGCAACCTTAAAATCGGTGTGAAAATAAAATTTCCTCACCACACTCAACAATTGCTTTTTCACAAAAGTGTTAAATTGGTAGAGATCAGGTAAAACAAGATATTTACAATTCTTAGGAACATCATACGTTGGGATAAGTTTGGGGGAATAAACATTATTAAGTAATTTACCAATAATACCTTGTACAAGAACCCGTGGAAAACCATTTTTAAAGAAAAAATCAGTAAGGAATTCAAACTCATTATGAAGCAGAGCAAAGTTTGAGCAAATATTATAAGCTCTATGCACTAAAGTGCGAATCGAACTTAGTTTGTAATTAAAATCGCAAAAACTATAAAAATTAAAACCTAAACCCGTAAAAGTAGGCTTCCGGT
This sequence comes from Bathynomus jamesi, assembly GCA_023014485.1. NCBI lineage: Eukaryota > Metazoa > Arthropoda > Malacostraca > Isopoda > Cirolanidae > Bathynomus > Bathynomus jamesi. The sequence goes on along the minus strand of JAJOZX010003557.1, from coordinate 28,063 downwards.
ATGTAGAAGTTAAAACAGTTGTAAGGACAAAATCCCCCCTGCGATGAACTGTTCTGTCGTTTATTTGTTTACCTGCCCTGGGTGTTCCCAGGGGAACTACGTTGGCAGCACAGTTCGTTCTTTGCAGGCAAGATTTTGCTCCCATATGGGTATTAGCCATAGGACAGGAAAAGTTTTATCTAAAAAGGAACAGTCTGCCATTAGAAATCATTCTGTTAAGTGTAAAGTTGATATTTCCGTTAATAACTTTAAAATTCTTAAATCATTAAAATGTCCGTCCTCTCTCCGTATTTATGAATCTTTGTGCATTAAATTTCTGAACTCCAGCTTAATATTGATTCTAGCTGTTACCCCCTTTATATTAATTAGAATGCCTACCAACTAAATTTTTCTGTTTTTCCCCTTGACCCTGTCTCCTTTTCGCCTCAGTTGTTTGAGGATGTCAAGTGAGCATGGTATGTTTCGTGCACTTTTGCGTTTTTTCATTTAACTTTTTATTAGTGAAGTTTTTAACTAATTTGTTTGAATGTTTTTAGTTTTAAAGTTTTACTTTTATCATGTGTTATTTGTCATGTATATAATTTTTAATTTTTGTTTTTGGCTTATGCTTGTTTTACGCTTTTTAATTTTTATTCTTTAAGTGGTTTTATTTTGTGCTATGAATTAGTTTGTTTTGACATTCGTATATTTTTTTTTTTTTTTGTCATGCATTAATTTTAGCTTTTTATTTATTAGGCCTTGAAAATGGGTAGAGTTGCCCGAAACGTCGGCTGCAGCCAAATATAATGACTTTCTTGCTCTACGTCTTCGTTTTTATCCTAAATGTATATATATATATATAATATAATGAATAAAACCACGAAGGAAAGGAAAAACAAAATGGTGCTCAAGCGCTTTCGTCTAATGACATCCTCAGGAACACTGAAGTACATAAAAGGGTAACAGCCTATATATAGGTTACAGAAAGAAAAAAAAGAAAAATAAATAACATACATACAACACACACACACACACACACATATATATATATATATATATATATATATATATATACATACATATCTATATATATATATATATATATATATATATATATATATATATATATATATATATTATATATATGCAATAAACAGAGAAGTAAAATAAAAATTAAAAATTAAAGGATTATCCGTGAGGCGTACAGATTTGTAAGGAATAATATCGATTTTTAGCACAAGATCAAATGGATTATAAAAATACAAATTTATATTGGAATACTGCCCGGGTTTTTAACACTCTGCCTATGGTCAGGTTTCGATATATATAAAAATAAAATGCAAATTAAAAGTTAATAAAGTAGCAGACAAGTTTACCAAAGATTTAGTGTTCTACCTTTCTTATCTAAATCTGTTTGGAAGGAATTCAAAATAACAGGATCGAGTTGAAAAAGACCTTTGCTTATGTTGAAGTTATTTGAAAGTTGGATAATGGCAGACTCAAGAATATTTCTATTAACAATGTTGCTAGAATGGAATAAAACTGAAGCATTATTCCAATCAATACAGTGGGCTAACTCTGACAAATGGACAAAAAGGGCACTGGACAACTGTCCTGTTCTAACGGAATATTGATGCTGTTTTATACGTTATTTATTTTTCTTTTTTTTTTCTCTCTGTAACCTATATATAGGCTGTTACCCTTTTATGTACTTCAGTATTCCTGAGGATGTCATTAGACGAAAGCGCTTGAGCACCATTTGTGTTTCCTTTCCTTCGTGGTTTTATTCATCATAAATATTTTTCACGTGTTTCGTGAAATAATTTTCATATATATATATTATGATGAATAAAACCACGAAGGAAAAAGAAACACAAAGGGTGCTCAAGCGCTTTCGTCTAATGACATCCTCAGGAACACTGGAGTGAAAGGACAGATCAAGGCAATATATAGGTTACAAAAATAAACATACATACATACACATTCACATATATATACATATATATATATTATATACATATATATATATATATATAAATATATACATATATATAGTAAGCATAGAAAAAAATTGTGGGAGGAGCCAACATTTATATTTATATATATATATATATATATATATATATATATATATATATATATATATATATATAAAAGAGAGACAGAGAGAGAGAGTTACAAGGAGTTGCAAGGAAAAGAAGTACCTCAAAAGGGCTTGTGGCCCATACCGAGGAGGTACCAATGGCAACGGGTGCCAGGAAAAATTTTCTACACACTCAAATAGTGTGCAAGATTTGGTCTAACCTGTTCTTGGGTAACCTGTTCCACGTGTCACAGATCTTATACGTAAAGTAATTCCACACACACTAGTCCTAAACCATTTCAAATCCAACTTCCAACCATTGTTGCGAGTTGGGTTATCATTTAAACTAAACATGCTTCTAAAATCGACATCGTTGAACCCGCGTAAGAGCTTGAAAACCTCGATCAGTTGAACGCGCAGCCTCCGAGTTTCAAGCGAAAACAAGTTCAGGGCGCGTAACCGTCGATTGTAGCCGATATGCCTAACGGAAGGGATTAACTTTATGGCCCTCGCCTGCACTCGCTCCAACCTCTCAATATCTTTCCTGACGGTGGGTGACCAGAACTGCACTGCATACTCCAGGTGCGGCCGAACCAGGGAATTGCACAGTGAGAGCACAATCTCCTTGTTCCGAAACTGAAATTGCCTCCTGATATAATCCAACAGCTTCTGGGCTTTCTTTTCCACCTCTACGCACTGTTTCGTAAACTTAAGGTCGCTGCTGATTAGCACACCCAAGTCCTTTTCCAAATCAGTTGCCCCGATGTTGTTCCCCAACATCGAGTAGTCCGACTTCGGATTGGCGTAGCCAATGTGCATCACTTGCATTTACCCAAGTTAAACGGCATTTGCCATTTTTCGGACCACTCTCCTATCCTACGTAGGTCCGCACGCAGTTGCTCTATCGCTTCGGGCGTCCCAACATTGGCCCCAAGCTTGGTGTCATCAGCGAATTTGGCGATCCGACTGACGATGCCACCGTCGATATCATTTATGTAAATGATAAACAACAGTGGCCCCAAAACGGAACCCTGAGGAACCCCACCAGTGACTGAGGCCCAACCCGAACTAACCCCTTTAATTACAACCCTCTGCCGCCTATTCTTCAGCCAGTTTTCAATTCACCTACCTACTTCCCCACCGATACCCAGCGGTAAGGTACCTTATCAAAGGCTTTCTGAAAGTCGAGATAAAGTATATCAATCGCCCTACTCTTATCATACTCACCCAACATGACGTGGAAAAACTCGAGCAAGTTGGTGAGACACGACCTATGCCGTCTAAACCCATGTTGGGAGTCCCCAAGCAGCTTGTACGAATCCAAATGGTCAACGATCCTATCGGCTATTATCCCCTCTAATAATTTAGTTACAACTGAAGTGAGACTAATGGGACGATAGTTCCCTGGACTTTCGTGATCTCCTTTCTTAAAGATAGGGGTCACGTTGGCTTCCCTCCAGTCACCAGGCACCTGGCCCATCTCCAACGATTTGTTGAAGACTGTAGCCAGGTGGGGAGCCACCTGGTGGCCCACCTCCCGCAACACTGGGGAGAAACTGGTCTGGCCCAGGAGCCTTAAACGTGCTCAGTTTGTCTATTCTATCGGCAACGACTGTCGCGGTACATCGAACACTATCCAGGCCAGCACCTTCGTTCCTGACGCCTGGCTCGGGGATGATGCGGGTGTCCTCCCTGGTGAACACTCCCACAAAGTACTCATTAAACACATTGGCGATGTCCGCGTCGGAGGTCCGCAGAACGCCGCTTCGGTCCTTTAATGGGCTTGTAATGGGCTTTCTACTATTAACATAACTGAAGAACTCCTTAGGGTTCCCCTTGCAGAGGCTTGCCACCCGTAGTTCTTCGTTTCGCTATCGTAACCTTCGCCTTCACTTCCCTACACAGGCGGACATACGCTTCAGTGTTCTCATGGGAACGATTGGCCTTCGCCCTCATACGCTACTTTCCTATTTCGGATAGCCGAAGCGATGTCACGATTGAACCACTTAGGCTGCGTTGAAGCAGGTGTAACCGGTTTTGAGGGTATGGCAGCAGACTGCAGCACCATAAACTCGTCCCGGAATGCACTCCACACTCCCTCAACATCGCCGCCGACCTCTAACCCCATCTCTCCTACGCTATTCCTGAGGCTGACAAAGTTCGCCCGCCGGAGATTGCGCTTACTGCCTCTCGAGTTACTACGCTTCACCCGAGGGACGCACACACGGAACCTAATCAGACCGTGATCACTCCCGCCCAATGATTCGTCAACGGTGAGGCCAGTGACGAGGTTGTCTTCGGTCGTGAATACTAAGTCTAGAACGCTTTCGCCTCGTGTAGGCTCGTTGACCCACTGAGTGAGGAAGTTCTCATCAGCAAAGTCAACTAGCCTCCCTTCAGCATCGGCAGTCCTGTTTTCCCACTTTATGCTGCGACAGTTGAAGTCTCCTAAAACTATACACACCGTATCCCCTAGCAGGCTACTGAGTTCGGTGTACAGGGCTGTATCCTCCTCGAGGAGGAGATGCGGAGGTCTGTACACCAAGATTAACCTATAGTTCGTCCCTCCCACGTTCAGATCGACGCCAAGCAGCTCCCGTTCCGACCGGAACTGGCAGTCAACCGGACTCAACGTGTGTCTGACGTATATTAGTACACCACCCCCCTCCCCACGAGAGAGAGAGAGAGAGAGAGCTACAAGGAGTTACAAGGAAAAGAAGCACCTCAAAAGGCCTTGCGGCCCATACCGAGGAGGTACGAATGGCAATGGGTGCCAGGGAAAATTTTGTAAAAGTTTATTTTTCTTTCAACTATCCTAGCAGTAGTAGAAAACTGGATAGAAAAGTAGAAGGCTCTCTCCCCACCCTCCGCTCCCTCCCTGCCAGAGGCAGGTACGGAAAAAGGTTGAAGAAAATACCTTGACCCTGGAAAAGTAGCCAAGGAAATTTTACAGGAAAGTGGAGAATATATAAATAGCTCTATATTTAGTTTGCTCACATGTGAGTATTCAGTACTTTGTCTAGCCTATTTTTAAACACATTTACACTTTGACTGGAAACAACCTCTGAGGGAAGTTGGTTCCAGATATTAACTATTTTATAGGAAAAGAAATTTCCGCAGACTGAGGTCCTAAATGTCTTTACACACTCAAATAGTGTGCAAGATTTCGTCTACCCTTTTCTTGAACTGATCCACAGAGGAACTGTTCACAACTTCCGAAGGTAACCTGTTCCATGTGTCACAGATCTTATACGTAAAGTAATTCCCACACACACTAGTCCTAAACCGTTTCAAATCCAACTTCCAACCATTGTTGCGAGTTGGGTTATCATTTAAACTAAACATACTTCTAAAATCGACATCGTTGAACCCGCGTAAGAGCTTAAAACCTCGATCAGTTGACCGCGCAGCCTCCGAGTTTCAAGCGAAAACAAGCTCAGGGCGCGTAACCGTCGATTGTAGCCCATATGCCTAACGGAAGGGATTAACTTTGTGGCCCTCGCCTGCACTCGCTCCAGCCTCTCAATATCTTTCCTGAGGGTGGGCGACCAGAACTGCACAGCATACTCCAGGTGCGGCCGAACAAGGGAATTGTACAGTGAGAGCACAATCTCCTTGTTCCGAAACTGAAATTGCCTCCTGATATAACCCAATAGTTTCTGGGCTTTCTTTTCCACCTCTACGCACTGTTTCGTAAACTTAAGGTCGCTGCTAATTAGCACACCCAAGTCCTTTTCCAAATCAGTCACCTCGATATTACTACCCAACATCGAGTAGTCCGACTTGGGATTGGCGTAGCCAATGTGCATCACTTTGCATTTACCCAAGTTAAACGGCATTTGCCATTTTTCGGACCACTCTCCTATCCTACGTAGGTCCGCACGCAGTTCCTCGATCGCTTCGGGCGTCCCAACATTGGCCCCAAGCTTGGTGTCATCAGCGAATTTGGCGATCCGACTGACGATGCCACCGTCGATATCATTTGTGTAAATGATAAACAACAGCGGCCCCAAAACGGAACCCTGAGGAACCCACTAGTGACCGAGGCCCAACCCGAACTAGCACCTTTAATTACAACCCTCTGCCGCCTATTCTTCAGCCAGTTTTCAATCCACCTACCTATTTCCCCACCGATACCCAGCGCGCGCACTTTCGCCATTAGCCGGCGGTGAGGTACCTTATCAAAGGCTTTCTGAAAGTCGAGATAAAGTATATCAATCGCCCTACTCTTATCGTACTCACCCAACATGACGTGGAAAAACTCGAGCAAGTTGGTGAGACACGACCTATGCCGTCTAAACCCATGTTGGGAGTCCCCAAGCAGCTTGTAGGAATCCAAATGGTCAACGATCCTATCCGCTATTATCCCCTCTAATAATTTACCTACAACTGAAGTGAGACTAATGGGACGATAGTTCCCTGGACTTTCGTGATCCCCTTTCTTAAAGATAGGGGTCACGTTGGCTTCCCTCCAGTCACCAGGCACCTGGCCCGTCTCCAACGATTTGTTGAAGACTGTAGCCAGGTGGGGAGCCACCTGGTCGCGCACCTCCCGCAACACTCTGGGGAGAAACTGGTCTGGCCCAGGAGCTTAAACGCGCTCAGTTTGTCTATTCTATCGGCAACGACTGTCGCGGTACATCGAACATTATCCAGGCCAGCACCTTCGTGCCTCACACCTGGCTCGGGGATGATGCGGGTATCCTCCCTGGTGAACACTCCCGCAAAGTACTCATTAAGCACATTGGCGATGTCCGCGTCCGAGGTCCGCAGAACGCCGCTTCCGTCCTTTAACGGACCTATCATGCTTCTAATGGGCTTTCTACTATTAACATAACTGAAGAACTCCTTAGGGTTCCCCTTGCAGAGGCTTGCCACCAGTAGTTCTTCGTTACGTTTCGCTAGCCTAACCTTCGCCTTCACTTCCCTACACAGGCGGACATACGCTAAAGTGTTCTCATGGGAACGATTGGCCTTCGCCCTCCTATACGCTACTTTCCTATTTCGGATAGCCGAAGCGATGTCACGATTGAACCACTTAGGCTGCGTTGAAGCAGGGGTGACCGGTTTTGAGGGTATGGCAGCAGACTGCAGCACCATAAACTCATCCCGGAATGCACTCCACACTCCCTCAACATCGCCGCCGACCTCTAACCCCATATCTCCTACGCTATCCCTGAGGCTAACAAAGTTCGCCCGCCGGAGATCGAGCTTACTGCCTCTCGAGTTACTACGCTTCACCCGAGGGACGCACACACGGAACCTAATAAGACTGTGATCACTCCCGCCCAACGATTCGTCAACGGTGAGGCCAGTGACGAGGTTGTCTTCGGTCGTGAACACTAAGTCCAGAACCCTTTCGCCTCGTGTAGGCTCGTTGACCCACTGAGTGAGGAAGTTCTCATCAGCAAAGTCAACTAGCCTCCTCCCTTCAGCATCGGCAGTCCTGTTTTCCCACTTTATGCCGCGACAGTTGAAGTCTCCTAAAACTACACACACCCTATCCCCTAGCAGGCTACTGAGTTCGGTGTACAGGGCTGTATCCTCCTCGAGGAGGAGATGCGGAGGTCTGTACACCAAGATTAACCTATAGTTCGTCCCTCCCACGTTCAGATCGACGCCAAGCAGCTCCCGTTCCGACCGGAACTGGCAGTCAACCGGACTCAGTGTCTCTGACGTATATTAGTACCCCACCCCCCTCCCCACGGGTGCGGTCTTTGCGAAACATTCTATACCCGGGAATTTCGAACTCCCCAACGTAGTCCCTACGATCAGTATGAATCCAGGACTCGGTGATAGCAACGATATCCTGGTATTCTGATGCTAAGAGCGCCCGTAGCTCGCGAAACTTGTTCCTAATTGACCTAGCATTAAAAAGCATTACACGGAGGGAGCCTTCCCTATTCTGACCGCCCCCTAGCACGACCCGTTTCCCGAACAGCCAGGGCTGTCGGGAGTCGAAGAGCCCCTCACTATTGCTGTGGGAGGGGGACTAGCTGCTGGGGGAGGGGGACTAGCTGCTGGGGGAGGGGGACTAACTGCTGAGAGAGAGAGAGAGAGAGAGACGTAACAAAGATTCTAAAATTTGGAGTTCTGTAAGGTTATTGGTTCTTGTTAGAATTTCGAACTCAAGGTTTGTGAAGGGGATGGTTGTCGTTAGGCTTAAGTTTGGTCTACCTCATTATAAACTAAATTTTTAAACATTTTTCTCTGGTTTTGAAAATCTCATTAATATTAAGAATTGTGAGATCTGACGAAATTTCTCATTTCATAACTTAGTAAAACAAATGGAGAGTATCTCTTTTAAGAATTTTTATAATTTTAAACCCCATAAAGTGTTTTTCCCCCTTTTTAATAAGCAAGATTTTAAAATTCTTAATAATTTGAAAAATGATTACTCGGTCATCATTACAAGACTGGAAAGGGGTAAAGGAGTAGTGTTACTTGATTCAACAGTTTACATCAATAGAATGGAGACAATTTTGTCGGATACGTCAAATTTGAAAAGGGTAAAAGAGAATGTTTTGTCTAAATTACTAAAACTCGAAGATAAACTTGATGGGTTTTTGCGTAAATTAAAGAATAGCAATATTATCAATGACAATACATATAATTTTTTGTTTGCTTCTTGTTCTAATCCAGGAATTCTATATGGTCTACCCAAAGTTCATAAGCCAAATTTCCCACTAAGACCTATTCTTTCAGCCTGTGGCGCATTCAATTATAACTTAGCCAAATTCTTTGTTCCCTTGCTTTCAAAACTTACTTATAATGATTATTCCATTAACAACTCGTTTGATTTTGCTAAGGATATAAAGGAGATCACTCACTCACTCACTCACGATTCCCTTACTATGGCCAGTTTTGATGTCTCATTATTTACTAATGTCCCATTAAAAGAAACATTAGATACCATACTAAATAAGTGTGACCATGGAATCATAACACATAACCTAAAATATATGGGAATAACTGGGAAAGTAGGGAAATGGATATATAATTTCCATAGTGAGCGGTGGCAAGTCGTTACAGTACAAGGAGTATCTTCATCAGAATCAGAGGTCCTCAGCTCAGTACCACAAGGAACAGTATTAGCTCCACTACTCTTCATAATCATGCTAACTGACATAGATGAGGACGTTACCAGAGACAGCACAGTAACGTCCTTTGTGGATGACACAAAGATCAGTAGAAATATAAGAAACCCAGAAGATATAAGATCTCTACAAACTGACATAAACAGAACCTACAAGTGGACGGAAGACAACAATATGAAATTTAACACTGAGAAATTTCAGCTGTTACGGTACGGAAAAAGAGAGGAACTAAAATCCATGGAATATTATACCCCAAATGGACAGGAAATTCAGAGAAATTCTAGAGCAAAAGATTTAGGGGTTGTAATGATAGATGATGCGAAATTTGAAACACAAAATAAGATATCAGTAAACAGAGCAAAGAGAATAATGGGACAGATATTGAGAACCTTTAAATGAAGGGATAAGAATGTAATGATTCCTCTACTGAAAACACTGATCATACCCAAATTGGAATACTGCTCGGTTCTAACATCCCCATATAAAAAAGAAGACATTAGACAGCTGGAAGGGATCCAGAGAAGCTTCACAGCCAAGATCAACGGGTACAAAGAACTAAATTACTGGGAAAGGTTATGCGAACTAGACCTATATTCACTGGAAAGGAGAAGAGAGAGATACACCATTATTTACACTTGGAAAATAATGGAGAAACTAGTCTCTAATCTTACTCTGAACCCTATAGCTCCCCAAACAACGGTGGAAAGTAGAAACGGTAGACTGTGTCGTATTCCCAAATTGAAGGCGAGACAAGGAACATCCTTAACCCTGAAAGAAAATAGTTTTGTAGTGAGAGGACCAAAACTGTTTAATCAGTTGCCCAAAGACCTAAGAAATATGAAGGGAGTTGCAGTGGACATCTTCGAAAGAAGACTAGATGCCTGGCTCAGAAGAATCCCTGATGAGCCAGGTGTACCTGGCTGTGTGAGGTGGAGAGCACAAGAAACCAACTCACTACGTCACCAGGCCAACTCGAGAGGAGGGGCCGACAAACTTGACGTTCGTTAAATGAGGAATCATTGCGCGGAACCTTTGTAAGGTAAGGTAAGTTATTCACTACTAGTAATACTCTTATTAATGGCCTCACTCAGATTCACTTTAATAATCTCCTCAAAATAGCGTGTTTTGATAATCTTTTCGTATTTAATAGCAACCTTTACAGCCAAATTGATGGGGTAGCTATGGGTTCTACATTGAGCCCAACACTAGCAAATGCATTTCTTTGCCATTACGAAGAAATTTGGTTGAAAAGTTGTCCTAATAGTTTTAAACCTGTATATTACAGAAGATACGTGGATGACTCTTTCGTAATTTTTAAACATCTTTCACACGTAAAACTTTTTATTCATTATCTAAACAACCAACATATTAATATTAAGTACACATGTGAAAATGAAACAAATAATAGTTTACCTTTCCTGGATGTTCTAGTTAAATGGACTAATAACAAGTTCCAGACCTCACTATTTAGAAAACAAACTTTTACTGGTTTGGGAACCAATTATTTAAGTTGTTTTATAAATATAAGGTCAGTGCTATACTAATATTATTAACAAGAAGTTACCGAATTTGTTCAGATTACTTTTCATTAAACGAAGAATTTAATTTTTTAAGACAGTACTTTATTAATAATTACTACCCTTCCAATCTTTTTGACAACCAGTTAAAGAAATTTTTAAATAACACTTTTAATAATAAACTCCCCATAACCACAGTACAAAAAGAAACCAGATATATTAAAGTACCTTTTTATGGTTATTTATCATTACGTATTCGAAATGAAGTATCCAAACTTTTTAAGTCTAGTTATCCCCAAATAAATTTTAGATTCGCCCTTGTCAACCCACTTAAATTATCAAATTTTTTAAATTTTAAAGATAAATTCCCCGAAACTTTATGCCCTAATGTTGTTTATAAATACAAGTGCGACAGCTGTAAGGCTGCGTATATCGGCAGTACTCAACTCCAACTGGAGGTATGCCTTTCTCAACATTTGGGCTTATCAGTCTGTACCAACTGTCCCCTCAGTAGCCCACCACAATCCGCAATTAGAAACCATAGTAATGAAAACAACCATCCCCTTCACAAAACTCAGTTCCAAATTCTAATAAGAACCAATAACCAGTTCGAAATTCTAACAAGAACCAATAACCTTACGGAACTCTGAATTTTAGAATCTTTGTACATCTATAGAAACAAACCCTCCATTAACAACAATAGTTCATCTTACAAATTACAGCTCTTCTAACTAACCAACCAACCTACTTTCATACCTTCCAATGTAACTAACCATACAGTTTTCTCTCAGTATCTGCCGAATATGGAGGTTGACGTAATCATTGTATATTTACCAGTTGAGGTAATTTTAATTTAATTTATTTTAATTTTCTTTTGTATTGATGTAATTTTAATTATTTATCCTTATTTTCGTTTTAAGGTTTAAGATTTATAATTCACTGATGATGACAAGATTTGTCGAAACGTCAGACGTACAAAAAATAAACAAAAATGTCTGTTGTTGTGTTGGTTCTTCTTTTCATCTGTAAGCTCCGTTTCCCTAAGAAGTCAAAAGCTTTGATATATATATAGGGTGTCCATAAATGATTACCCTGATAAAAGCATGCTATAACTTTTAAATAAACACTCTTATTCAAACACAGTTTTAATCATAAGTAGATAAACATACATAGTTAATGAACTTAATAAGCTTCCACATGTGCACCCCTAGTGGCACGTAAAATGTCTAAACGGCATTCACACTCACGCCACACATTTTCCAACATTTGTGGGTTAACTGTTGCAATTGCATCCGTAATGCGTTCTCGCAATGTCCTGATATCTGGAACAACTGTTGCGTAAACCAAATCTTTAACATGACCCCAGAGAAAGAAATCCAGCGGGGTAATGTCTGGTGATCTTGGGGGTCATGCGATTGGCCCGTCCCTGCCAATCCATCGATTTGGAAATGTTGCGTCGAGAGTTTCACGAACAACATGCGCCCAATGAGGGGGTGCCCCATCTTGTTGGAAGATGACAGTTGGCTGCCTGTCCTGTGACCGTGTGAAAGCAGTTTGAATGTTTTCCACCGTCCCATCGGAAACTGATGGTCTACCACTGCTCTTTCCCTTTTCCACGTTTCCAAGAATTTTTTCATCCACGACTTAATTAACTTCACATCAGGTGGATTCTTTCCATACTTTGTTCTGAACCTTCGCTGAACACTGACAGGAGATTTTGTTTCTGCAAGCCACACAACACATTGTGCCTTCTCTGTCACAGACGCCATCTTAACTTAACAGCTACTACAGCGCTCCTAGCGGCGAATGCGGTAGACGAAACACACCAGCACAGAAACTCTATGCGTGTACGAGATCACCTGTAAAAAGAAAACGGATGTAAGATTCGTCATTAAAACATGAGAGCATACTGTTTTCAGGGTAAACATTAATGGACACCCTGTATATATATATACATACACATTTTAACTGCAAACACGCAGTATAATTAACGTAAAGAACGACGCTTGTATAGGAGAATATTCCGCGCAAGATGAGGAGGGAGAACGAAACAAATGAAAAAATGAGGTAACCACCCGGGAATCGAACCCGGGATCTTCTGATTCCGGCAATCGGAAGATCCCGGGTTCGATTCCCGGGTGGTTACCTCATATATATATATATATATTATATATATATATATATATATATAAGCACACCGGACAAAAAATTAGTCACCCCTCTCAGAATGTACCTAATAACGTGTGACGGCGCCTCTGGCCTTGATAACCGCACGAATCCGGCGAGGCAGAGAGACTACGAGGTTGTGCATGTACTGAACATCGATTTGCTGCCACTCGTTCATCAGCCGGTCCCGAAGTTCCGCCAGAGTCCGTGGGTGTCTATTCCTGCGCTTCACTTTCTGTTTCCAGCCTGAAAAACACCTTCGACGCATTCAGGATTAAAGGCTTCATTGGACCTGCGATGTACTCGTCGCCTCCCATCATTGGAGAACAAACAAAAACGGGACTCATCGGACCAAATTGGTGGCCGGTATATTCCCCCACGGTATATTCCCCCACGGTATATTCCCCCACGGTATATTCCCCCACGGTAAATTCCACCAATGGTAAATTCCACCAATAGTAAATTCCACCAATGGTAAATTCCACCCCAAATTATTTAAAATAAAATATGATTTAAATAAGTAAAATGTAAATATTTTATTCCTATGGGTACAAATAGAAGAATACAACGAATATTACAATAATTTATGGTGCTCTTCCAATATGTGCTCTACCGCGAAATTTACATTCCAATACGTGATCTACCTTAGATTATTCGGATTAGCAGCAGGTACGTTAGTTAGCCTTATAAGGCTAACTAACGAAAATATCACGACTTAACCTAACCAATCGTCAAGGGCGTATAGTTGACCTAACGATTGGTTAGGTTAAGTCATGATATTTTCGTTAGTGCTAATCCGAATAATCTAAGGTAATATTTACATTTTACTTATTTAAATCATATTTAAGTAATGTAAGTAAAATGTAAATATTACCTTAGATTATTCGGATTAGCAGTAACGAAAATATCATGACTTAACCTAACCAATCGTTAGGTCAACTAACCGCCCTTGACGATTGGTTAGGTTAAGTCGTGATATTTTCGTTAGTTAGCCTTATAAGGCTAACTAACGTACCTGCTGCTAATCCGAATAATCTAAGGTAGATCACGTATTGGAATGTAAATTTCGCGGTAGAGCACATATTGGAAGAGCACCATAAATTATTGTAATATTCGTTGTATTCTTCTATTTGTACCCATAGGAATAAAATATTTACATTTTACTTATTTAAATCATATTTTATTTTAAATAATTTGGGGTGGAATTTACCATTGGTGGAATTTACCTGGTGGAATTTACTTTGGTGGAATTTACCATTGGTGGAATTTACCTGGTGGAATTTACCGTGGTGGAATTTTCCGGGGTGGAATTTACCTAGAACCACCAAATTACACGTTTCCAATCTGCCGCAGTCCAGTTTTTGTGCCTCTGAGCCCATTTATAACGTGCCAATTTGTGACTTGCTGTTAACAGCGGCCTCTTCCGTGGTACCCTGCTCCAGATGTCCATCGCATGCAGTTCTCGTCGCAATGTCCGTTCGGAAATTGGTCGCTGGAGAACCTCATTGGTTTCTTGGAGCAATTGTTCTCTGGTTTGAAAACGATTTGCAGTTACTAGACGAGAAACATGGCGGCGGCCCTATTGTCGAGAATTGTTTTCCGGCCACAGTTACGCCGTCGATTGTCAGTTGATTGCGAACTACACCACTCTTTGTAAACTCGCTGGACAGTACGCGTTGACACACCAACAAATTGGGCTACTTCAGACATTTTGTGTCCGTGGGCTCTGCCAAACACGATGGCTCCTTTTTGCCACTGAGTAACGTCTGCCTCACGACCCATTTTGCAGACTATATCCAACACACACTTTGTTCTTCACCACCTCACGAAACAGATCTGATCCTGTGTGCTACGTCACCGCTACTTGTCACTTACCAATGCTACATCAGCGCCCTCTGTGTGACCTTGAACTTCCTACTATCGGTGCTATTAGGGGTGACATTTTTTGTCCGGTGTGCTTATATATAACCTTATGAACCTTATGTTGTTTCGTGCGTTGGCCTCTTCACACGGAGGTCAAGCTGGTGGCCCCGCCTCTAGGTCTGGCCTGGTGGAGGAGTGAGTGGCTTTCTTGCGCTTCACCGTACATAGCCAGGCACACCCGGCTCATCTGGTACTGTCCTGAGCCAGGCATCCAATCTTTTCTTGAAGACTTCAACTTTGACCCCCTTTACGTTTCTGAGGTCCTTAGGAAGCTGGTTGAAAAGTCTTGGCCCCCTGACAACCAAGCTATTTTCTTTCAGGGTTGAGGAGGTCCCTTGTCGGGCCTCTAATTTGGGAACACTACACATTCTGCCTTTCCTATTTTCCAGTGTTGTTTGAATGGTAATTGGGTTTAGTTTTAGGTTTGGTACCAGTTTTTCGATCATTTTCCATATGTAGATTATGGTATACTTCTCTTCTTCTTTCCAGTGAGTACAGATTTAGTTTACATAGTCTTTCCCAGTAGTTGAGTTCTTTGCAGCCATCAATCTTGGCTGTGAAATGCCTTTACGTTTCTTCTAGTTTATTAGTTTCTTCCTTTTTAATTTTTTTATATGGGAACGTCAAAACTGAGCAGTATTCAAGTTTTGGTATAATCAGTGTTTTAGCAGGGGAATCATTACTGTACTGTCCCTTCTCTTGAACGTTCTTAGTACTTGTCCGGCGACTCTTTTTGCTTTATTTATCGCTATCTAATTTTGTGTTTCGAATTTTGCATCATCTATCATTATTATCCCG